>JAVKLF010000064.1:15145226-15197125 GCA_034783495.1 Millerichthys robustus | reverse complement strand
ACACACACACACACACACACACACACACACACACACACACACACACACACACACACACACACACACACAAAGAAGAGGCAGGTGTACTTTGTTAAAAAAAAACAAAATGCTCACAGATAAATGTCAAAAACACTCAAAATGAGAACGCATGTCCACTCTTCTTTTGTTTTTTTCATTTGTTTTCTTTAGAGTACTTCCTGTTTTTTACTTTTTTTGCGGTCATTAAAGGGAGTGCCATCTAAGAACGAGAGAAGTCTAGAGTAAAGAAGAAGCTGGTTTGTGGCTTTTGAATGAAAATAGACACTACTGCGAACGCACTTCGTTTTTCTGCGTTGCATTTTAAATAAATCTTCACCGTTCTTGCTGAAATGAATGTCACATTTGACCTTTTGTCGGCCACAGATCAGTTTCATAATTAGAAAAATGGGCAAACTCCTGTACTCCTGCTGGGAAATAATCCATTTAGAGATTTTTTAAAGAAATAACAGGCACGTTAAGAAGTGAGGAGCCTTAGAGGGGCTGTGAGTGCACGTCATCCATCAGCCAACATCTCAGCCAATCAAACACAAAAACACACTACCTCTGATGGCGCACCAACAGCAGCACAGCAAGGAGCATCATGGGTACTCCAAGTGAAACTATAACGATCACCAAGGGGTCGACTTTGTACAGTGACTGTTCCACAACTGCAAACACGCAAAGAAACGCACGTTTTCAAGGAGGTTTTTGTTGTATTTAAGCTTCGAGGAGCTAAACAGTCAGAAACTGATGAAAACACAAAGATGACTCACTGACTGTGGGACTCCACTCGCTCCAATGTCCACATCCGTTGCATGCATTTATGATTCTTGTCCTCATTCTAACACTGTAGGTGCGGGTGGGGATTGTGTCTGGCTTTGTAAAATTCAAAACTTCAGTCAACTCCGTCAGGGTGTCCTATTTAAAAAAGATTCACCAGAATTGTTTTAGTGGGTTTAACCAACGTAAACTGTAAACTTTTGAATTTTGCAGTCTGGTGTGTATCCATACCGCACCTTTTCACCAACATCCAGCTGGTAACCAAAGCAGGAAGGGTTTCCAGTAGTTTTTGTGTTTGGCAGATTCCAGGCAACAAAAAGGTTTCCACCTTTAATGGAAGCAGTGACATTTGCTGGTGGAGGCATGAGCCCTGCGGCAAAAACACACAAAAAATGATTTAAACTAAGTCTTCGACCCTATTCCTCGTGACCCACTGTCCAAATAATTTGATGACCTTCTCAGAACTTCATCAAGTTTAGCAGAAGGCTGAAATCCTTTCAGTTCGGGTGTGTAGAAGCAGGGAAATATCTAAAACTTGCAGGACAGTGGGTCACGAGGAACACGGCTGAAGGCAAGCGACAAAACAAATTTGAACGGCAGATGCCTAAACCCAACTCAGCATTAATAAATCTTTTCTGTGTCACCAAATGATGAAACTGAAACTACTTCAGGAAAAGATCTGGACACGCGTTTAAGATGTTAAAGTTGTGATTATTTAAAGCAGAGGTCTCAGGGATCCTCAAGTCATATCTTGGAGGTCCTCAAAAGATTATAATAAATTGTTAATTTTGTTTTTCCATTTAAAAAAAACAGCTTAATTACATGAGAAACACCAGTAAAACAGACATACTCAACCAAACAAAGAATAATAAGTTCCATGGCATTTAGGGGTGAAAGTGGCAGTAAATTATTTTTAAATCAGGATAAGTTATGAGGGGGTCCCTGGAAAGTTTTCACCCCTGTAAGGGGTCTTTAGACCCAATACTTTTGAGAACCCCCGATCAAAAGGACAGAAAAAGGTACTTCAACTATACTAAAAAAATTAAGCC
Organism: Millerichthys robustus; assembly: GCA_034783495.1. Classification (NCBI taxonomy): domain Eukaryota; kingdom Metazoa; phylum Chordata; class Actinopteri; order Cyprinodontiformes; family Rivulidae; genus Millerichthys; species Millerichthys robustus. The sequence continues at coordinate 15,195,278 of JAVKLF010000064.1, read as the reverse complement.
ACACAAAAACAAAGTTGTAACCCTACGATAACGAAACCATTAATAACATTTCTTCATGTTTTTGTTGCCAACATTTTAACACGTTGGTGGTTTTAATAAACCCAGCATGGCCGGACGCGCTGCTGTGACACGCTCGTGCATTGTCACGATCAACTGGGCTGCTAAAAGGCATCGCCGATGTTGTCAGTTTCACCCTTTCCTGCTATGACAAGTTAACTTTGTTGCTGGGGAAATGTAAGTTAATATTAGCTGAACCTCAACCGTATAAAGAAGTGTGTGTTCATGCAGTCCGGTATATAAATGTCAAACCCTCCAGACGACATACAGCTCAGCTCACACCTAAAATGTGTACAAGTAAAAATAAATACTCGGGGTATGTTTTTGACACTAAGGTAAAGAATAGGACGGAGCTGTCGGCCGATGAACGAGGCTGTCAGACAGACCTGCCGAACCCGAACAGAACAGAATTTCAGGAGATTTGTTATGTTGTCATATTATTTGACAAACAGCAAATCACCTTAGCTACTTTAGATATTTATTCAAGGCGTTGAGAAAAGCCCTGTCACTATTCAACTTATCGAACAGCTCGAACCACACTCGTTTATAACAAGTAATCGTGATTTATTTTTTCTATCATCTGGCTTTTAGGGCTAAAATGTGTTGCCATGTCAAAACATTTTGCTGATCCACTGATTCACACACACCCAACATCAGATCACATGTACATTATTATCGTGTACTTAACAGAAAACAGATACATACGTAGTTTATCCATTTCGTACTTGCTGGCGTAAACTTTCCACTTGTCGTGCGTGGACATGTTAAAGATAATAACTAAATGATCTCTCTCATCTATATTGAACGTCCAAGACCTTGACCCAACACTTTCCACAGAGATGTGCTTTTCAAAATCAACCAGTGTGTCATCTTCACAGTCACTAGAAGGAGAAGAAAATACAGTTACTCAAGACAGTAAGACATACGTTTTTAAAGATATTATCTTTTTTTTCTCTAAAACAGGTCACGTTCACCCACTTTGGTGTTGATCTGGGAGTTTCTAATTGTTGTCACAAAGAAGAAAATCTCAATAATATGTGAGACGATCAAACATTACCTGATATAAACCGAGAGTTGAGTATTGGTTTCCAAAGTGTTGAATAACCAGGAACAGTTCATTATGTGCGTTGGGTATAAGATGCAGGTGAAGGTTTCCTCCAATTCTGTCCTGTCTACATTATCAAATTGCTCTGTAGAATCCGCAACCAACACCTGGAAATGTTCCCACAATCATTAGGAGGAGAATTAAGTGAAAACAACATTTCACTATTCGTGCTAGCTGTGTTGTTGGAAGAATGTTTCAAATCTCACTTCATCAGGTGAATTGTTGCAGACTTCTGAAATGTCCTCAGTCCTCACTGTAAGAAAACGTGGATCCAGAGTTATAAAAAAAAGGAAAACACAGAACTCGTTTGCCGTTTGTAATCCATAAATACTGAAGTTCTCACTTAATAGTATGCAGCTGCAGCAGTGTGAGCGTCATTACAGCTCATTATAAGTTAACACATCACACAAACATTCTGCATTGTGCAATTGTGTGGTGTTATCTGGTCGATTTTGTGGGGCTTTTAATTCATTTTAATCTGGGAGGTGAAAGAATTTCAAAGAATTTTGAAGAAAGAAAAAGAGGAAATCTTAAAAGTTGCACCACTCTGGTTAAGAAATGGCAGACCCACTGCTTTATCGCCGCTGCTCACCACCATTTCTTTCATTATGTGTGTTAGTAGTATGTAATTTAGTCACCCACCGCTTTGTGAGGCCAACAAAATCAGGATACCGTACCAAAACATTGGAAGAGTAGGAAACCGCTTCAAACCACAACCTATCAAATATAAACAAACATGTTCTTCATTAAAACAACTATTTCAAACCCCAACAGAGGATATCGCTAAAACTATACAACCGTACGATGTGGGGTGAGTGTTTTCAGTCAGTAAGCCCACAGACCCACACTACTTCGTTAGACCAAAGACTGTCACAAGTTTCACATTAGGTGATTTCCTGGTTTTCAACCTTCCTCTTTTTAAAGCGTTTTTATAGAGTGTTCCTGTAAGTCATCTTAGAAGGAATGAAATCAGATTTAAAGAAAATGCTTTTTTAAATTTCTGTATAAATCCTTCTCAACACCTTTTTTTTTCTAAATTCTAAAGACAATTTAAGAATCACATATTGGTGCTCTGCCTTATTTCAATATAACTATACTGATAAATAGTCCATATTTCTGTTTTTGAACAGCAACTCTCACAAAAAGCATAGGCAGCTACGTTATAATAAAATTCTTGTAAATAGAGTTAACAAGAAGCCATTACCTGCCTCTGACCATCCACCCTGACACAGACTGGGCTTTTCTGCTACAAGACAAAGTGATAAGATTTTGGGGAAACGTGAAGCGTGACGTCACGTACTGTACAGAGCTCCAGGAAATCAAGACTTCTTTTTTCTGTTTCACTTTGCTCGTCACTCGTGTCAGTGTGTCAGTGTGTGTGGGTGTGTGTGCGTACACCGCAAGATTACAGATTGTTCAGAGTTTTTTTTCTGGTTAAACCACAAACAATGTTTGTAAAAAGTAAAAACATGAATAAGAATCAACAGCCTTTCTTGTAGCAACGTTTAAAGATGCTTTCGAATCAGGAACCTCTCCAATATAAACTGATTTTAAAGAATTGGAATTAGCCCTACTTTTAATTTTTATTTTTTTGTAAAACATTGCACTAGTCTTGTCATCGGCGCTGTGAGGCAACATATTCTAAGACTGCTGCTGCTTCATGTCACATTAAAAAATAAACAAGATAAAGGAGGTGGCTGTTGATTTTAGGAGAAGCAAAAACAAGCTTAATACCATTTTTATTCTTGAAGGAGGCCGAACTAGAAAACATTTTGATTTCTAGAGTTAATCAAAATCTACACTGCCAACCCTCACATTAATCACAACATCTTATGGTCCTTAACAACAGAAGCTAGGGGTCAATTTATTTCTGATCTTTTTTTTTTCAATTCGTGTGCCAGTTGTCAGCTCTCATATATCTGAATGTACAGAAAATGTTCACATGCTGGCAGGCCATGGCCTTGAGCTACAGGTTTTTGTCAATTCATCTCCACTGTATTTGGTCTTTTTTAGAGACCACACCCTTGATTTCCGAGCTACATGTAAAAGAGATGCTGGAAAATAATCCAAATTTGTGACATCTGAAGGACTGTATTTAGATTCCCAATCTCCCCAGGCTGTCGGTCCAGAACAGATGAGAGAAGACCTCTTTATAATAGTTATCGTAATAACAAGAAATATTACGTCACCCACACGCGGATTTAGGCCTACACAGTTAAAAAAAACTATAAAGATCATTCCAACTGAGAACTGACACTTTTAGTAACTAAAAACAATTAAAAAGGCAAATTTACAATCTTGTGGACGCATAAACATTGATGATACAAAACACAAGTGTCCCAAATTAGATCCACAAACAAACAAACAATTGGAAGAGGCTGAAGTTTGTTTCCTATTCCAGCTTCCGATTTAGGAAATGACTAAAGGGGAATTCCACTTAATTTTTCGATACTTTCAGCATCTTTAATCTACTCTAGTTAAAAAAAACACATCACCTAAACACTTCAAACCTGGACTAGATTATTCTACACTAATAGCAGAATAATTAAAACCAAGTTTGTGATTTGTGAAACCTTCCTCCGATGTGTGACATTTCAACAAATCAGCACTTTTCTTGTACCTACATCTTTAAAAATAGCTACATCACCTAGACACTTCTCTTCAAACAGGATCACGTACATGCTGAATGTGATGCTGTCTGAGATACGTTACTAGAATAGCTTTGTACATAACTTTAATATTAACATGTAATTACACAATAATTAAATAGCTATTCTAACAAAAAACTGCTTTCAATTTAAAAAGTCTGTATTCAGAAAACATAGGCCCTACATGTAAGTCTATTTGGAAATTTTATTAAATGAACTAAATTAACAGTAAATACAAGAATCTATTAATTGTTTAATTCGATTCAAAACACGCTTTTATAGCACCAAAAAGAAAAAGTCATCTGGAGGCACTTTACATTTCAGTTCAATCATACATACATTCCAACTGATCCTAGTCACAGAACAGTACAGTAAGCTCAGGTAATTAGCTCAGTTAGTAGTTTAAAAAGTTTATTCCTAAAGAAACCCAGCAGAGCATGGAGTTATCGACTTACAGCATTCACTCCTCCTGGATGAGCAGGTAGTGACAGCAGACAATAGCACGCATTCTGGGACAATAAAAGAAAGCAAAGTCATAAATAATGTTCAGAAAGATAGCTTATTGGTGCACCATATGAGAGGTTTACAGTCATCCATGCAGTTATCTGAGATTCTGATTTCCTGCATGCCATCTCCTTCAGTTTCACCTGTCACCCACAGAGAAGACGGTTGTAGAACTCCAAACAGACTTCATTTAGAAAGCCTTGTTTAAAAAGCAAAAACGACGTTCCCTGACCGGGAATCGAACCCGGGCCGCGGCGGTGAGAGCGCCGAATCCTAACCACTAGACCACCAGGGATGTACAATATCGATAACATGACCAAACTTTATGAGGATGGTAACCCCCACGTTGATCAGTTGTTGGTCTGTGCTTTATGTGTTACATCCTTTTCTTTATTATGATGTACTGTTTGAGCTTTTGTCGTTTTGTCGTTTGGTGGCATAAAGACCGAGAAAACACACCGCTTCTTTTTCTTACAATGAAGTTCTCCTCTTTGCCAGCAGGAGGCAGCACTGGACCACACATGAAGACGGACAACTGTTACAATTCCGCCACTACTTCCTCACGAGGTCCTTCTTACGCTGTAGAAGCCTCTCACTTAAAACCACTCGATCTGACTCATTAAACTACTGTTACGTGGGACTTTCATGAAGAAGACCGTTTTTTTTTCTGATAAGTCCCTGTAAGTCTGGACCAGCGCGCTTTTTTCTGTTTCGATTTTACCACTAGGCTTCAAAAAGGAAGACGGACGTCTCTGCTCGAGAGGAGCGCAAAAGGCAGCTATCCGGAAAGAAGACTTATATCGGCTGATATTAACACTTTCCCAAACTCAGAATGTCGGCCAAAGACACTTTGAGGCGCAATAAAACCGACATTCAGGTGGTTTTATGTGGGGACCACAGACTTATCCTCAACAAAGTTCATGAGAAAGAATTGATAACTCCGCGGGAATACAGCAATCTGAAAAGCATCAATAAGGAAGATGTGGAAGGGCACGTCGTGGAGCTCGTGGATAAGATCATGAACAAAGGAGAAGATACTTGCAAAGCCTTCCTGGGCCTCCTGCAAACCGATGAGGAGATCCGAACAACCTTTCCTGAGCTGAAAAACATCCAACTAAGTGACACCTGCTCTTCTCCTGTTCAGCCTGTTTCATCTTACTGTGGTAAATACACATATCCTGCAACTTAAAAAAAACTGAAAATAATAAACTTCACACCCAGAAAACATTGTCAGAGTTTTCTAATTTGTGTGTTTGTTTCACTTTCACTTAGGTGATATGGAACCAAAGACCAAGAGGCAGAAGAAGGTGAGATCCAACTCTAACATCCTGTAGTGACACACAGGACATCACACGGGCCTTTGTTGTGCTGCAATACATCAGGATCGTGAAAACTGTTTCCACTGTTTTTAGGATGAGCTTTATGTGTTGAAAAGCCAGCCTGTTGGCCTCTTTGTGATCATAAACAACGAGAACTTCATCGGCAGCACACCGAGAAGGGGAACGAACAAAGATGCTGGTATGTTTCCTGCTTCCTACTTTTCAGTGACTTTTGGCCTGTTTGTTCTGGTTTAATTCATTATGACCTTTCATCTTATTTCCCCCACAGAAAGCCTGGCGGAGGTGTTCGACTGGCTGGGCTTCAGGGTGCTCATGTGTAAAGACCAAACCAGGGACCAGATGGTTCAAGTGCTGGGCTTCTTTGCGTCTCTCAGGGATGGCGATCAGATGCCAGAGTCGAGTGTCGAGGAGTGGTCCGGCGGCGGGTTCACTGCTCCTCAGCAGGTTATCAGACATGGCGATGCGTTCTTCTGCTGCATCCTGAGTCATGGGAAAAAAGGTGTAGTTTTTGGTACCGACTTCAAGCCTCTCGCCATTAAAGAAATTACTAGAACCTTCAGGGCGACTGAACAGTCAGCTCTCACCGGAAAGCCCAAAGTATTCCTGATCCAGGCCTGCCAAGGAAAGGAAATACAGAAAGGCGTGTTGATGAAAGATGTGGAGATGGATGCTAACTTGTCCATCCCGGAGGAAGCTGACATCCTTGTTGCTGTTGCTACTGTGGAAGATCACGCAGCATTTAGGCACACATTACACGGCAGCTGGTTTGTCCAGTCTGTGTGTCATCAGCTAAAAGAGCGGTGCCCTAGGTAGTATTATATTATATATATTTCCTATTTTGTCTTTTTGATGTGGTCAGTGTCATGTCCTGTTTGTTACATGTAATAGTGATGATTTTTTTTTTCTTTTGTCCATACTTTCAGGGATGAGGACTTCACCTCCATCCTCCACCATGTGAACAGTGAAGTAGGCCAGAAGGAGGGCTCCAATCAACCCGGTGAAGTTAAACAGATCCCTGAAGTGAGATTCACGCTGATGAAGAGACTCTTGCTGTCGCCACATCACAAGTGAAACCTCACCATCAAAAGTCCAACAAAAAGTGCATGCTTCCTTAGAATGGTTTAATACCAGGAAAAGTTTTTTTTTTAATTGTTTTTATTATGGGACGTTTTATGTTTTCTAATGACATTTTTGTTGACTCGTAAAAAAATGTTTCTACCACAAAATAAAGTTTAAAAGTATTGTTCTTGCTGGTGTCAGCTTTATTATTATATGTTGTTTGTACTGTATTTTTTTGTTAGGTAAATCCTAAATTAATACATATATTTCACAGCCAAAAGTGTTGACAACAACAAATTATCCAACACTTAAGACCACTGGTTCCTAAACAATCATGTTTTCCTGCTTTGACACACCTGATTTTTATGAATGAGTGATTAAAAGCTTCTGAAGAGCAGGAAAGCAACTCAAACATGCAGAATTATGTTCCTCGAGGACCAGGATTGGAAACCACTGCAAGGTTTAAATTTCCATCTTGTCACCTCCCCTTTCCTTCTTGGTAGCTTTCTATTCAAACATCTTTGAAAGAATTTATAAGTGGGACCACCTCGGTGGAGGTTTACGTGTTACTGTGCGCACCGTAGATATACGTATTTGCGTCTGTGGTGCGCGCTTACAACTAGCTTTACGGTACTGTAGCGTCGTTGCCATGGCAACCCGGATCCGTTAGTATCTGTGTGAAGAGAAGAGAAACTACCCAGAGAAAAACTACTCAAGGTTGCTTTTCAATGAACGATAAGCTTTTCTTAAAAGAAAGAAAAAAACTTTTTTATCATAAAAAGTCTAAGTTGTTTCAGTGATAAAGGGATTTGTTGCAGCCCCGGAAGACGCTATTACTGTAAATATGGAGGCCTCGATGGACGACGATAAAACTGGAGATATAGCAGGAAATGAAGAAGCTAACCACGAAGAGTTGAAAGCTTCTGACGAAGCTATCGCATTCCTGTCCTCCATTGGTAAGGTGACTATTTAGAAGCAGTCAACTGCAATGTAAATTTGTAAATGATAAAGTCTTGTAATCTTTCAATATTTGGCTTGTATTACCGTAATGTTTGTTATCTACAGCACATACATGTGTTTTATGTCCAACCTGTGTCCTTCCACTTCTGCCAGAGCCTGCAGAGCTGCAGAAGTGTGTGTTTTCAGAGTCTCTGGTGGCAGTGTCAGAAAGCAGCAGGGAACTGGGGGACTTCAGTGTAACTGTGGCGTTTGCCAGTAGAGCCCAGCAGCCCTGCATGCTGCTGCACGCTCAGAGCCATGGAGTTATTGATGGCTGCCCCTGTGGCACAACAGTGACAGGTGAGGGTAAGGTTAACCCTGATGTTTTACGTGTACAAATGTGTTTATTGCACACCTCTGCCTTTTGTTTTGTCATTTTTCCACTATACAAGCTTATCTAAGCGCTGAACTGGAGGTTCTGGAGGAAGACTACCATGAGTATGTCCAGGTGAGCCATTGCATCCCATTTTAATGCATCTAAATGAATATTTACAGTGCTAACTGCCATTCACAATCAACTCAGTTTTATATGTTTTAATGTAACATATCTGTCTTTAAAAAACTCTTCCAGCTTGAGGGCCACAGTGTGGACAAGAGATGTTACATGGTGCAGCGTGATGGACAAATGGTGATCAGTAAAGTTACCACTGTGGCAGAGGTAGGACACATTTAGCAGAACAGCAACACTGAACAGCTGTCTCACACATGGAGTGGAGTTTCTGCAGGTTATGGTTTGTGTGTGTGTGTGTGTGCGTGCGTGCACAGGAAAAGACAAAAAAGAGCATCTTTTATCCCATGTCTGTCCTGAGAGGGCTGGTCACTGAGGGTTCCAGCCTGCTGTTGATGCGTATGATGGCTTTGAGGAAGAAGTTTCCCAAGAACATGACCTTTATGTCTTTGGACCAGCAGTTACGCATCAACCACTCCACTTTTGTAAGCAGTTACAGCAGTAAGTCTTCCAGGATCATCACTAACATGAATATTAAACTTTTTTTTTTTTTTTCTGGTTTGTGGTCAGAGTGGGCTGGGTGTGAAGCAGCTGGAGGCTGGCAGTAAGTTCCTGGATGTGTTTGGGGTGCAGAGGACTGTTAACTCTGTGGAGGACAGTCCGGCTACGTGGCAGTGCTACTTTCTTGATGATGGGTGAGCTCATGACTACTACAGCTTAGACGGACTTTTCACATGTATAGAAACTTTTAGTTTATATATGGAATTCACATTATTCCAAATGTATCAGTGTTTACAGCTTCTGACCCACACTTCTGGCTATGAATATTGCAGGTTGAATTGTTAAAAAAAAATTTAAAACAAGCCATTCAAAGAAGACCATAATAGAACCAATAACCTCTAAAAAGGACTGTTTAAATTGGCGACTTGAATTCAGTTGATAAAGTTTCATCCTGATAAGATAAACTATATAAAAAGTAGAAGTATCTGTGTTTGAGAGAAAGTTAAAAAATAAACCAATCTTGTTTGGATCTGTCAGTTTAGTATTTGGATTTTCTTCATGCGTTAATGCATGAAATTGTAAATTTTCCTGACCGTGGTATTCTGAGCTTATTGTAGAGCCCCTGATATCGACGGCGTACAAATAAAACTTGTCTTTACATGCCACATCTGTGAATCACATTATGAAACTGGATCATTCATTTTACTTTAGTGAGTAATTGTTTACCTGTCATCAGGCACCTGGCCAGCAGAGTACAGCTCGGATCACCGATCACCATCAAGATTCTGCAGCCGCCATCGAAACCAGAGAAAGGTAAATATTGCCACACAGACACACGAAGGCTTCCCTCTAATCAAAGAAAAGCCACTGATGATGTTTGTGTTTGCTTATTTGGTTTAGAGAAGATCCTTCTTGAGTGGAAAGAAGACATCCAGACACAATCGGAATTCTTGAACAGAAAGGTGATCACATATATTTTTACACAATAAGAGTGTTTTACAATTGTGTTTTCATTTATTTGGACCGTAGACACGATACTTAAACACTGTTTATTTTTACCTAAGTACTGTTTCCTTCTGAAAATGTTATTTTACCCTTTGAAAAGAACATAGTTTAAACATTTCCTGATCTCAATAAACCAGGTAGACAAATCAAAAAATGTTGAGTAGGTCCTCTGGACGGGTTCTTCTTTGCTGAAACGTTTCGTCTCTTCTGTGAATATGTGAGTAACCAGTTTTGATTGTCATCATTAAGCTTGATGATCCAGTATGTGAAGATACTGCCCCTAAGGCTCAGTTTACCTGTAACTCGTCAGACTGAAGATGACTTTTGGAGAAAAACCGAAACGTTTCAACAAAGAACCCATCCAGAGAACCTACTCATCCGTGTTTTGATAGTTTAAACGTGTTTATAATTTCATTGTGGCAGGAGGAACTAAAGTCGGACCATGCGTCGTACCTGAAGGAGCATCCTGAGGTCCGAGCCCTCCTTTCTGACTTCATGCAGTTCTTGCTGCTGAGAAAACCAGATGATGTCTTTCAGTCTGCAAGAGAATACTTTCGTCCTTTTGCCTCCCGCCATCCTCTAGAATCGAATGTGAAAGTCCAGTCATCCTGAAAGCACTCCAAATAGCACATCATTCTATCCTGAAAACTGTCATTTTGTGATTTCATGTCTTTTTATGACTTGCAGTTTTCTTTATTTGTGCATTTGTAACATATTAAAACATACATCTTAGGAAGTCGAGAAATAATTCTGTAACTTTAGATTAAGAGATTTATTCATTTACTTTTTCAGAAAACTTACAGAGAACTGAATAAATTAGTTTGTTTTGGAAAGTTTAATTCAAACTTCATGTCTGGACAAAGCACACTGAAACCGGAAAAACTCGGTTCCTTCAAAATAAAAGATTTCCACAATTAATATAAATACAAAAATTCTTACCTGTCTTAAAACACTGACCTGTGGGAGTCTGGTGTATGAACGTGTCGTGTTGATCACAGTAAATAAAACTTTATGATTCGGAATCGTTTATTGAAATCTAAACTTTGTGTATTATTAGCTTTTATTTAGCTGGGTAAAATCATTATCTCACTTCCTCAAAAAGTGAAACCTACTTTTGGGGTCGGCGTTTTGACAGTGATAGGCTTGTCACTTCAACTAAATGTATGAATATTTTTACTCTGAAGAAGAATTACGTGACTGAACAACAACACTAAAGTTATTTATCCGTGCTTCGAGACGTTTTTTGACGGGTGAGTCGTTTTTACTCAGTAAGAACATCGTTTCATCACTTATTGTAACTTTCGAAGTTGTCTTCTCGAAGGTTTTTCTGCTAACTTGTCGGTGTAACAGACAAGTTATCAACTATCCAGGTGTACTTTAGTGTATTTCAGTCATAGGTCATACCTTTTTATTTGTTTTGGGTTTTTTTTTACCGCGTAAAAACTTTTTTTTAGGTTATTTTGTGAGAGATGTGTTTTTTCATTGACGTCACCGAGAGGTGAACTCCCACAGGAAGTAAAAACGATCAAACGATAAAATAAATGTAGAACTTGTTTAATATTTTTGAACATGTAAATAGGTACAGTGTCTGTTGAAATTTTAGTTTTAAACAATTTATTTACTGTCAGTCTTCTCGTCTGACAGCTTTAAGCCGAGGGCTGTGAGCTGAACGTTAGGTGTGTGCTGGTGGCAGCTGGCAGGAGATGAACCGGCTGCTGTTGTCGCGCATTGATGAGGATCTGGAGTCCTCTGAGGTGGCAGAGCTCTGCTTCCTTTGTAGTGATGTAGTCAACAGGAAGCGTCTTGAGGGGGTAAGAATAATGAAATGTCTGCAGTTGTGTGGCACAGTTTAGAGAACATGTATTTCAGGAACCAGACGAACAATGTGCTGTTTTTTACAGCACACCTATACATTGAGATCTAAATTGGCTGTCTGTAGTTTCTCTGCTCAGAATGAGTTATTGTGTGTTTCTTAATTATCGTGCAGATTACAGATGCAAAAGGGCTGTTCCTGAGACTTGAGGAGAAGGGTCTGCTGGACAGTCCTTGTTTCCTCTCACAGTTGCTCGACACTATTCATCGAGCAGATCTCCTCAACCTGCTGAACACTGAAGTCAGAGAACTGGAGGAAACAGATGCTAACCCGATCCTGTCAGAGTACAGGTAAAAATGACAAAAAGGGATGCTTTCTACATTTTAAAGTGGCTTTAATTAAATGTTATGAGCAGTTTACCTCGTAATTATTGTGATACCTCTTTAAAAGGCCTCAGTTTGGAGTTTAATTCTGACAGGACTGATGAGCTAACAGCTAGTCTAAACACTTTAAAGACCAAAATTAATTGCTGCAATCTTAAAACAGATTGTTTATTTAAAGGAATACCCATTAGTCCTCACCCCAGTGAGGGCTGCCCTTCCTGGACTCCACACAAAGAAAAAAACATAATTTTACAATAAAACAAAGTTAAACAACACACAACTCCTCCCCCACACACCCCATCACCCTCCCCTCAAATCAGCTAACCTATCACCATCAACTCAAATGCCTATGTGCTGCAGCTATACTAATGTCAGAGACACAACCAAGAGTTGTTTCATAGCTGTTTATCCACCGTCATCGGTGGCCCTGCTGCTTACTAACCTGTCTGTTTTACGGTAGGTGGAGACATATTGTAGCTGCAGCAGGGAGCAAGGGGGAGGGACCTGTAAGGTGTGCTTGTTCCATTTTTTTAGGCTAAGTTCACGGTTTTCTCAGAAACACAGTTTTCTCTACTTTAGCCTTAAAAAAAACGTTCTCCAAGAGTGGTGATTTTATCATTTTTACCAGGGTTGTAAAGTATTACCTGCTCTGAACAGGGTCTTTGCCCATTGTTTCGTCCACTTTCCTTCTTCTCCTAGTCTTGTGTAAGTTTTCTTTTTGTTTCTTTGTTTGTTTTCACTATCAGGGTGATGCTGTACAAAATATATGAGAACATGACTAAGGAGAACTTAGACAAGATGAAATATCTACTGACGGATGATCTGAGCAAAAAGCACTTGGAGAAGAGCAGCGTAAGAACACACACACACACACACACACACACTTTACAAATAAGTTTGCCACCGTTATAGAGAGATAAGAAATGATGACATCATAGCCGCACATGCTTCTTTAAGTGAAAAATTTGTACATCAACAGTCACGAAATGTGTGCCTACTAAAAGTTGTCCACCAGAATTGACTTCAGGACTACAGTACTAAAACTGCACAGCTATGGCAATGAAACCAAAAAAATGTTTTCTCTAATTATTACAGACAGCCTTAGATGTATTTGCTGAAATGGAGAAGATGGGAATAATCTCACAAACAAATGTGGAGAAGCTCCAACATATTCTGCTCAAGCTGGATCAACAGCTGGCAGTGACTGTGCAAAACTATATCGATGGTATGATGTTGTTGTTGTTTTTTTTACAGGTCACATTATCTTTAAGTGCAGTCTCATGATCCTGCGTTTCCTACAGAACTTCTGTATCCGTTTATTTAGGTCAGGGATGGGCAATCCTGGTCCTCGAGGGCCGCTATCCTGCATGTTTTACTTGTTTCTCTGCTCCAATTACACCTGATCCAGTGATTGAATTACCTGTTGCAGTTCTGCAGAAGCCTGTTATTCACCCGTTCATTCAAATCGTGCCTGTGTTTACATAAACGGATGGGATCGTATTGTTCACAGTTATAATGTTCACAGAACAAATCTGGATCAGGGTGACCCTTCAAGGGTTGTATCAAGGAGGAAATTATTTGTTTGTATCAAACATTTTATTAATCATTTTAACAACTCAGAGCTAGAAATGATTTCATAGTAGCTCTAACAATCTATAAATCACAATAAATCACAACACAGACTAATTAATTGGCTTAATAGGGCTAAATTTTCCCTGACATTGACAAAGAAAATGAGAAAATTACTGTTGTACAACATTTAAACAAACGGCTTCATATTTTTATAACATCGGTGCCAGAAAACACAAGAAAAACACAGAATCATTTTAAATGGGCCTGTAAAATATTTTGTGATTGACAAACTGAATTTTTAGATATGCACTTATTTTATACTTTGATTGATTGTAATCATTTACTTTGAAGAGTAAGAGAATTGACTTCTTTTTTTTTAACGACGACATCATTCCATGAAATCATTCTTCATCTGTCACCACTCTTTGCAGCGGTTCAGCGACAAAGACTACTTCCTGTTGCCCGTCCACAGCGTCCACATCCACAGGTGTGTGTCTGTGTGTGTGCATGTGAGCGAGTGAGAGCTTTTAGTGTTAATCTTTCAGCTAACTGGCCCTATGACTGTTTTCTCCCCACAGAGGCCCAACAACGCCTATTTGCCCCAATCTTTGCTTCAGCATCAGCCAACGTGTAAGTTAACCCTTCTTCAAACTCTCCTCCAAGGAAATTTGTGTCAAATGTATAGAATTATTTGTTGTGACAGTCAGGAATTATTTCTCAGCAACTTCCTTTTTTATGTCTACAAAGCAGGGGTGGGCAATCCTGGTCCACGAGGGCCGCTGTCCTGCAGGTTTCCTACTTGTTTCCCTTTTCCAACACACTTGATTCAGTAATTGAATTGCCTCTTCAAGTTCTGCAGAATCTTGGTAATCAATCAGTCATTCACATCAGGTGTGTTGGAGCAGAGAAACAGGTAAAACACGTGTCCTCAAGGACCAGGATTGCCTACCCCGGCTGCAAAGCCTCCCGGGTCTCATCACTGTTAGGCACTTTCTCATCTGTGTTTTTATCATGCTCGTTCTGTATTTGTCTTTTAGGTAAGGAACCAAGTGTTTGCCTTGATTCACCTGGTGCCCCACTTCCTAATGAGGTAATCTACATGCAGATTCTCAGTAACCTCTCATTTGTTAAATACATATTTCTTTGCATCAGATCATAGCTTATTTTATGTGGCGGTTTCTGCCCCGTAGACAGAGTACTACAAAATGACTCATAAAGGTTTGTGTGTCATCTTTAACAACGAACACTTCGAGGGGAACCTGACTCAGCGCAATGGAACTCAGCAGGATACAAGTATGTATTTGTGTTTTTTAACAGTGGTGTGAGTTGATTTGTGTACAAATGACAGTTTTGTTGAAATACAAGTCAGTGCTGCTCATAAAAAAAGAAGTGCGGTAATCAACTAATATGTTTCTGTTTGTCCTTTTTTCTTTGTGACACAGAAGCTTTGTGTACACTGTTTGAGCGCTTTGGCTTTAGAATCGAAACCCAATACGATCTGAGCGCAGACCAACTTAAACAAGGAGTGCAAGACGTGGCCTCAAGGGATTTTTCAAATGATGACCTTTTGGTGAGTAATTTGACACAGTAAGCTGTGTCTGTAGATTCCTGTAACAAGAGATATCTAATACATTTTTTTAAGTGTTTAGTAAATACAAAAACAGAATTCCACCCAAGAAATAGACTCTTTTTCACAAAAACTGGAAAGACAAAGACGACTGGTAAGCCACTGCAGCACGGCTGACAAAAAACAAAATCTACGGTAGTAAAACTGTAATCTGAAACACTGATTAGTCTGTAGAATGATTTATTCAGGTTAGCTTTGTAGAGGGATATAGTAGAGTGCTGACTGAATCTGTGGCTGTGTTTTAAAGCACTTGAGTTTCCTGATTGGAAAGAAAGGCATTAAAAGTATGTTCCATTTACCGTAACTACACAGTTGTCACTTTCAGAATCGACAATATCAACTAGGTTTCCATATGAACTACTGCTTCTTATGTACTGCACAAGTGCAAGAGTTGTCGTCTGGTTGAAAAAACGTCACTATGAAGTTTTTTTGCAACACGGTTCATCTTCAAATTTCCTTGATTAGTTGTATTTATTCGCATAGTGAGGCACAGCTTGTTAAACAGTAGTAATAAAACTAGACCATTAAAATATTGATAAACATAAGGGAATATCATTTTATTCCATTCAAGTTTAACTTGTCTGTCTGATTTTTCTGTAAGGTTTTATTCATCATTTCCCACGGAGAAAAGGGCTGTGTCTTTGGCACTGATGGGAAGAAAGTGCCCCTGAAAAATCTGATATCACTCTTCACTAGTGATAAAGTCCCCACCTTGGAAGGAAAACCCAAAGTGTTCTTCATACAAGCGTGTCAAAATGAAAGTGTCGAGGCGGATGCACAGAAGCTACATTCTGGTATTGAACAGGATGACAGGTTGCCTATAGGAGCAGACTTTTTGATCGGCATGTCCACCGTGGAGAACAACAAGTCGTTTCGGCACAATCTAACGGGCTCCATCTACATCCAGGAACTGTGCAAACAGCTGACTAAATCAGCTGAAAGGTGAAGTAGATCTTCTACGATGTAAGGTCCTTTGCTAATCTTTTTTAAAATTCATTTCCTCTGAATTAAGAACGTGAACACATTTTTAAGGATAAAATTGAACATTTAATCTGCACAATGTATGATGACACATCACCAGGCCCAGCCAGGCTTGGTTCAGAATCTAAATCGGCTGGGACTGGATTCAGGATTTCAGAGCCCATTTATACCAAACCCTTCCGGGTCAAGCTCCTCCCCCTAGGCATATGACATTACACCTCAGAAGCACGGACTGTTCTAAGACAACTCATATTTTACAACCCAGAATAGAACATATTCCAAACACAGTTTAATCAAAGAACATAGAGACATAAGATGTAATTACACATATTATGAAAAACTAGTCCGAGCATAGAAAAGCTGTAAAGATTTTGTGCCGTGCAAATAATCAGTGCAAACTAATTAAAATCCCTTCATAGACTCCCAAATTAGTTTTTTTTTTGTTTGCTCCATCACTCATTGTTTGTCTGCTTTAAATATTTTGTTTTGTTTCAAAGTCAAATTCTACTGTCTCGTTGCAGCTCGGAGATAGATGACATACTGACTGTTCTGACCCGTGTGAACAGGGAGGTCGGCAAAGGAGTGTATGCCCTAAATAAACAAATGCCAGAACCCAGATACACACTCACCAAGAAGCTCGCCTTCAGATTTTGTCTGGATGTCTGAAACAGAACTGCAACACTGAACAAGTCCCATAATTCTGAAAGTGACAATTGATTCCAGTTTACAGTGTGTGTGTGTGTGCATGGGCATGTGTTTGTGTTGGTACTGATGGTTGGATGAATTTAATTATTGCATTTTGTATATGTCTTGCTGCCTAACTGGGGTGTACCTGCCTCTGGCACAGTGCCTGATGCAGATACACACCAGCTTCTCTTGACCTAAAAAGGAAAAAGTGTGTAAAGAAAATGGATAGATGGAATGATTTCTGCAAATGGAAGAAAACAGATTTAAAAATGTCAATTGAATTATGCATTTTATGTCTTGACATTTAAAAAGTGTTGTTGCAATAAAGACAGCAAATTTTATAAATTATCAAACTTTTGGGCCTTTATTTTGAAGTTCCACAATTATAATGTGGAATAGTTACCGTACTAAAAAGTAATTAAATCGCACTTTATTGGAGTTTCACAAATCACAAACCTGGTTTTAAATATTCTGCTATAAATGTAGAATAATCCAGTCCAGGTTCGAAGTGTCTAGGTGATGTAGTTTTTTCACTAGAGTAGATTAAAGATGCAGAAGGTAGCGAAAAATTAAGTGGAATCGCCCTTTAGTCGTTTCCTGAATCGGAAGCTGGAAAAGGAAACCAACTTCAGCTTCGTAGCGGAGAGTCGGTCGGGGTTTGTTGATCTCTCTCTCTGGGTGTGTGTGCCGGATTCCTCCGGACTCCACCCTGCCTGCCGCTCGCTTCCAGGAAACCCTCCTCACTGTCCGGCCCGCTCGCTCGCTGCCTGCTTCGCTTTAATTCCCTGCTTGCTCGGAACCGAGGCGTTTTTTTTTTAAAAACCTCACAACATTTCCAGAAAGACTGTAGCGGAACAACCCGGCTCCAACTCGTCGTGTCGCTGGGATTAATTAGGACCCGGTGGTCGTCTCGTAATTTGGTGAGTTTTAGCTTAAAACGAGGTTAGCTTGTTTTAAAAACAATGTTCTGAAGTTTCCGTGACAGCTTTTATGCCCCACAAACACGTTACACTCACTAAACGTACGTGTACGTGTGGCAGGGTTGGTTAAACGTGTCGGTGTGTGATTTTTATTTTATTTTATTTATTTTTCTTTTTTTTTAAATGGAAACAGAGCTGGAGTCCAACCTGAAAAGGCCGTTTGTTGCTTCAGGTTTAAACAGAGTAGAGGGAGGAGAATTCAGTTTCTACAGGGGAAAATTAACTTAAAAACAGCTCATTTATGTTTAGTTTATTTATATACTTTTAGAATTTTATATATTTTGTAGTAGCCTTTTTTCACTTTAATATCCATCTTAATTAAATGAACACGTTTTTGCACAATTTACCTGAAACTTACTCATTTGATGTTTTCAGTTGTGTTCTGGTTTTGTGGTGGGCCTGTTTGTTTGTATTTGCTCAACAGCTCTCAACACTTCCTACACAGAAAGTACAGTTTTTACTTTTGGCACACCTTTGGAATTGTCACACCATGGAAAATATGTTTTGTAAAAACATTAAGCTGCTTCACAGAGATAAACCTGACTATGAGTCATCAGAGTTATCACTAAGTCAGATCAGAAATACCCACAGTGACTGTGTGTAAATCCAATTTAATGCTCCTGTCTTTTCAAAAATGCAACTATTAAAAAAAAACATTTTCAGTGATTTTCAGCTTACAACAATAGTTGTATTTATTTAGAGGAATATTAATTTTTTAGGCATCTTTGTGAAAGTTGATTGTTTAAGTCTGGGGTGTCGAGCTCCGGTCCTTGAGGGCCACAATCCTGCATGTTTTAGATGTTTCTCTGCTCCAACCCACCTGATTCAGTGATTTGAATTAATCACACAAACCAGGTGTGTTGGAGATCTAAAACATGCAGGATAGTGGCCCTTGAGCACCGGAGTTTGACACCCCTGGTCTAAGTTGTACGTCTGTTTTATTCTCGCAAACGTGCTTCGAACAAAAAATTCCTTGAGTTTAATTTATTTCCAGACCAGTATCTAAATATCAAAAGGTTTCTCTTGTTACTGTCTCCTAGTCCCTTTTTGTCCCTTGCTAAGCATGAAGCTAGATTCTCCATGAGAAGTGAATAAATCAGTTTACATTGACGTAATTGTGAGACGTTCGTGTTTAGCTCAACCACTCATTTCTGCTTTCCTCACAGATTATGAATCCAGTTTTACGGGTCGGTGCAGAGACGGAACCGAACACTTAATAGAACAAACACTTTACATTTTTTACCTGGTTTGTTATGTTTTGTAAAGACAATCAGTATTCGTTTTAATCACTTTATTGAAAAGACATTTTGTAGATTACTAAACAGATAGCTTAGATATGAAACAAATTAATTAGGACCTGTTTGACCAAACAAGACAAACACTTGGCCAAACAGGTTTCCTTTTACTTTTTTACGTTAATCAATGACAGGATGTGCATGACAGAAAAGTGGATTCCTCTTTGTCAGGGTCCAGCAGTCCGCAAAATATAAGGTTTAAAAAAAAAAAAGAACTTGTTTTATTACAAACGGACCAGTTTGTGCGTCATCGTGACTGCACACGTTACAAGGACTCTGAAGCACACGATGACTTGGAGCTTTAGACCTTTAGTTGTAGAAAAAAAATCAACACAGAGTCAACAAGTTATGTTTTTTTTTATCTGAATGTTATTTCTTACATGACAGTTACTCTATCCTGCTTTAATTCAAACCCCAAACAGTTTTTTTTTCTCCTGTTAATTGTCACAATGACTAAGACGAGTTCATCCGTGCTGCTGGTTCTGTTACCACACTTTTCCAGTGACTGTTTCCTGTCTTGTTGCTTAGAGCTTTGAATGTTACGTAACGGCAGCCAGAGGTGGAGTTGCAACTTCTTGCAGTCTTTGTTTTTTTTTTTTTCCCCTAAAAATTCTGTCAAAGAATGAAGCCCTGCTGCTTTTAAACACTTTCACAATCTAAATAAGGATATTCTGAGAAATGCGGATATTTACTTTTTTTAATGCGGTGACTCGGGTCATCTTTTTAAAGACGCATTTACAAAAACGTTTTTACAGAGTAAAATTGATAATAGTTAATAATTGATTCACATGGTAATGATCATTAATGTTAGTAAAGCAATAAATGTTTTTAGTTTCACATCTTATTTTTTACAATATTTATGTGCGAGTGGAATTTAATTAGAAATTTCCTTCAGAGGTTCTTACGACTGTTTCAGCGCTTGTAGTGGTTTTTATGGACCACATTGTTAATTCAGTCCACATGTTCATGTAAAACTAATAGAAAGCCAGACATATTTAGAAAGAATGATCCAGTCTGTTAAATGCAACAATGGGCCTAAAACTACAACACTGGAATGATGCTCCTGCAGCAATGGTACGCTTTATTTATTTTTTCTACTTCCTTCCTCAAAGGCATCATGTCCAGATCAGATTACCCTCCTGGGTACGATGAGTCCCGTGGCCCACTGTACCCCCCTCAGGCTGGCGGCTACCCCCCTCAGGCTGGCGGCTACCCCCCTCAGGCTGGCGGCTACCCCCCTCAGGCTGGCGGCTACCCACCTCAGGCTGGCGGCTACCCACCTCAAGGTGGCGGCTACCCAACACCGCCTCCATATGGCTTACCCTCCTATGGTGGTCCCCAGCCAGGCCAGCCTTCTGCTCCCTACTCAGCTGGTCCAAATACCCCTCTGTACCCTGGCCAGCCAGGGGGATATCCTCCTGGACCTTACCCAGGACAGCCTCAACCTGCTGGCCATCCAGGTGCAGGGTACCCACCCCCTCCTCCCATGCCTCCTATCATCCCACCCACCATCCCATCAGATGTCATGAGTTCAGGTAAACCTTAAGCTGCTAGGTACAATTAAAGGGTTTTTAAATTGTGCTTTTCATAAAATATATGTCTTAATTCCATCATCACTACAGTGATTTATCTTGTTTTTTGTCATCTCTGATCATATTTCTGTTCCAATCAGGTGATGAGTTTGCTGCACACGGCAGCAACTGGGACGATCTGAGTATCCGACATGCCTTCATCAGAAAGGTGAAGTACACAAAATCTAGTGTCTTATGCTAATAACAGAGTGCATGTGAGAAAGATAAACCATAAGTCATTTTTTGGTTTTACTTTTAAAAGTGGGGGGTATTTTTGTGTTGCCTCACAGAACAGTTAACATTAATTCTGTGCTTGGAAAAACTTTGGAGTTGATTCCAGAAATCCTAAAACATTCAGTTTCCTTCGCCTTTTTGACAAAGTTTGAGCTTTGTGCCATTACCCTTAGATTAATTATTCAGGCACTGCTCCACTAAATTCTCTTACACATTAGGGAAATGTGAGGAGGCTTTATAGAGAAGCAGAATGTTTTGAAGTGGTGCTGCTTATTGGTTTTACTGTTATTTTTATTAACTTTTATTTAACCAGGCCAATCCCATTGAG
The DNA here is from genome assembly GCA_034783495.1 of Millerichthys robustus. Taxonomy (NCBI): domain Eukaryota; kingdom Metazoa; phylum Chordata; class Actinopteri; order Cyprinodontiformes; family Rivulidae; genus Millerichthys; species Millerichthys robustus. The sequence continues at coordinate 15,174,141 of JAVKLF010000064.1, read as the reverse complement.
ATCACAAATCATTTAAAGCAACATTTAAAGGGAGGTCTGGGCCTGAATGCAAGATAACATGCATAGATTTGCTTCTGTAGAGTCCTGTCATTTCTTCAGTGTTTGTTCATGAATTGTATTAAAATTATATAAGATATTAGTACAGAGTCAAAACGCAGCTTTTTAGCCTTATGCAGTATGTGATCTTCAATTGTGGTATAGTAAAATATTTCTTTTAGCCCAATGAAAATTTGAATTTATGGGTTCAATGTGATCTTTATAAGATATTGTTCTTATTGTACAGTGGAGAAAAACAATTAGGGAACAGTTTGTGAATATTTGATTTTTCATAAATAATATATTTCATGAATCAACATTTGAAGGCTGTTTTGTTGCTGACAATACTGTGCAACTTCAAGAAGAAAAAGCTTTTTGTTTTTAAGAATTCCAGCATTATCCGACGGGTACAACTGGGTTCACATCATTTTAATGTTTTCTGTTTCAATGGACCGCTTTACCCATGTTGCAGTGCGACACGGGCATTGTCTCTCTTTGGGTTCAGTCTTTCCCTAGTTTGATAACGTAATGCTTCCCATCAGGAAGGAAGGAATTAAACGTGCTTGCATCACCGTTCTCTTGCTTTTGTTTTTAAGGTGAAAAAGCAGCTTGTCACAGCAACATTTTTATCCATTTTAGATTATGGAGACCTGTTATATATGAACACCTTAGCTGAAAATGGAATCTGTTTACTCTGCTCCATCTAAATAGAAAATGTTGCAAAAAGACTAGATATTAAATTAACTACATGGCAGAGATGGCATTTTTAAATTATGTGTGGCATTTGAATTGTGAAACTATTCATTGTTGTATAATCTTTGCTGCCAGAGGCCAGGACTTGAAAAAGAGGTTTTTAATCTCAATGGGACTTTCTGCTTAAATAAAGGTAAATAGATAGAAGAGACTAAATGTTGTAAATGCACGTCAATAATATATTTAGTAACATTTTCATCTTTTATCTGTATATAATTATTGCTGATACAAAATCATAACTTTAAAATCTGATCAGATTGTAGGTATTTTTCTCACGTGCCAATTATTTCTGAAGTTAAACTTCACATTGTTTTTCCTTTGTTTTAAAACGAGGACAGGCTGGTTTGACAGTTTTCTGCTAGATTTCATCCTTTCAGCTTTAATTCTTGTTGAACACCCGTCTGTGCTCCCCAGGTCTACATGATTCTGGCGTCTCAGCTGCTCATCACCACGGCGTTCGTGGCCATATTTACATTCGCGTGAGTACAACGTTATTATTAAAGCGTTTCTTGGCTATAAGCAGATACAAATTCCTAAATAAGATAGAGTAGTAAGTGTCAAAATCTGAGCTGATGTTTTTGTTAACTATTTCCATTTCCCACAGAGATCCTGTCAAATCGTTTGTACGGAAAAACCCAGCTGTGTACTGGGCATCATAGTAAGTTTTACTTTGTATTTAGCTTCACTGTATTTAAATCGACATGTTTAAAGAAAAAAGAAGAAGCTCAAATGCAGAATTCTACATTAATGTTTGTATTTTGTATTTAAGTGCCATATATTTCGTCACCCACATGGTACTGGTTTGCTGTAAAGGCCCACGGTGAGTGCTTGGTTTTAACGAGAGGAAACAATTATACTGAGCGCACTTTATAAGACTAGTATCAATTTTACCATCTGGCACTGCAGAGTTGAAGGTAAACAATAATGTTTTTGCGTTTGTGTGGGTGTGTACGTGCATGCGTGACTGAGTTCACAATTATTTTGTCCGACTCTTACCAAAATGTTTCATGAACCACAAAACAGATTTTAATGAAACTCTCAGAAAATGATCACTGGATGTTCATCTGGAACTGATTAACTATTCAAGATGGCCGCCACAGCAACTTTAGTAAACACAAAAATACCTTGAATTCGGTTTTACAGATATTAAGCTAAAATCTGATGTGGTAGTAGCCGAGAGTCATCCTCAACACATACTCTGACCGTGACATTTTGTGATTTTTGCGTGAGATGATCTTAGTTTAAAACTCTGTCATGAAAGGCTTTGGTCAATATAAATTCCTTTAAAGAATGCTAGGCCTAAATATTAATACTGACTGTAACGCTGGTTCTTCTTTTTTCTGGGGGTGACTTGTTTGTTTTTTAGGAGGAAGTTCCCATGGAACATAATTCTGCTTTTGATTTTTGTAAGTAAAACGTTTTGCAGCTGTCTTTAGAATCAGGAAACTGACATTTCCTGGACTGGAACCAAGTCTATTCTTGGACTAAAATACTGTCATTTTCTTTTTGGAAAATTCAAGTAGCTGACATTAGCGGGGTCTTAAGAGTTAGAAAAATATTAACACTGAGAAATTAGTGAACTGCTTGCATGAAGTGTTGAACATGTTGATATTTTGATATATTATTTTTCTTTTATCAGCTTGAGCAGCAAAACGATGCACCTTTGCCTCTGGATAGCATCAGACTTCTTGTTGTAATGTTTGGAGATGAAAAAGAATTCAAGCGACTCGTTGCAAAGTATTAAATCAAACACCAAACAGGCTTTTCTGAACTAAACAAAATTGTGTTTGAAGGAGTTTACTCCAATAGTTTTTTAGATAAATTGAATGCAGGTCTGAAAAAAGGGTTTGTACTCAATGTGAACAAAGTTTCCATTAAAAACCATGTGGAGGTTTGAGTCACATGACTATATTTTGTATAATAAATATAAGTTTATTGTTTTACATGTCTGTCACTTCAGCAATATCTGTAGGTAAAGTAATGCATGTGGGAGTAAGTATCCAGTTACAAATTTATTTTTATTTAAAGACACTATAACCATTAATGAGAAAAAAATGTTTGAAATTTGTTTCTCACTTTGGTTTCTTCATGATATGTTATTGATATGTTATTCCTTTATTTAGTAGTTTATCATATTGTGCATTTAGTTGTAGATTAAAATGTGGGATTTAGAGTTCAGTGTTTATTTTTCTTGGACCAGTCCCCTTTCATCGGTTTTTGTTTGAAAATGTTTTTGAAGTTACAGTTGTAAATGTTTTAGTTTGTCCTTTCTTTTTTCAGACTCTGGCTTTGTCCTACATGACCGGGACTATATCCAGGTAAAAAAAAAAAAAAGAGGAAAAAATACAAAACTAAAACGGTATGATTGAAAAGATTTACATTTTGTGTAATAATTTTGTTTTCCATTTGGTTTTAGTTATTACGACACAAAAGCAGTCTTCCTGGCCCTTGGGATCACTGCTGTCGTGTGCATCGCCGTCACGGTGTTCTGCTTCCAGACGAAGGTGTGTGTTTGTGTGTACCTGGTTTTTGTTACCTTTTTAGGACTTTCTGGTTATACACACCAACCAAAGACCAGTACTAATATTGTGAAATGCCATTGGGGGGGGTTAGGGGTTAAGTTTAGGTTAGGTTTAGGCTACAGAAATGAATGGAAGTCAATACATGGTCCTAATAAGGATAGAAATACAAACGTGTGTGTGTAAGACAGCCTTGCCTCAAATGGCTGCCAGGTTTGTTCTGTAACACATTCAAACATGTCCCAACTTGCCTTCTAGGTCGACTTCACCAAGTGTCAGGGCCTTTTCTGTGTCCTTGGGATTGTCGTGTTTGTGACCGGCATCATTACAGCCATCGTGCTTTCCTTCAAATATGTGAGTCAGAGCTGATGTCCGTGAGAAACGAATCCATCAGTCACAGCTCTTCATGTTTCTGTTTCCCCTAACAACCGTTTGTCGTTGCAGATTTACTGGCTTCACATGCTTTACGCAGCTATAGGAGCCATAGTCTTCACTTTGGTGAGTGTTTTATTTCACTGTCCAGCTAGACTTTCACCCTCACTTTGTTTTTGTTTTGTTTGTTTTCAGAATCAACTCTGATCTTTGTGTCTTTACAGTTCCTGGCATACCACACACAGTTACTGATAGGAAACAGGAAACACTCCATCAATCCAGAGGAGTACGTGTTCGCTGCACTCTCCATCTACGTTGATATCGTCCAAATCTTCCTGTTCCTGCTGCAGATTATAGGATCTTCCAGCAAATGAGACAGCCAGGGTGGAAACTGGGTCAGCTGTTAGCAGTAAAACTGTTCTGTAAATTTTATTTTTGCATTTTCAAAAGAAGTTATTGTGTGTCGTAAGTCATAAGGAGATACAGGGAACATATCTAAGGGCTGAATCTGATTTAGTTAAACTGCAGATCTTGGCATACGAAAATGTACTTATATTTATACAATATAAACATGTAAAGATGTAAGAATGCTGTTAAGTGTTTCTCCTCTTGCAGGAATGAAGTTAAGACATAAACAGTTTTATCTGCACACCTCAGTGCTTCCAACAGCAGACGGTGATCTGCTTTACTTCATATTGGTCTGATTTTTTATATTGTACACTTTAACGCGCTACATCTTAACACCATAGCCATTTTTACCGAGGTTCAGAAGAGATGTGCACCTTATGATTTAAATGTATTCATAAACACATTTGAGTGTTTGTTCCTGCTTGTTTTTATGTTCAGTCAGCTGAGGGATGACCTTTGCTAGCAGGATTTATTGTTTTTACTTCAGTGCTGGAACTTTAAATGTTTCAGCCCAAAAGCTCCTGACTCAACCAGCTCCATCCGGCTGGTTCTCCATGCTTTATTCAGTATAAATATACTAAGCCAAAGATACATAAAGGCCTTTGTTCAGGTTAAATATATTGTATGTAAAGTAAAGGTAACTAGTGTAGGTGAAAGGTTGTAAATATACAAATCATTCTTTAACAGAAGCTGTTTGCTTTTGAACATGTAATAAAATGTTCTTTTTCTGATGTCTTGTGATTCATATTCAGTCACACCAGTTTAATTGTTTAAATGCACACACAGCTTTTTAAAAAATAATTAAATCAACATATTTCTTCAATAGTCCAGTTGTCACCCAGTGTATGCTGTGATGCAGAACGTTATTCGTCCAGTTTCATACTCCGTCTGTGTTGGTGATAGCGACTCCCATCATAATCGCCGTCATTTGATCGTTTCATCCTGTGTCGAATCTTCAGCTGCTTCAGGCGGTTTTTGTCCACCTGTCTCTTGGCCAGAAGGAAGCCGATTACGCCTGTGGGTAGCCCTATCATCCTGAATACAAAGGAGGAATTAGACCGAGGAGAACAAATATCCAGATGTCTTATGGCAAAGTTTTGTTGCTACTAAAACTGAAAATTTAAGACCTGTCCCAAAGCACCATATATTTAGCAGACAGTTTTGTTTGATACCAATCAGAACTCAAGCGAAACTCAGCAGCGGAGAAATGCTAGCACTGCTGTGGCTAATACAGGTAGGTAAGGTGGTTAAAAAAAATTGTACATTAATAAGACCAATAATGCATCAGAACAGATTTGATCCATCAGAAATGCTTTCCTAACCTGTGGCAGTTTTTTTTCCCCCAGAGACATGAGTGTGGCACTTTTAAAAGTTTTTAGTTTGCAGCCAATTAAAACAAGTTGCCTTGTTTTGACCTGACTTAATTACTTTGATTATTATGAATGTTGAATAAAAATATTTTGTATTAACAAATTTCCAAAGTGCTTTGATGCATTTCAATAGTCTGTTTAGAAAAAAAAATTTTTTTTGAATAGGTCCTCTGGACGGGGTTTACTTGGTTGAAATGTTTGCGTCTCTTCTCCAAGAGACTTCTTCAGTCTGAGGAGTTACAGGTAAACTCAGCTGTATAAGTAGTGACTTCACATGAATCAGCAAGTTTCACCGTGACAATCAAACCTTGACTGCTCACATACAAAGGAGGCGCATCGGTCTAACAAGGATAAGAACATTTTCATCCCTGTAATCGTGACCGCTGGCCTCTAGAGACGTACTTGACAGCATACACAGCATTACTGTTTGTGCTGGGGGGCCAGACCTTTGGGGTGAACCAGTCTTTGTCGTAATGTGTTTTGAGGTTTGAAAGCCGCTGGGACGTCATGTTTTGAAAATAACCATCTGTTTCTCAGAAACTCCCGCAACACACAGAATGACCACAAGTTTGGCGTCCTCATCACCTATTGGCTGGCTGGAGTCCTGTTGTGTTTCCTGTCTGCTTTAAGGAAAGGCCAGTTAGGATAATCACACTGCTCTAGTTTTGTGCCCTATGAACAATATCAGGTAACTAACAAGAAGTCTATGAACAAAAGGTATCAGACTAACAAACATTTGTTAGGCTAATGCGCCTCCTTCGCATGTGAACAGATGAGGTTTGATTGTCACAATTAAACTTGCTGATTCACTATGACGTTATTGCTCATATGGCTGAGTTTACCTGCACTCCTCAGACTGAAGAAATCTCTTGGAGAAGAAGACGAACCTGTCCAGAGGACCTACTCAACATGTTTTTCCACATTTCAAAAAGATCAACTTGGATCAGAGGACAAACAATATTTGATACAATTATAACTTGCTGTATTATCGTGCAGATTAAACTATAAAAAACAGCTGTTGCAATAGATAAAACTTGTGTTCTCTGCATTTGTTGAATACTTGGTCAGTGTGTTATTTAAGGACTTACCCAAATAAATACTCAAATTTTTGTCCTTTTGTACCATATTTACTCGTTTCATTCATAACTACCATTTTGAAGTCACCTTTGCATCAAAATAAAAGCTCTGTTGATGTTTTTGTCCAGGCTGAGAACACATTAGCACAGACTCACCAGGCATAACCTATCTTCATCATGGGATTCTTTGCCTTTCTCCTGGGAATGTATTCGGGACCTTCCCGTTCCTCCTTGTCTCCTCCGCCGCCAGCAGAGCTCTGTGTCGGGTCGGCGCCCTGCGGCTCCGTCCTGGAGCTCCACAGCCCGGCAGAGGGGGACACATGTAACCGCAAACGGTGACACACTGTGGGGGTTTGAAAGCGCTGCCCGAGGAGCAACCGACAGGAAACAAGATGTGCACCTGGCGAACAAATTTAAGCGTTTTACACAAATACCCACTTTTATAACTAAATTAACTGGATTTATTAAATTATAAATAAACGTATTCATGTGGTAAATTCACTAATACCGACTACTTTCGCTTGCTACAATGTTTCACCTGTCAGAGATGTTCGAATTGCTGTGAGACAGGAGGCCGCCATGTTTGTTGAACCAACAGACATGCGCAGTACAGCCTTACGTAAACACGAAGGCCCCCATCTAGTGGTCAAGCAGGGTACTGCAGTTTCATGAACTCCACCATAAACAACTGTTTCCATAAACATTTTTATTAACTGGACTAACATTTCTCATTCACTTCATGACATAATACAACAAAAATTGAAAACATGTTTTAAGTCTCCTTGTGTATCTATTATACAGTTATTCAAACAAGTTAAACTGAAAACGGTCAATAACATCTGGAAGAAACAGCAGCATATTTACAACACCTTACTTTTCCCCTAAAACCTCATCAATTCTTTGTTCAGCTGAGATCAACTCAAAAAGTAAGTCCAACAGCATATTCAACACTTGCACTTTCGAGTATCAGTAAAACTTTATAAATGCGAATGGTGTTGTTTTAAGCTATAAAGACAAGTTTTAGTCCTCTAGGATGTAGTTTGGGTTGACAACCAGAACAACATCCGTCTCCGTGCTCTCAGGCTCGGAGCCCTTTAGTCCTGCTTGAGACAGCTCGATGAGGATGTGGTCCTAAAAATAGAAACAGAACTTAAAAGTTAACAAACAGGGCTGAATTTAAAAGGACTTTATTTAAATGTTTACTGGGGGGTTGACTCACATAGTGCACCAGTCTGTGGATAACCTTCTCTATCAAGCCCTTCTTATTGATCAGCTCTTCTTCGGAGTCGATCTCCGACTCGATTTCCTTCAGATACCAGTTAACCACTGCAGTTTTCTTCAGCTCCTCCTCTTCATCAGCTGCAATATATAAAAAGAAACAGGCATAACTGTTAGGCAAACTATAACTTTTGGTGGAAAATGAGTAACAGAAATATAAATCAGAGATGCCCCCTACCATCCTCCATATGGCGCAGATGAAGAACCAGCAGGTTGGAGATGCGTTTGTATTCGGCGAAAGACAGACGAAGAGACGGTTTGGGCTGCGTGCCGGGCTCAGGGTGACCATTTACACCGTCGACGTGGCCGTTAATTCCATCAACGTGACCATTTATACCTTCAGCATGACCGTTTACACCATTCACTCCACTTGGGATGTTGTTGCCTACAAAAATAAGTCTTTTTTTAGATAAGATCCCACAGATATCAGCCAGCAACAGCATTCATATAAATAAAAACATCTCCACATTAAGTTGTGACCCTACCATCCTCCCGCTGCTGCTGCTCCTCCTCCTCCAGCTCGTCGTCCTGCTCCAGGTTGACATCAGGAGTCTCCACTCTGATGATGGACTTGTTGAGGAGACGGAAGGCTTCCTTCACGTGTTTAGGCTGCACCTGGAGACACAAAGAGGAAACAGCAAACATGAGTTTCTGTATATTAGATGCATTTAGTGAGACATGCTTATCTTTGGCGCACAAAAACACGATGTTGATCGCGTCAGCCTGCGTTTATCGGTCACCGTATATTTCACGAATCACAAGACAGATTTAAATAAAAGTATCATAAGATATTAAACATAAGACAGGCCGTTGAGACGTTAACTGTCCCTGAGGGGGAAATTCAGAGTTAGGACAGTAAAGAGCAGACCACCACAATTTATACTGTAGATGAAAACAAAACTAAAGTAAAGCAGAATAAAATTTAGGTAGCCACAGAACAAAAAGACCTCCAAAACACTCCTTCGTGCACTTCCTGTGGAGGAGTCTCTCAGCTCTCTGGTGCCTCATTCAACTAAAAGAATGCTACAGTAGTGGGCAAGAATTATCACCAACACATACCTCCAGTGCTACACATTGCACAACACCTTTGCCTAAAGCTTTGGTGTTAATGGTTGTGGTCAACTTGTCTGTTAGCAAAATATCTCATGAACTCTTGCACAGATGTTATTGAAACTCGCACAGACAGAGATTTCCACATAGAAATCTAAAACTGATTAGATTTGGCAGTCAATTCATGATGGCCGCATCCACTAACGGAACACAAAAATGATTACGTCAGTCACTTTTACATATTTTGACCAAAAGCTAAATGTTGTAATAAAAAATCATTCAACTCCAATCACGAACACGTCACTTGAAATATCAAGGTTTGACTAATTGTTAACTTTCACATAATTTCACATCATAAAATCTAAATCACCAATTCTAATCTTAGTCTACAACTTATCCATAAAAGGCAACGGTGGACATGCGTTCCTTCAAGAAAATCTAGACCTTTAATTACATTATTAAATTTTCATTTTTTTTTTTTACTTTTCATGCAGTTATTTTTTTTTTCCTGTCAAGCTGGGCTCATTTTTTAGGGCTGCTGCTCCAATCCAAAACCCCCAGTGTTGTTTGTCAAGTTTGATGCTGCCTCAGTTGAATCGATGTTTTACCTCATCACAGCAGTGCATGCGGGCCATGGCCTCTGAAAGGCGGATCATGCTCTCCAGCTGTCGCACCGTTATCCTCCAGGCAGATTTGGACACGCTGCCGGAGCCGTCACGCTGCCGGAGACGCTTGTACTGCTCGACGATGAACTCCTCCGAATCACCGGAGATCTACGAGCAAACAAGAACGACAAAGACTTAACTCTCTGGGTAATAAAAATAAGTAGAAGAAAGAACTCCCACGCCATTCAACCTAATGGCACATCGCCTGAACGGAAGAAAATGTCAATAATTCTAAAAATATGAAGAAAAAAAAAAGGTCACTTTTTAGTGATAACTAATTGTTTTAGCTCATTTATAGTTCGTAAAAAAATTTCAGGTTTATAACTTTTTTATTTATCTCAGAATGCCAAAAGGCAGGGGATGTGTCAGTTAGCAAAATAACTATTAACCACTCACATGGAGCATGTTATTTACAATTTGACCAAAACGGCTACAAGAGCTTCCAGCACCAACAGGAAAAGTCAACAACAAACAATGCAAAACAAAATAAAATAAAAGTAAAGTCGGTGCATACGGATATCCAAATCAAACACACCTTTGGTTTGAACTGCCTGGCGAAAAGCAGGTATCTGCGGATCTCATCCAGAGAATACAGTCTGTCCACAGACTCCTCCAAACGCGAGTGCAGGTCCACAATCCGCCTGGCAATGGCGTAATCTGTAACCTGACATGGACACACACAAACACACAGGTCCACAGAAACCATCAGGGTTGTGGGTACTACATCCGTAGTAAAACACATACAAAAAATAAACACAATGATTGGTTTTCAAAGGAATTTAATGGTACCTCGTTACATTCATCCACCAGGATGAAGAAGAGGTCAAATCGACTCATAATGGGGGCTGTCAGGTTGATATTCTGCTTCAGGCTCTTGCTGCGGTCGTACCGCCCGTTGACAGGGTTGGCAGCAGCCAGGATGGAGGTGCGAGCGTTCAGGGTGGCCTGAAACAAACCGGGGGGGGGGGGGGACAAAGAAAAAATGGTAACCCTTTCCTGTTTGAATGGGGGCATGTCGGAGCCAGCGTCGTCAGGTCAGCGACCATCACCTTGACTCCAGCCTTGGTGATGCTGATGGTCTGCTGCTCCATGGCTTCATGAATGGCCACCTGGTCCTTGAGGTCCATCTTATCAAACTCATCAATACAACACACTCCCTGGAAAGGAACAAGATGATTTTAGGAAGAGAATGATTGGGTAAAGAAAAGTCTTCGGCTCCAATTCCCGATTCTTACGTTGTCTGCGAGCATCAGAGCTCCAGCCTCGATAACAAACTCATGTGACTCCTCGTCTCGGACCACAGCTGCTGTCAGACCTGCGGCGCTGCTGGCCTTCCCGCTGGTGTACACGGCTCTGGGACTGAACTCCTCCACATGTCTGTACACACAGATCCATTTGGTGAGGACAATGCAAAACAATAATTCAAAAAAAAAAAATAAAGTTTGAATTTGTTTTACAGCGTTTTGCGTGTTGCTTACTTCAGGAACTGACTCTTTGCTGTACTGGGATCTCCAACAATGCACACATTAACGTCTCCTCTCAGGGACGTTCCCTCCATGGTGGTCTTGGGAACGCCTCCGAACAACATCAGCAGGATCCCACGCTTCACCTCATCATTGCCTGCATGATTAACAATCAGCATGCTTATTGACACTCTGACGCGTGGGGGGGGGAGGCGTGCGGCAGAGGTCCGATCACTGACCGTGGATGGTGGGGAAGAGGCTGGTGCACAGGTTGTGGTACAGGTTCTTGTCCTGGCTCATCTCGAACACCTTCTCCCACTCCTTCTCCGTCATCTGGCTCTTGATGCTCTCAGCCGTTTGCTCCTCGTCCCGCAACTCCTTCCCACCAAACTAAGAGTGCGAAGTTGTAGTTTGCCCGTGGGCACGACAGAAACTGTGTTTTAAGATGCAGTGTGTGTTTCTTACTCGTGGGTTGGTTGGGGCCACATTGCAGGCCAGGAAGGCCAGCCTGTAGGACAGTTCTCTGACCCCCAGAGCTTTCAATCCTCTTAAACCATCCGACTCGAAGCCCTGAGGACCTCCAGCGACACGAGTGCTGGTCTCTGCCCGCACACCTGAGCAAACAACAAACAGGGGGTAAGATCAAACGGCACCATGAAGGGATTTGATTCCCGAGATTAAAAACCATACCGGGAGTGCTGAGTTGAGAGACGTCTGGCACAACGATGAGGGTCCCAGTGAAGTCACAGCGGTCTCCAGCCTGAGCCGTCTCCACAGCTTCTGCCCGGAGGATGATCTCGAGGGAGCGTGGGATGGAACCTCGGGGCAGCTCCGCCTGCGTCTCCTGGATTCGCACCTGAACGAGCGCGAAATCACACGGAATCAGAACCTGCGCGGCAACGCCGACATCACAGCACAACCCCTCCCACGTTTTACCTTCTGAAAGTCGACGAACTTGGACTTGTGCGTGTCGAGGTGGAAGCGGGAGCGGTTGTTGCAGACGGGGTTTCTGCAGATGGTCGGTGGGCAGTATTTGAACTGCTGAGCGACGTCTTTGATCAGAGCCTGACAGTCCATGCACAGGAAGGTACCGCTCACCTACAAACACAGAACGTTTAGAGTCACTAAACCCTCGACGTTATCATCTGTGAGGCGGTCTGCTGGAGGTCCGGATCATACCAGCTCAGGGTGGACTGGGTGCGTCCTCACCACCTGACCGCTGATCTTCACCAGGGTGCCTATACGCATGGAGGACAGCTCACGGATCCTGGAGTACAAACACAATAAAGATCCCATTCGATGGTTTTTCTGCATCTTTTATTAAATTGGTTGATCTAATCCCGCTCAGTGTCTTACTTGTGTCTGGTGGGCAGATCCTCAATGGCAACGTAGAAGTCTTTGTTCAGGGGAACATTCCCATGATCCCGAGCAAAATTGCGCACAGCTCGGCAGAGGTAGGGATACACTCTGCAAATAAAAGTTTACAACCAAATGAATCTACATAAAAAAACAGCAGAGCTTATTCAAATTTTACTGATCAACTGCAAAGGTAAAGCAGTGATAGTTCTTTTCTATTTGACGAATACTCATGATTGCAGAATTCAGAACTTTATCTCCTATAAGAGTTTCTTGATTTTTCTAAAGTAATGATTATATTTTCTTTGGGGTGAATATGGGGTTTATTACTAGTTATTCAACAATAATAATCTGATTAGCAACTTTCTAATCATTGAAATCGCTTTTAAACATTTATCCAAACACAAGTTGAAAGTTCCACTGTTATCTTGAAAGGTCTGCTTTGTGGGACATTACATCTAAAAGTAGGAGTGCTTTTCCTGCAGCAATACTGCCCCCTGCTGGTACACCTATGCCTACCTAACAACTAACATATCTAGATCCGCACTTGGATTAAAATGTTTTGTTTTAACACAGACCTATTTCTTCCACTGTATAAGTGATGTGTGACTTGGATTTTAAAAAGTAGGTTTACCTGTAGTACTCCTCCTGGATGGTGGTGGCCAGCTCCTGGTTGAAGCCCTCCAGGTCCGTGAAGCTCACCAGCAGGGTGTTCCTCTCAGGCCTGATCAACTCCTCAGCCTCCCGGACATACTTCACCTCCCCATCCCCGCTCTGAAACCTGATCAGAGCGAACAAATAAAAACACACAACACACAAGAAAGCGATGAACAACACGGCGCTGAATACGTGTCAAGAAAGCGTTATTCTACCCGCTGCGGCACGGTTCGCTTACTCTTCTAAGAAAGCCTGGAACAACTTCTGACATTTTTCCGCCAACTCGTCCTTTACCACCGTCCCGGCATTCTCCGCGGCTGCTGTGGCGACATCCATGCTACGACTGAGTCGAACTGCGGGGGGAAAGAGTCAAAAACTTTGGAGGAAACTTCTGCACCGGACTGCTCACTTCTACGCTGGTTCTCACAGCAGCACGCTCAGCCTCCTCACAACAGAGACGTTTCGCGCGAAAACCCGGACCACGTGACATTTGGCGCGCCGCTCAGTACCAATCGGTGCTGGCCTGTAAGCGGTTTCCGGTAAATAGCCAATCAGTGGAGAGAACATGATCTGACGCAAAGCACTGCATGTTTCTTCCCGCGAAATGTTTCTGTTGCTTCAAACTGAATGAGTCATTTCTCAAATATTCAAAGTAACAAATGTTTTATTAAACGTGTAGGACTAAAAAGTGAAAGTTTGTTGAACATGTCGGCATCAAGTTGTATGAATTTGACAACCACTGGTTTTTAAAAATCCCACATAAAAATAAACCTAGGTCCCCTTTTGCTGCAGTTCTCAATATTTACCACAGGAGGGCAGTAATTCTTCAGATTTGGATTATTTGAGCTAAAAATTATGATTGCATTAATAGTACCTTAATGATGCTCACGCCACTTTATTTAATCTATAACATAGAATAGACACACGTGCTTTGCAAATGATGTGGTTTTGTTGGCGTCTTCAGGCCAAAACCTGCAGCGTGTGCTGGGGCAGTTTGCAGCCAAGTGTGAAGCTGCAGGGATGAGTTATTATTAGTGTGTTTTGTTTTGTTTGACAAAAAGTTTTAATGAACTGTTTATGTCATATATCAGTTTCATAAGCTTTATTAATCAGAGTGAGTTTTTTCTTTGATTTAATGTCTGTAATTTAATCACAGACCCATTTGAGCAACATTATTTCACATTACAATAATCAAATTAATTACAGCAGTGATATTATGCTAACATTGAAGCTGTATAAAACAGCTGACGGCTGGATTTTTACAGGCTAAAAACTTTAGTCTTTGATTCAACACTGAACTCTGCGAAGTCACCGATCATTGTATGCGTCGTTGTTTCCATTGGATCTGTTAGTTAATAAAATTTGCTCTAAAACAAAGAAAGATCTTTTAAAAAATCAGGAATCTGAGTGTTATTTTCAGTGCCTTTAAATTGGACAAGCAAGTTTTTCCCTCCACTGGCTTCCTGTTTGCTTCAGGATAGATTTTAAGATTTCAATGCTTGCTTTTAAAGTTCTAAAAGGTCTGACCTCAAGTCATCAAGTCAGTTTTATAAAACCCATTTAAAAAGATGTTAATCAGGACAAAAACACAAGAAAAAAGCTCCAAGAAAAATTCAGCCACACATCCCATAATCATAGGCACATCACAAGACAGAATCCGTTCCATTGTGCCATTAAAAAAGAGGAAACGATGTTAAAATATTAAAATTCAAACTAGTATTTTTTTTAAATCACTGTCTTATTTTGTGGTCAATTATTTGTTGATTCTACAGAATTACAAGTTAAAAAAAACATAAAAACTGTGCAGCTCTACAGAAGTAAGAATAAAAAAGTTTTCTTTTTTAATCTCCCAATTTATTTCATCGATCAGGTTTTAGTTATTAGTGTTTTATTTAAGAATGGGATTAGTCTTCTTGTATGTCTGTCAGCGCCAAACAAGACTGAAGCTCTCAGAGGAAACTTTGAGGCGAGGAACAAAACCGTCTAATTCTGCAAGTTGTCCCTGAGCTCCCATCATTCTCACGCCTGCATCTGCTGAGATCAACACAAACACTCCTGGCAGCCTATTGGTTTCACCTGTCACATTGTATGAGCTCGTCAGGAACCAGGCAGGAAGTTGTTGCGGGTCATTTGGACCCGGCCCAATGTCTCCTTTTCTTATTTCTCCTTTTTGTCTTGACCTCTGGTTTTCCCACAATTGTTCAGCGGCAGGAAGCTCAGCCAGGCCGAACATAAGGGAA
Organism: Millerichthys robustus; assembly: GCA_034783495.1. NCBI lineage: Eukaryota > Metazoa > Chordata > Actinopteri > Cyprinodontiformes > Rivulidae > Millerichthys > Millerichthys robustus. The sequence goes on along the minus strand of JAVKLF010000064.1, from coordinate 15,158,898 downwards.
CCTGACCACCTGTAAGGCGAGCACACAAGATCCCTACACACACTCAAGCTTAGAGAATAGTAATTCTTTGCAGCATAAAAAAATACCCCAAATCCATACTTGCTGAGAGAATTATTCTATACCTGCAATATTTACACTGCACCTTCAGACTCACACACCGGAGGCAGAGCTAACGGTTCTTGTGGTGACACTCTTGCATACAGACGCAAAATCCAGCTTGTGTTGAGAAATCCAAACCTTTGATAGAGAATGGTTTTGTGGTGGCAGGTGAAAAACAAAACAATGGGTACAAACAGTGGTGCGAGAAGCAGGATATGAACAAGAAGAGGGAGCAAAAAAATGGTTTAAAGGAGACACTTCCTGACTCGTTTGTGTTCAGGCAGTGACACATTGTCATTGTTTGGGTGGCGTGCTCTCGTGCACAAACGCTGAAACCGAACTGACCCACATTAAGAGTTTCATTCACATGGGATGAATCGAGCTGAACTTTGAATCACTGAATCAGCACCGTTTTATTCATGGCCAGGTCACTGAAGTCATCCTGGAGGTAGTTCATCAAAAAGTTCAATTGTATAAACTTCAGCTAATATTTGGATATAAAAGGACAAACACAATGAAACTATCGAAGATTTGCAGATTTGCAGATGAACAACCTTGTTTTATAATTTCATAATTAGTTAACAACTTCGGTGCTATTTAACAACAAACAAACCAAAACACTTTGGACCCTCCTGTTATTGTTCTGGTCTTGAAGCAGAGGTATTTTGTGTGGTGTGTGTGTCCCACTCAGCTTGACGGCACTTTTGAACACGTGGACTCTTAAAAGTTAAAACTTCATTCTGAAATTTTGAAGTGTGGTTCTATAAAAACGGAACGAACAATTACTATCTTACCTGTTGTGGATAGTTTTTGAAATATAGGTTTATTCTAACGGGTCTTAAAACAACTTCAGTTTATAGGTTATAGTGCACTGCATTCATCAGAACTCAGAGGAAAATCTACAGAATCACTGAAATCTTTCCGGATTTTATCGTCAGGAAAACTTGGCAGGTGGCACAAAGTTACTGTGTAACCCACTGATGGACAGACCCACATTGCTTATCCACATGGTTTTTTCCATTATTTAATTTTTAGGAAGAAGGCAAAAAAAAAATCAAGAATAAATAAACCAAATAACTGAGACGAATGATGCGATGGTGTCATTTAAATCAGCTCTCAGTGTTGGTGAGAGCTGAGCTCCTTTGGTGCTGAACTGTTCGAGCTGTTTGTTTTACCTAAAATGAGCTGCAGGATGCCTTTCCTGTTTTGAATACACTATGAATAGAAGTGAATTGTGTGTGTGTGTGTGTATGTTTGTGTTTTGTTTTCTTGTCCGTGCATTTTGTGAATGTTGAGAAAGGTTGAGGAAGGCGGGGGTCTGAGGGTACGGCAGAAACCGAAAAAGGTATCAGCCAAATGTGTCTTTATACACAAACCGATGGAAATGATTGGATGTAGCTGGTGGTTTATGACCTGAGGTGCTCCATCCGCCATAGGCAACTCTTCAATAACTGTAGCTTGTGTTTTGTTTTTTGTTTTTCTCTCTCACACACACATCTCATCTCATTTTCTCCTCAGGAAACAGGACACAGCAAACTTCCAGCTTCTGCTTTTTTTGCACTTCCAAGTGGAAGTAAGAATGTGGGAAGAACTCTTGTCTGTGTATGTGAGCATTACATAAAGGAATAAAGGAAAGGAAACTACACAGAGAAGACGCAGACTGTTTATGTCATTAAAATAAATTCAACACAAAACACACACCTGGCTCTCACATCACACAGGCCCGGTTTCATTTTTCGAAGGAACTTTACTGTGTTCACGCTCTGGATCAGTGGGCCACACAGCTGGATGCTTGTCAGTATAATGGAATAAAGGCTGTTGGTCAATATTAATAATCATTCACTTTGGAAGTGATTTTTAAGATAAATCATAAAACACAGCCGTTTTTACAGATATGATTTCAAGTTTCAAGACAATAGCAGTTACTGACTGACCCCAAGAAATACATTCAATTTGTGAAAGTTTTTCTTCTTATTTCTTGTTGGTTTTTTATGATTTGTTCCCCCCTTTTTGTGATAAAACTAAAATGCTTCCATACTCCTTAGTGAACTTCGGACCTGTTTGAAACTGATGCATGTAGGAGTTAAAATAAGATTTATATCAGAGCCAGAGAGTGCTGCATTTAGCTGTGGATGAGTGATTAAGGTGGAGGACAGGAATTCACATTGTTTCAATCAGGAGGAAGAAGAAAAAAAGATTTTCGCACACATGAGTACTTTGCATATTTTATTACAAACAGCAGTAAGAGAGAAAATATCAACAGTATTTACATGAGAAGCTCCACAAAGAAGGAGAAGTCAAAGACCAGCAGACTGCTCCTTGTTTTCATTTAACTTTCTTGAGTGTATTTTACAATATGTACAGTACAAAAAAAAAAAAAAGCAAAAGTACAGCTAGCTGGAATGCAAACTGGAGGACTCGGACTCAGTGGTTGTGGAAGTCCCGGGACGTCTCCGGGGTAAGATCTTTAAACTGGAAGCCCGACTCAGAGTCAGGGCTCTGCGGGCTGAACTCTTGAACCCGGCGCCCAGGAAGGCATACAGCAGGGGGTTCAAGCAGCAGTGTGCGAACGCCATGGGCTCAGCCACCGACAGCCACATCCCTAAAGCGGCCTCCAGCCTGCAGCTCCGAGGCAGGACCTCCAGCCGCAGCAGGGCATCCACAGAGATGCCTGCTCCGTAAGGGAGCCAGCACATGAAGAAGCAGAGCACCAATGCAATGGTGGTCCTGACTGCCCTCCTCTTCTGCCTCTGACCCCCCAGCGGGCCTCGGGTCAGTCTGGTGACGATGACACAATAGCACACGAGGAGAACCAAACCGGGGATCACCAGACCCACCAGGACCAACTGAAGGTGGAAGACTGCCACCCAGATGGGAGCACTGTCTGCAGGGTAAAGGCGCTCGCACACAGTGGAGCCCTCCCCTCCTTCCTGAGTTCTGGCAAAGACCAGGTCCGGCACGGCGAGGAGTCCTGCAGGCAACCACGCACCTGTGTGCAAGAAGATAACCAAGAGGTCAGGGGTAGCAGGAGAGAAGACAGAAGAGCAGATCAGTTTCTGCTACTTACCTGCAAACACCAGTCTGTGAGCCAGCAGCTGCCTCAGACCTCCCGAGTTTGTGTCTGTGGCCCGGACCACTGCCAGGTATCGGTCCAGGCTAATAAATGCCAGGATGAGTACGCTGCCATACAGGTTGACAGTATAGATCACGTGCACACCGACGCAGGTAGCTGCTCCAAAACGCCAGTCTGCCAGAGCTGCGTCCACTGCCCAGAACGGCAGCGCCAGAACAAAGAGCAGATCAGCGGCAGAGAGATGGAGGCGATACCGATCCGTCAGGCTGCATTTGGACCTGTGGGAAAGACACAACCTGGTCACACATTCAACTCAAATGTCCGCTGGAGCCAAAATCCGCACTATCAGTCCTCCTCTGCTCTCACCTGCGCTGACAGCCCAGCACCATCACCACCAGGCCGTTGCCTGTGATGCCCAGGATGAAGATCAGGGAGTAGACCACTGGCAAGAAGACCCGCTGAAGCTCTGTCGTCATTATGTGCTCTACTCCACAAGGCTCCTCCAGGCCCTCTCCCACCTCCCCAGAGCCAGAGCCAGAACCAGAACCCGTTTCATTGTCATAGTCAAAGACAATATGCTGGAGACAGATGACAGGCGATGATAACGATGAAGGAAAACCCAACAGCAGATTTATAATAAAACTTCCACACTTGATTAAACCATCTTACCTCATAGTAGGACATGTTGGAGAAGGTCCCCCTTTTCTCAGCAGAGTGAAGTTGAAATTTCAGCTGGAGGGGTTTTTATAAATACATTCAAGCTCCTCCCCAAACACACCAAAGCATCTGTGCTCCTGCTGAAACGTTTTTCCTGTTTTCGAGGTGTCAGCTGCTAATAGTGGTTCTATCACAGGATACTGCCTTGTTGTGTTGTGTGTGTTCTATTTGAATTGTTTTAGCCTCTGAGACCCCTGAGTTTGTTGTCACTAGGGTCTATTGCAATAGGAAAGAGAGTCAATGAGAAACAAACAATGTGTGTGTGTGTGTGTGTGTCCAAATGTCTCGCTTAGTTAAAGCAGGATAAGCAGACAGAGTTTGAGCCCCGACTGAACAGTGAACTTATGTACCACACTGTTTTACATGATGCATGAAAGCTTGTACACATGAACATACATGAGAGAGAGAGAGAGAGAGGGAGGGAGAGAGAGAGAGAAACAGAGTGTTATATTCGGTAAATAAACGTGAGATGAATATCAGCCTTCCTCTGCTCAGTTCTGGTAAACACCCGGCTGTAAAACCGCCTCTGATCTCTGTCAGTGAAGCGTCAAGTCTGTGAGATCGTACTGAGCTAGTACTCCTTCTTCATTTTTCCACCCACTTTGTGCAGCGCTTCAGTTTCCCAGCATGATGCTCTCATCTTAAGTTTGAAAGCTCACATTGATGCCTTCAAGCATACGTCTTTTCATTGTGGCCAAAGAGCTTAATCCTTGTCTCCTCTGACAACAAGACTTTGGGCTGTCCATGTGGCCAGCTGTAAATTTCAGTCCAGCTTGAAGCACTGATTAATTAATTAATTAATTATACTACACATAATCATTACAATTTTACATGTCTAGACTATTTTCATGATCTAAAGTCAGGTAACGAAGATTCCTGTTAAGAGTGACATTTGTGTGCCCCAGGAGGAAGGATATGCCCACCAGGGGTTTAAAAACTTGTTTTTGTTTTTTCTGGGTACCGGAGCGAGCCACGAGCCTGTTTCGGTCCAGCGTTGGGGTTGTATTAAGCTTTATACTGTGCAAAGTCTAAAAGTCTAAAATGGATCTCCTGTTCGTGCTTCGAGTGCGGATAAAAAAACAATCCTTACTGTAAAATCCAAAGAGTGTAGTTAAACAAACGTTTTTTATACTAAAAAATCTACCACCCACAGTCAGCCATAATCACTAAGGAGAAGTTGGCAATTATTGCTGATTCTGGAAGATGAAGAGAAAATATGATGCAATCTGCTGGCTTCCTTACAAAGATAAATTTACTAAGTGGCATTTCATAATGCATGTGAATGTTTTTGTAGAGCCCTGAGATTACTTTTGCTGTGATTTTGTGCTATATAAATAAACTGAAACAAATTGAAGTTGTGCCCCTGAAGACAGTTTCGAACCTTCAGCGTAAGTATTAAAAGATTTATGTAAATTTATGAACATATTTCAGCCCGTAGGGATGTGTAATTTTTACTCTGTGTGGATGAGAGAACATCTACTTTAATTGAAAACGTATGTACCCAATTCTTGTTTGTAAAAATCAGTGATGTTGTAAGTTGTAGAATCATTGAATTCCCGAAATAATAAAAAAAAAAAAACTAATTATTTTGGCATTTAAGCCCGTGATGAGATGATTTAAACTTCTACCATGATTGTATATTTTAAAAAACAACTTAGAAATTCTAAGTGAAAGTCAAGACATCAAAACAAATAAAATTTATCGGTTTCAATTATGTTAATTACTTCAAGGGTGACTACAAAAATGGTATAATTTATATCCTCCTTTTGATCTGCTTGTTTTATTAATGGAATACATCTATGTGATGCAGATTCCAGCGTCTCAGCAGACTTATTCCCTGCTTTGACTCTAAATCTCCATCTTCTCCAAACTCTCTAATCCCATGAGCAAACAGTGAACCTACTCCAATAACAAACTTTTAAGAAAACTGTCACAAGCGCGCCCCCCAGCTCCTTATCTGCTTCCTAGTTTCCACACCCTTTCCTCCACATTCACCATATCAGCACAAACATCTTAAAACATGGCACTGTCGGACAAACCTTTGCAGTTTGGGAAAACATGTGGGCTGATGTAAAAGAAAAGGACTATTTTTAGAGGAACCCATTTAAGTTTTACACATAAGTTGTACCGATTGATAAAACTGATCTCAATTAAGGTTGAACTAAAGAAAACAAATGCCACTGGATCACCTCCATAAAGTTGAGATTCAGTTGTAAATAATGACACGAATGTTTAATATGTGTGCTTGGCCCATTTTGGTTGATGATATTGATTTTACCTGCATCTATAGTTGTGACAAGTCAAATAAGAGTGAATGATTAGTCTCTTACAAAATGTATCAATTAAAATAACAGGCGCGTCACACAACTTTTTACAGTTGTAACTTATTGATACAACACACTATGCAACAAGCTATAGACAGATTTAAGTTTTCATAACAAGCTGGAGTTGCCATTCCTTTAGATGAATAATAAAGATGCTGCCACTAGGATTAAAAACCGTACTGGGTTTAAAACTCAGCTGGGGTACTTCTGTAGTTTGTTTCGTCTGTGCAGGGCGCACCGTGACCTCTGCAGATTACTGGATGTGGACGCATGCTTGTGATTTGATAGCACCACCAAGTGGGCTTTCAGAAAATATATAGAAACGTTTACAAGGGACTTAGCTGTTATAATGCAAGTTGTGTCCACATCCCCCCACCTACAACAGATACGTGGGATTCACCAGTTCTAAATACTATATTTCAAACATAAAGCTTGCATCCTTATATCCGTTCCATGCAACATACACACAAAACTCTAATAATCAAAAAGAGTTAAAAGCAAGTGGTACAACCTAAGTAGAACAACATTTATTCACAAATATGTTGCTTGAAATTCTGTTTTGAAACTTTTAGAAGAAACATAACTCTCCTGTGTATAGTTAAATAAACTAGGCTTATGAACCCAATAGAACAGAACTTACAGAACAAAGATCAGCATAGGCAGCAACAACAAAAAACCCCAACAAATTAAATCACAACTTTTGAGTTCTTGAATTTTTCCACTGAAGCACTCCGTTTAAACCTTTCTAGTGTTTTTCTTTGACAATCATGCTGCTGCTGCCTCGTAACTGAGCGAGCAGCTGTTTGAATCCACACTTCTTCTCCCCGGCTTTGGGCTTGGAGCAAACCTCTCTTGGTTTTGTAGTTTTCAGGACAGCTGATGGAGAAGTGTGCTCAATAGACGGCTCTGGATCAGCACATGGATCCGTTTTAGCATTGTTACGTCTTCCAGAACCAGCGCAGCTGCGAAAACAGCCATCCAAGTTGTCATCCATTTGGTGAGGAATGCTGCGCTTTTGACAACTGTCGCTTTGGAGACGCTGTTGCTTAGCAACACGACAATCCTGAGGACTGTCCCTTCTTCTCTTCATCCTTTTCTTCCTTCTCTCCTTGCTTGCTGGCATCTTCACACGTCGAAGGTTCCTGGCTCAAAAACGCATCACATGAAACATTTTACATGAAAAATTAGTAAATGTTCTCAAACACACACCAACTGTTTTACCTCTGAAGAAAAATGTGCAGCCTTGAACAGAACGGTGATTCTCCAGGGCTTAAAGTGGCTACCTTGTTCAGATGTACGTCACTGAAACGCTTCCTGACAAAACAAAACAACACAGGTGCAATGAAACAATGTTTCAAAATAAAAGCAGTAACCAAACACATTGAATGCAAACTGGTCTCACTGTCTTGCTTCAGGCAACCTTCTTGGCCGAATTTTTTTTATCAGCACCCACTGGTCACATGTCAGAGACTTGGGATCTGAGGAGGAAACAAGACACAGAGGTTGTACTGAGATGGCCATCTTATCCAACTCACTACCAGTTGGTGATTGATTGATTGACAGTTCAGCTCCTCTCTTCACCCGAGTGTCCAAAACATACGGTCGCAGATCAGATGACATGACTACAAAGTCAATCATCGATCTGTGACCGAGGGCATCCTAGTGCCCTGTGCACTTATGGACACCCTTATGTTCGAACATGGTGTTCATGATGGACAAACTGTGACTGGCACAAAATTTCAACAACAGAACACCACTTGGGTTCAGATCAGAGAGGCTGTTCCTCCCAATCACGCCCCTCCATGATGCCCCCACTTGAGCGTAGAAGTCCACCAGCAGAATAAAGGAGTCCCCAGCTGTAGCACCTTCCAGCACCCCTGCTAAGAACTTCCAAGGTTGGATACTCCGAACGGCCTTTCACAAGTAAGCACAAGTGACCGTCAGAGTCTGTCCCGTCACCAGACAGCGCAGGGAAGCTACCCCCTCATCTACCAGGGAAAACTCCCACACAGGCACCAAGTCAGGGGCTCAAAAGTAGACCCACATTAGTTCGGCGCCTCTCATGATGGGCAACTCCAGAGTAGAATACCAGCCCCTCTCAAGGAGATTGGTTCTGTAGCCCATGCTGTGCGTTGAGGTGACCCCAACTATATTAGTTTACATTTAATTTATATTAGTCATGTTTCAAATTATTTAGGCAAGCAATGCAGGCCTCATTTTGACAATTCTGCTAGAATTCATCATTCGCTGTGTTTTACAGGGTTTTTTACTGTTCTACAATTCAAAATATACAAGTTTATTTACATATTTATTTATTAATGACTTTTCTGCAAAAATACGCTGAGATCTTAATTCCTTATAAAAAAACATTCTCTTTAAAATCTGCTAGAATATATATATATATATATTTTCCGTTTTGTCTTCTTCTACATTTTAGCTGCAGCTATTCTATTTTTAGCTTTAGCATTTGCTACAGTGCCTATTTAAAAAAAAAAATTCACTCCCTTAGATGTTTTACCCTTTTATTGGTATCATAAATCAGTCATTGTCCATATTATTTGGCCTTTTTAAAGAAGTAATTCTGTTAAATCAATCAGCAAGAAATATAAAGAATGTGGGACATGTAAATCTACCCAGAGCAGACCATTCTCACTATCTGACTACAAGAAAAGTGAGAACCCTCAAAGACACCTGTGACCACTCTGTGAAGAAGCTATAAGTTTTAGCCGGTGAGATGGAAGAGACTACGCTTACGACACAAATTTTCCATCAACATCAAGGGAGGGGTGAATACTTTTCAGGCATAGTAATTTGCCTGAATCTTTTTAATTTGTGTTCTGTTGTTCTTTTTAGCTTTTACATGTGCTTCTTTCTGTGTTAAATCTCAGCTTCAGCTCTTTCAGCAAATTTATTCAGCCCTCAGCATTCACACTGCATTTTCACAGAAAATGCAATTTCTCTTTTGTAATGCGTTCCCCTAGTTTTGTTTGAAACTTCTTAATTTCATATTGCATTAGGGAGTGCTAAGTAAGTGTTGCATCAACTAACCATTATCTAGGAGTTTGTTTTTGATTGGAGCTTTTGTTTTCTTTGCCATCTGGTAGAGTTCTCGACAGGCTGAGCACAAACCCTCAGAAGACTTCAGCTTTTTGGAGGTGGTATGATGGACGATGGAGGGACCAGAAGCTATGCTGCTGCAGTCAGAGGCAAGGTTCTCATCAGATTCATCCAGTCCGTAATGAACTACCCCTACAGCATCTTCTCTAGTGCTCTCAATGAGGTTGAGTAGGTCTTTTCCATCATCTTCATCAGCCTTGCAGCCATCTGCATTCTTGAGTCGTGCCGTCCCTGTATGACATCTTGGTTTATGCAGGACAACATCTTGACTTGGTGTGGGACTTTTATGGATTCTCTTCTTGGAGGCCTTTGATCGATTGGAAGAGCACTGGGGAGACATGTGTCTGTTCCACTTCAAGTTATACTCAAAACATCTGTGGAAGAGAACTGCAAACATTACTCATGTTAAATTGTGTCTTTTTTTGAAAGCGTGCTATGTTTACACAATAAACTGAGCATTTGCACGGGTCTGTGTTGTTTATTCAAATTTATCAACATACCTGTAATATTCCAGTTTTATAGACAGGGAATGAGAGAATAAATCCAAGTCATCTGCATCATATCTGCAAGATTTAAAGACAACAAATCCCTAACAGATTTCCAAATAATAAAAATCAGCACAGTTCAGTAAAAGTAGTGTAGCCTTCTGTTGTCTGTTAGTAATCACGTAATGTACTGTATAGTTGTTAAAAAATAAATTAAACTAAAAGTATATTTTTGAATAAGATGATGAAGTTAGCTTTCAATGCAAGCTGAGTCAAGGACAATTTTACTAAACATTCAAACAAAACATGGATGTTTCATATCAAGCACTTTGTTTTAATTGAATCTGCCTGTAGATTAATTTAATCCAGGTTTTAACTTTTTAAATATTTTGGTTTTGGAATCAAACCTTTTCCAATACAAAAACAAATGTCAAAACTATATTCAAAGCACTGTGTTTAGGTCCATAATAGAATAAACTTTGCAAATCAGAAACTGTGTTTAAAGGAATTTTCATTTAATGTGGGACAATCTAGTTTAGAAAACATAAATGTTGTCCTAATTTTTTACAAAAGAAAAAGGGCAGTGTTTGTCATATAAATAGGAAACAGTGAGTTAAAATATTAAATGTTCCAATGTTTAGATTTTGATCAAAGTGGTCTAAAATGCGAGCACATCGTAGTAAAATAGCCCTAAATAGAAAGCTAACTTCAATATCGTATTTGTATATAACTTGTATCCCATAATTATTTTGATTAGGTAACTAAAGTAACACTTAAACACACACTGGTTACACTTCGAGTAGGCTCACAAAGCTGGTAAAGTGGGTTTGAATCCAAACCGAGAGCAAAATGTCCCAAATATCTTTGTTTAGCTAGCTAACTTTAGCATAAAGGTAACACTGTTAGCATTTCTTAGCCAAAAACAAACAATTAAATTTAAAGTTTTTCAAGTAGCGCTGAAGCTTGGTCATGATGTCAGCTTACTTCGCATTTGTTCCTTTACAGTTTTCACTACTTGTCATGTTCGTAGCTGCTTTCATTTAACACACAAAAAAATTAAATGTTTTTACTGCATTAACCTACGGCTACCGGCTCGTGCCGACATCTTGGGCTCGCGGATTTGCCCCGGACCGGTGCTTACTTCTTGGCTCGAGGACAGGTTTTAAAACCTGTATCCAAATATAGGCTGCATCCTCCCGAGACAGAATTTGAAGGTTTTTTTGTTTGATTGTCTGTTTTGTATTTTTTTTTTTTTCCACCAAAACTTTATTAAGAAATTCAAGGCAGTACAGAACAATACAATACAGAACAAATACCGCCAGGGGGCTGCATGTATTCAGAAGAGAGATTCCACAATAGTAGATTATAGCCTACATTATTTATGTTATTTATTGTTTTTAAATAACAATTAATACATTTAGTTAGTTTCCACCAATGAGCTGCAGTTCTTCATATGAGAGAAAACACCTAATTGATTTCTATCTGCGCGTTAAAGATAAAAGGTGAAAGTTCTTGGTTAATCATTAAATGCAGATAGAAAAAGTAATTCTGTTTTTTCCCATTTTCACTTAATATGGTCACTGTAGATGCTGTTTAAAATGGGGTTTAAAAATATATGTGATGAGCACCACATATTCAATAAACAAAGTTGAACTTCTCTTGAACAGCACCCGTGTTGAGAACAATGAAATCTGATGATTTTAAAGGAGCTGAATCAACAACATGTACACTATTTCAATTACAATTCACAACCACTATTTAACAGCATTTTAACATGAAGGAAAAACCGAACTAAAATTAATGAAAGTTAATTTTTTGTACTTTTAACTTTCATCATTCAAGGTCTAGGTGGGGTGGGGATGTTGGAACATATCCCAGCAGTCAATAGGTGAGAGGTGATCATCAGCACTAAGCACCCACACCGTCTTGCAGCCCTGCAGTATCAAGTTTTGCAAATGTTGCTCTAAGAGGTTTTTTTAATAAACTCACTTAGTAATTGGTATAGCGCTCATGAATGCTTCAGAGCCTTCTTCTCAGTTAATTTACTGGAATAAAAGGAGTGAAAAGTGAGATTAGCAGGTTGTGTTAGTTTCTTCTCAGTGGAACTTTATTGTCTTATATAAACTCACTTGGAACACTACTGCACTTTCCCCCAGTTTTCAGGTTAAATGGCAGATGTGATTTTGCATTTTCTTTTGTGTAGATGGCAGTAAATAAAATTACTCAGTAACTAAGGAACTGGGTATGCTAACCTCTAGTGGGACTAAAATAGTTATTGGGTTTTGTATGAGGACTTTGAACACACACACACACATAATGCTGCTAATTCAAAGAGGACCTCCCACAATCTGGTGAGAGGACAGAGGAAAGGCTGAAATAAATATTATTCAAAGAATTCAAAGGTTTTCAGAGCATTGAAAAAGAGAACAATAGTTTTCCTACTTCTTTTTGCTTTATTTTTACGGCATTGTTTTCTTCGTTGGATTTAGCTCATAGAAAATAAAAATGAGGAAATCAATAGTGCTAGCACTTTTGCTCCTTAACATGGCTGCAGAGGTGAGAGGAGGCAAAAACAAGGCAAGGGGATCTGTGGCAAAAAACCCAAATACTGCAAACACAAAGGAAGTTAATGAAACTGAGAAGAGTCCTGCAAAAAGCAGCTCCTCCACTGGTTTTTCAGGTAACCTGCTGGTGGTGCCCATGGATGGGAGTCATTGGGTGGGTGTTAAAGCCATCGCCCAGGAAATGGGTCGGCGGGGTCACAAGGTCACCGTGGTGATTCCAGAGGTCAGCGTACGGATGGGCCCTGGGAAATACTACAACACCATCACCTTTCCAGTCCCCTATGACAAGGCTCACATGGACTATGTGATGTCTTCGCACAAGGACATCATGGAGAAGGAGGCACAGCCTTTCGTGGAAAAGATAAAGAAACGATTCAGTCAGATCCAGAAGATTGCAGGTTTTCTTCACACCACTGCAGAGAGCCTGCTGTTCAACAGCAGCCTCATCTCTCATCTGGCTCAGCAGGTGAGTGCAGAAACAAGACAGAAACACAACCCTGAAGTGCAAAAACTCATTCGACTGAATTTGTTGGTTTCTGCTGAGATGGAGCAGTGTGACGGAACTACTCTTTAAAGACGCAGCTAATATGCAAGAGCATTCTTTATACAAATGCATAATGCTTTTTATGCCTTTCATGAGTTTTAAACTACCATCTAATGGCAAGAAGGAACCGAGCTATAGCTGTTTTGGTCAAATCTTGTAATTTATGTTATGCGTGACCTCAAATGATCTTGTGGTGTGTTTGCACTCAGAGTGTTGAGGATGAGTCTCAGCTATTAACGTGCCAATTTTTAGTCCAATATCTGTAAAACTGACCCAGATGTAGTTATTTTAGTGTTTGCTATGGTTCCTTAGCTATCACACTACTGCACTCCAAAAGGTAATCAGCTGTACATCAAAGGATTTTCTTCTGAAAATGTCATCGGGAACAAAAAGCACAACTATTCACACTATAAGTCTTTTCTGCAGCATACAACAGCTGCACACCCGAACAATGCTGCCACAGAGAGATGAGTTTTTCTAAAATAAACCAAGACGTTCTCCACAGAAACAATCCTAAAAATCTTGTATATTGACTAATCAATATAAACATTTCTGAGCATCATTTAGGTAGTTACCTCATTTTAACTATACCCTGTGCAGAAACTTCTCAACTTGATCCTGGGAGTGGCAGGATAATTAAAAAGCAAATGAAAAACAAATTGAATTGAATTGAATTGAATTGAATTGAATTACACTTTAATAATCCCCGAAGGGAAATTGAGGTTCCAGTACATCCAGTCCATTACAAT
>JAVKLF010000064.1:15123021-15144823 GCA_034783495.1 Millerichthys robustus | reverse complement strand
TTCCGATATACCAGGTAACCGCCAACTCCAAACAGCAGAAAACCTGTTACCATAATCCCAATCGTGTACAAATCTTCGACATCCTCGACAGACATCATAGCCAGACACACGACCTTCCAATGCTCCCAGGAATCCATCAGGACAAGAGGGTTCTCCCTTCCTCAGTTTTCCAGTGGAAAAAATTTGATCAATTGCGTTGAGAGACCAGTTGACCAGATCCATAATAATTTGCAATTTCAGAGGATGTGCGAGAAGAACAACAACTTTCATATGATTTGACTCATTCCATTTTTCCCTCTTTCACTTTTTATAGAACTTTGATGCCGTCTTGACTGACCCCATGGTACCAACAGGCTCATTGGTAGCTCGGAAATTAGGTGAGTTCCCCTTATCTTGGATTCTTCAGGTGTTTGAGCTGCTGTACATTTCCTCAGCAGTCACTGTTAATCACTTTCAGGTATCCCCACCGTTAATTTGCTGAGAGGGACTCCATTTTCAGCAGATATAAAGGCTGCAGGCACCCCCTCCCCAACCTCATATGTACCTCGTTTTTTTACTGGATACACAGACAGAATGAACTTTAAAGAGAGAGTCATCAACACTTTGGTGAGCATATGCATGCCTCGCCAGCTCTGTCACACTCTGCTGAGGACTTCTGGCTTACGTCCACGTTTTCATTTTGCATAGGTGCTTCAGCTTAACGATCATGCTTTGCTCCTGACACACAGGTGGCTTTAATGGAGCCTTTGTTATGTCGGCTGATGTACTGGCACTTTGACAACATAGCCTATAAGTTTCTGGAGGAGGAGGTGGGCATCATGGAAGTGCTGTCAGACTCTGATATCTGGCTGCTCAGGTAACATGTACAAAGATCTTTTATGGTATCTATTCATATTTACAACCCAACATCAGGGAAAGTGGAGATATTAAAGCTTTTACAGCTTTGTCACTTTGTTTTTCTTCACACACTGATTCCTTCTCGATAATCTTTCAATCATTTATTTTACAGTGTGTATTCTAGAGAGAAAAGTACAATTCAAATATTTAGGAAACCTTGTTTTTCATCAATATAGGGTTTTTTCTCATTTTAAATAAATGCACATATTTGTGAACAAATTGTGAACAAATATGTGCATATGTGTCTACTGTGCATTTTTGCTCCACAAACACAGCTTGTAACAGTTCCAGCTTTGCTTGACTTTGAGTTGTAGAAGAATACTGAAACTGTTCTCGTCTGATTCTGCTGAAACAGGATTGACTTCACTCTCGAGTTCCCCTGCCCTCTCATGCCTAACATGATCCTGGTTGGTGGAATCAACTGCGACGTGAGAAATCCTCTTGCTGAGGTAAGGCACTTTTTTTAGATTTTAGCTGACTTCTTATTTTTTACACACCATTTTCATCTAATAACACTGACTGCAATTATTAGACGTGTTCATAAATGCCAAGCTATGATATACTTTTTCAGGATTTGGAGGAGTGGGTCTCTGGACAGCATGGGTTTATTGTGTTCACTATGGGCTCCATGGTGTCAGATTTGCCAGAAGACATCACCTCTGTCTTTCTTGATGCCTTCAGACAGATTCCCCAGAAGGTACAAGAACACATATATAAGAAAAATGTCATCCGGAACAAAAAGCACAACTATTCCCACTACAATAGGTGATCTGGAGGTACACAGGCAAGGTTGCTGAAAACATCCCGAAGAATGTGAAGATGATGAAATGGGTCCCTCAGAACGACCTACTGGGTGAGCTCATCTTGTATAAAGCCACATTAGAACTTAAGCACAGGGTCTCACATGCCATTCTTTGTTGTTAGCACACCACGGAGTTCGAGCTTTCATCACTCATGCTGGCTCACACGGTGTATTTGAGGGTTTGTGTCATGGTGTTCCGATGTTGATGGTGCCCCTTAATGGAGACCAGCCTGACAATGCACACAGGATAGCACAAAGAGGAGTAGGAGTTGTGTTAGATATCACTTCTATGACCACAGAAATCCTCCTGCAGGGACTAAATGAGGTCATCAATAACACCAGGTAAGGCACTACAAAGTTATTCAGTGATCAATTTGATAACTGTACCTTTTTTTGACAGTACTCCATTTATATACATCATTGCAGCATTGTTTGGCAAGATTCAGCCTTTTCCACCCATCTGTGTGTTCAGGTACAAAGAGAACGTACAGAAGCTGTCAGCTCTTCATAACGACCGTCCAGTTAACCCACTCGATCTTTCAGTGTACTGGACAGAGTATGTGATGAAACATAAAGGGGCAAAACACCTCAGAGCTGCTGTCCGTGACCTCAACTGGTTCCAGTACTTCAGTCTTGATGTAATAACGTTTCTGGTTACTGTCATGCTGGTCTCTTTAACCCTAACGGTGAAATGTCTGATGTTTTGTTTCAAGAAACTGAACAGGAAAAAAAAGCAGGACTAGAATGATGATATAAATGACCACTTTTCCATTCTCATCAATCTGTTAGGGGAATTGCATTGATGCATAGCTTGTGACATAGCAAATAAAATAAAAGTAAATTCATGTGGTGATCAAAAAGGCATTTATTAAAGAGAAAATACATAATATTTTTGGATTACATTACATTTAAGGATGTGGGATGATGATGATAAATATTAGTGTCCCCCTTTCTTTGGAGGAAACATGGTGTACTCAATAGCCAGAGCAACAGTAAAAGCAGCAAAGCCCCACTTAAATCCTTTCAGCAGAACATCTGAAATAGATATACGACGGACGAAGCCACCAGAGTATCTCCATGCCTCATTGCTGTGGACACAGAGGGGAAAAAAAGAATGGGAAAACTGGCAGTAGTGTCAGAAATAATTTTCGGCTCCAAAAAGATGCCAGCTAGATCCCATCTGAATAAATACTGACCGTGCCCACGGATCCTTGAGGCCCCTGGCTGCCAGCCTCTTCTGTGTGAACTCCAGCGGCGTCCCCTCCACCTTCCACTGTCGCCAGTCTGGCATGGACAGCTTGCCGTGTCCGTGATCACCTCCCATACTGAACGAAAATAAAATCAAGTCAGCAATAGTTTTATTCTTCATTAATCTGATTTTCCTTATCTATAAACCCAAATAACTCTTTATATTGTCTGCTTTGAAATACAAATCAGGTGTACCTATTTGTTTCAGAAAAGTCTACAAGACCTCTACAAGTTAAGACCAAAACAGTTCTTTCTACATGTTATGTAAAAAGAAATGTGAAAGCATATCTCTGTATTTGAACTACAACATTAAACTCTTATCTAACTTTAAATTCAGTTTGACAAAATCTGAAGCTTAACTTCTGGATTGTAAGTATATTCAACATGTAAAGGTTGTAGGTCAGAAACACTGATCGCATGAAAGCTATAACATAAGAATAACTTGTATATTCTTGCTAAAAAAAACTAACTCAGAACAAAAACTTGCAGAGTTCGTAACTATTTGTAAAACTCTAACAATGCAAATTAGTCTGCAGGCAAAACAGAATGCTTGTAGACTTGAAACATTTGCATCTGACAGACAGTAAACATGGCTTCAACAAGAGAACTTTCAGTTCAAATAATGAAAAAAATGTGGGCTGATTTTAACTGACTGCTGTATAAATGTGGACGTTTTTAAGATTAGACTTTTATTGAACAAATCAAAACTGAACAGACTTGATATTTGGTGACCAGATCTTACTGGGCATGTATTTTAACAAAACTCTTTGTTGTGTTAAATCGTTTTTTTACACCCACATGGTTTAAAATAAACATCTATTTTCAAACTAAAATTGACGTCGATAAAAAGCAGCATTAGCATACTAGCTAACAACACCGCAGTCTTTCCTAATAAAAGACATGACACGTTTTACCACTTGTTTTTATTCACATTTGCCCCTTTAGAAATAACATCAGATCACAAATTATGACAGTGGAAGAAAATGAGTAAAACGTTAAAATTTAAAGACATTACTACACCTGTGCGGTTTGTTGTGACCTCTGCAGCCGGAATAGTCTGCGACAGTTAAAAACACTTTACGGCAAACTACGGTAACTCACTTAGGACAGAATAAATTGTTTCCAAATACCAGCTGAGCTCCAGCTGATAAAGAACAGCATTTTTTTTCCTTCTGCAAATGATTCATTAAAATGTAATACATTTTAAAATTACCGCTAGAAGCATGTATTTGTCATAATTGTTCTAAAAGACAAAAATAAATCATACATAGGTTTTTTAAAATAGTCTAATGGTTGTTGGGATAATTATCATGTCCTTATTTATTTGACCTGTTATATTTCAGCCAAAGTTTGAGTCACAACTCTCTGCCACAGGTCCAACTGTAGATCGTTTGAAAACAAATGCAGTAAATGATCATTTTGAAACTCAAAGGTCATGCATTTTTATTTTTCACTTTTACATTTTTCCTATTTTTAGGACACAGCAATATTAGTATAAGCTAAATATTATACCATATTTATTAACTTACTAAATTAGTTGAAAGAAGACTCGGATTAAGCGGGAGATAATGGATGGATGAAAGAAGATTAAATGACAAGTACTGTTGCGCAATCAAAATCTTTACTCTGATGTAGAATTAACTTTATTTTTCAATATTTTAAATATAAATTCTACATTTATTCGTGTTATATCACACAAAAATAGTTATTTTAATAAATGCAAAGTGGAACTATATTATGCATCATTAAGGGAAGTTTTCCAAAAGGCATTTTAGACAACCATGTAAAATGTGCTATGTATTGTCATGTACTGTCATCAAGGCATGTTCCCATACAACAAGATTTGTACTCTGTATTTGACATGTGAGATACATCCAAGTGGAGCAGCTGCTCAGGCATTCAGGGAGCAGTTGAGAATTAGGTGTCTTGCTCAAGGACACCACATATATGGCAGGGAATATAATTTTTTGCCTTTCTGGTCCCAAGTTGGCTGTCCTACTACTGCGCCACAGCTGCTCCCATTGATGTGACAAGAATTCTGATTACAAAAAACAAAACAAAACAAAAACAATAAAAAAAACAAGATTAAGCTGAATTTGCATTTTTTTTGGAAGTGTAGTTGTCTGAACTTTGTTAACTGTTACAAAATTGAATCTTCAACTCTTTTAAGTCCAGTCCATGGTTTTCAGGAAAACCGTAAAATGTGCTCTGTGGGTTGGGGAGCAGAAGGTGGATCGATGGATGAGGGCATTCCTCCAGTCTGTTGTAGTATATCATCTTGCTAAGACAGACACTGAATTAAAACTTGTGTACATTTCAACTGTTATTGTAACAGATTACTAATCAAACTCTAGCAATACATTTTGCCACTAATTACATACAAATTTGTACAACATTTTATTTACAATTAATCAAAATCTAAATCATACAGAGAACCTCACAGCCAGAGATTTGTTGTGTTTTATCTCTGTGAACGTACAGCTGTATTTCTGCGTCACTCACTGTTTCAAACGTTTTGTGAGCTTTGCTTTACAAAGGTAAATTAAAGTTTGCTTTGTGGGTTGAGCAGTTCCTTCAGAGCATCCAGGTTCTCGCCCTCTGGAGCTTCTGGCCATTCTTTGTGATCTGTACATAAAAACATACATAGTATTAGAACACTGTACTTTACAGTGATGTTTGAATAATGAAGAGACCAAAGTCCAGCCGGGCTAGAAAAGTGTACAAACCAGGTATTTCCCACAGAGAGTGGTACAGACTTTGTCCTGCATCCACCTTCAGTGTTGCACCAGAGATGTAGGAGGCTCCAGGAGAGAGCAGGAAACACACGGCTGAGGAAATCTGAATGAAGAACAGAATATTCTATTCATACTACATGGCAGCATGTGTCGTGTGTGTGCGTATGTGTGTCATTAAATAGTACCTCTTCTGGTACTCCCAGCCTCTTTGCAGGACTATATGGAACGGACATCTTGAAAAGATGTGGTCCCATCTCTTTATAGTTCTCCATCGCAGTTTTGGAGAATATTGTCCCCTGAAACCAAACAACTATAGTCTTCAGAAATGATTGCATTATTGAAACGCTTCAAAATTGATCATGAGTTGTACACACAGGTGCTATAGCGTTGATCCGGACTCCCGAGGACGCCCACTCAATGGCCAGACTCTTGGTTAAGTTATCCACCGCTGCCCTCGCTGCTCCAGTGTGTCTGTCAGTCAGTGGAAACTCACAGTTGTAGCAAAAAAGTGTGCAGTTTTGTAGATATGGTTACTGTCGGAAGTTTACATACACCCATCATAGGCATGATTGTCCTGTTAATTTGGAGCTTTTAGTGACTTATTCAAATTGTTATTTTTCCCTGTGTGGAATAACTAGACATCATACAACAAACATGATTTTTATTAACAAAAACTGGATGAACAAGTTTGAATTTATTGTGGATTTTCTTTAACCAACCAAGAAAAAAAAAAAATATATATATATATACATGCAGGCTCAAATATGTACATGCATTCATTGGAAAGCTTTTAATAAGTAAGTAAATAACGTTCAAACTTGTGAATCCAATTTTTGCTTTTAAAAACGGTTGAAGATATATGTTGAATAATTATTCCGCCCTCAAAAAAACAAAAATAAGTTTATTTAAAGCCTAAATATAAATTGGACATTTTTAGTGTATGTGAAATTCGGACTGCGGTTGTGTGCGAATTTGGAAAGACGCAGTTCTTACGCCATGCCTGGGAAGCCTTTCCACATGTCGGCAATGATGTTGACAACGACACCTCCATGCTGCTTCATCCAGGCCGTGTAGACTGTGTGGAGAGAACTGCGACTGTCACAGGGTGCTCGGACACGTGTATGTACACGAACACGAGTGTGTTCAGTTTACCCTCCTTGCAGCAGTGAAAGGTTCCAGTGAGGTTGGTGTCTACCACAGCCTTCCAGCCTTTGGAGGGGATGTGCTCTGCAGGGCTGCTAAACTGACCGCCTCCGTTGTTCACCAGGTAGTCTATCCTGCCAAACTGCTTCAGCACAGACGAGACCAGATGTTTCACCTGCAGCACGGGAAACACAACTGTTAGATCAGGTGACCAAGCACTGAGCCGATCCACAACCCCGCAGCGCATTCAGAGGCTGAACGTGAACTCACCTCGTCCTCGTTGCGAATGTTACACTGTACAGAGGTGACACTTGCAGAGCTGGCTGGAGGGATTTTCTGTCTCATTTCCAGAGCTGCTGCGTCCAACCTTTCCTTCTTCCTGCTGGAAATCACCACATTGCAGCCTGCAGAGAGGGAGTCAGTCATTACAAAACATGCAGCTCTGCCACACTGAAATGCAACTATCTTCTTTTGGCATTTAACCCTGATTTTATTTATTTTACACGGAATGTCACAATAAAGCAATATTTTTCATCCTAACCCTGACTCTCTACACAATTATCCTTACCATTATTGCTCACACTTTTAAAGGTATTGGCACTTTAGGACCTGTGTCAAAGTTCACTTGGCTGTTGTTAGTTCTGGTATCGTTCACAATGAACGGTCTGCGTTGTGTGTAAATAAAATAAAGTGCTGATTCACTCTGTCATAGTTTGACTCACCGAGCCCCAGCAGCTCCGCAGAGATGGCTTTACCAATCCCAGTGCCTCCACCGGTCACTATCGCTACTTTATGGTTGAACAGCCCTGGTCTGAAGACACTGGACGCCGCCATGTTGTCTGTACGTGCCATAGACATGTCTTTGGTGTGCACAATGAGGAACAGCGCCCTCTGCTGGAGACTGGTTAAATTACATGCTTGGTCGCACAAACCAGTCCATCTTTAAGCGCCCTCTAGCCGTTCATTAATCATACATGAAGCCTGGCACAAACACGACTGTCAGAAGGGAAGTGGGGTGTCTTTTAAAGAACCACTATAAGCTGCAAAGAGCTTGCTTCATGAAAGAGTGGTCAGGAAAAAGACATTGTTTAAAGGATAAAATAAAGTGCACTTGACAAAAGGTATATTGCAGGCAGTTCAAACATGGAAGATGCTGTGGTTGTACAAGACTGGAACATTAACAAAAGCTCATGTCGAGAGCACAATGTAAAGCATGGTAGTGGCAGCATCATGCTGTGAGGATGGGTTTTCTTGATGAGGACTGGAAAACTGGTCAGAGTTAAAGATAAAGTTGTATGAAATTAAAATATGGGGTAAAAAAAACTTTTACAAAACCTGTAGCGGTCTTGCAGAAATTTGAGACCGAGATTCACTTTCTAGCAGACCCTCAAATACAAGGATGAAACAACACTCGGCAGGAAACTAACCCCAAGTCCAACTCAGAATCTTTACTTTGTAAAGTCTGTTGAACACAAGCGACATCTATTCAACTTCCAGATGGGAGTCATTTCACCGTGTGTGGGTGTGGGGAAACAAATGACACAAAACCTACTTAAAGACTTGCTTCTGCTAAAAGAACTTAGTGTTGACTTTGAACTCTCATGCTTATCGTTTTATCCTGCTCCACAATAAAAGTATTTATATTGTATAAAATTAAAGGCTTTAAATGTCAAGAAAACTGAATACTTTGTGAGCAACTTTCTTGTAAGAGCAATTGATTTTAACCTTTTATTGCTCAAGAGAGGCGATTACCCAGAACATTTTGTTCTGAAGGATATGGGTCGTACCACATCAGCATGATTCATTTGCATCCATCTTAAGATTGAGTTTAAAGGTTTTTCTACAGGGTCCATCTATTAATTTTTTACAATGCATTAAACTAAACTGTCCATCACAAATCCGGAGCGCACGGAAATGATTTAGAATGAACTGCAACTCAAAAGTCTGAAATAAACATCTAGATAACTGAAGTTAAAGGCCATCACCAAAGTTATACAAAGTATTAATTCATATTTGACAGGTTAATGGTGGATTACTGTTGGAAATCCAGCTGTGCTTTTGACTATTTTCTGAAACAATATTTTATGTACCGGTAAGTAGAAAACTAAAATCCTGAGAATCACTTTGAATGTTGTCCAAAATAATCTGCGTTTTTCAAACCATCCACTCAGAACTGGGAAGGAGAACTTTTTTGTGACAGCACTTAAAAATTTAAACCATCTATTTGTATGTGTTTACACATGTAAAACAAATTGACACAAACAGAACACTCCGATCCAGACAACTTTATTTTTGAATGTTGAGGCCATGTCCAGCTTGGTTCAGTTATAGAAAAGTCCTAAATCCACCAGTGATCACTGTGTGCGGGTTTACTGGTCCTTCAGCTCCTTCAGCCTCCTGATTGCAGACTTGACCGTGACCGCGGACGTTGTGCTGCAAAAAAGAAAACTCATAAGCAATCACTTATAACCGGCTACATTCTGGACATGACTAATTTCTAAAGAACAGTAGTTTTTTGTGACATTTGAAACACTGAAAACTTTAGGTGTTGCTTGGCTTACAGGAAAGTGGTTTTAATTACTGGCATGTGATATAAAAATCTAATTAAGCAAAGTTATGCATTAAATGCATCTATTCAGACATCTCACCAGAGCGTTGATAGCTAATGAAGACAACTCAATTCCCATCCACTTGAAGGATTGTTTACAAGTGAGGATTAGTAACTCTTGGGAGGTGTAGAAAGACCATGTAAACATACAGTCATCTGAACTTGATTTTTTGTATAGTTGCCTTCATTGTAAATCGAAACTAGTAAATTGAACTTCGATTTTCTCATTCAAGACCTTGACATTCAAAAGCTATCATAAATCTGCTGTAAGCAATGGGAAAATGCATTGTACAAATTACTTCATCTGTCCAGACTTGGAATCACAACTTTTATGTGCACAGTTAAAAGTGGAAATACATTTCTGATGCTCCTATGTCTACAGTGTATAAACTCAAATGAAATTCGAGGCAGCAGCTGTAACACAAACATTTGGCAAATTCAGCCAAATGTAGAAAAGATTAGTCCAACAGTGTGCAACCTTTACGATCTAAAGAGCCATTTACCCCATATTCATCCTAAACAAATCTATCTAGAGCTGCAAAATCTGCACAACCTTTTGAAAACAAAAAAGGCTCGTTTTAAATGTATTTGCTAATTGGGGCTACGTGCTATTTTGAAAACTCGACACAGGCGTTAATTTGGGTGAATCTTCAGATGATAATTTAACTTGCAATAAATAAACAAAGACTTAACCAAACAGTGTAAACATTGCATCTTTTTTTATTTGAGTTCATGCAAACACGACACCCTTATTGCTGTAATGAAAAATTGCACTTTAATACATCAAATCTGAAAATTACGTAATTTACTTGAAAGGCTTTCATATTCCCCTTTTTAAATATCAAAACGCTTAGTTTGAAAACATTAATGCTTTAGGAGTCACCATGGAGGGCCTAAAGAGGACCCATTACAGACTACTGGCTTAGTCTACTTAAGTGTTAAACAGACCTACAGATCAAAAGTCAAAACAAAATGCTGTTACGCCTAGACTAAAGTGTGTTCGTTACAAAAGACACCTGATTGCAGAAAGAACAGAGAAGAAAAAAGTAAAATGCAACATACTTGTACGTCCAGGCTCCACCAGCCACTGTCTTCATGCAGGACCCACAGTGCCAGATGCCGACAGCTCTCCTCTTCATCTTGGTCTGTAAATTGAGAGTTCAAGTGTAAGATGACTAGATCCTTTTCAAATACAAGATTTTAAATTTCTACATGATCCAAACTTATTGAAGTCACTTTGCAGGCATATATACAGTGCATAAAATAGGAATGGAGAAGAATCTGTAAGGCTTCGACAACTTGAAGCCCAATACTCACCTTGCCACAGAATGAGCAGGTGTACTTGGCATGCTGAGAGATTTCAATTTTCTTCACCATCTTCCTCAGCGACGCACCATAACGCGTGCCATATTTACCAACAATCCCCACCTTCTTGGTGCGCTTGGCCTAAAGACAATAAAATACACTTCATGATGAAAAAATATACTTAATGAGCATTTACGCATTAGCAATTTACTGGCATGGGTTTAATCATTTAGCTGTGTGACACACTCCAGTCTCAATTTATTACCAGGTGTGTGCTGGGTGCTATTTTTATATTTGAAATATCCTGAACCAAATTTGTTAATTACATTAACTCCTTTAGTTTTAAGATTGGTACCAGCAGTCTACACCAGAGAACAGGAATGGTGAGTCCACAGAAGCTAGCGCTCCTCCTTCCATAAACCAACTCAAGAATGTACGGTTAAGTTCAGAAGCAACATAATACCTCAATGTAGTTTTAGCTGTGTGACTTTTGAAAACGTGTAAAATAAATAAATTGTGGAATGACAGTGAGGTACTGCAACTAGCTCGCCCAGTTCCGAGGCTCAATGAGAAAAGCTATGGCGGCAGCCATTTTTGTTTCAATGGAACATAAATACATCGTCTTTCTTATTGTAGCGACACCAGAATTATTAAAAATAAAGCATATGACACCTAATCTGGGTCACCACAAAGCCTCCGAATAAGTGAAAGAATCATTTATAGCACAAGGATTAAAAGATTGAGACGGATTGTCAGAGAGCTACAGGAGCCTCACCATCGTTTCAGTGGAGACGTAGGTTCAAAGAGGGCCAACTTAACGCGCAGGCGCGATTTACTCTGTTGCTCGCGCTGCATTATGGGAGCTTGAGTTTTATACAACGTAAATCCTACAAACTTTAGTCCTTGTAATAAAATTGATATCTCCACAAAACATCATTATAATATTCGCTCGTGTTTAGTGTTATATGTGTATGACAAAGTTACAAGTCATACATCGTACATAAAATTATTACTTTTTAGCCGTAACTAAGGACGCTTCAGTATGTACGCGCATGCGTACTGATGTAGTAAACGACAACATTTCTTTGAAACCGAGTTGAGATGTTTGTCCGTTCACCGTGTTATAATGGGGCCTTTGTTGTTTGCTAATGTTTACATACATATTCCTCTGAAAGTTTTCTTTATTTTTGTGTAAGGTTTATGATATGCTATGAAGCTAACACGGAAACTGGTCCTCGCTAAGGCTAAGGCCTCCGACTTGGAAAGTGTGAGGAAACTAAATTGCTGGTAAGAGCCTAAATTTGAACAAATCACCAGTAATGCATTTGGTTGTTTCCTTACATGATGTTACGTTTCATTTTTCAGGGGATGCAACCTGACTGACGTAAGTAGTTAAACGGTTCATGTTAATGTGTCAAAGAATTTGGGATCTAATAACAAAGCTTCTTGCACATACATGGAGTTGTAAATATGTGTTTCTTTAGATTTCCATCTTCTCTCAGATGCCCAACATTGAGGTGCTAACACTAAGGTGGGTCCATTTAACACTCGTACATATGTTTGATTACATATTCCTGACTATCCATGCTCTGTTTGTCTGCAGTGTCAACAGCATCACATCTCTGTCACCCCTGGCTGGCTGTTTATCTCTGAGTGAGCTTTACCTGAGGAGGAACATGATTCCTTCGCTCTCTGAGTTGTGTTATTTGTGTCCACTGACACGTCTCAGGGTGCTCTGGTTGGCTGAAAACCCCTGCTGTGAAAGTGACCCAAACAAGTATCGCCTCACTGTGCTGCGTTGCCTGCCTCGCCTCCAGAAACTTGACAATCAAGGTGATTTTCTGTCTTCATGCACACTTTTCATTTTACTTCATCTATGCGCATGCCTTCATTATGAACAAATAATCTTTTAAAGTTGTTCTAAAAAGCACAATCACACGTTCAGTTTTGTCTTGAGGTTTTAAAAACAGCAGGTGGCAGAACAGTTTAACTGGTTTGACTCGTATGTATACATTGAAGTCTTTGTGGGTGCAGTAGTGACTGAGGATGAGGTGGCACTTGCTCTCATGGAAGGTGACGAGGTCGGCACTCCCCCAGATGGTATCCAGAACCAGCTTTCAAACAACGGCCTTACAGATGCTGAAACAGAGAATGATGCGCTTAACTACAACATGGAGGAAACCAAGTATGTTTTATAAATGGAAGCGTTTAAAGGTAATTCAGACAAACAAAAAAAATCGTATTTTTTGTTTTCAGCAAAATTAGAGAAGAGTTGGGAATGAAGCCTCTCTCCAGGGAGAAGTTTTCTTCTCCATCTTCTCCTTCTACCCTAGAGAGACAAACAATGAAAAGGGTAACTTTAGTCAGCAGCACCAACCTGAAACTGACAATGATTTAACTGGAATTATTTTGTTTCTGATTTCTGATCTGTCTTTTCAGACTCACATCCTGGATGCAGTTCTGCTTCTGTTAAGGGACTTGGATGAAGAGGAGCTTCGTATTGTTCACACAGCCACACAGAACAGACTGCACACGTACACACTAGACTCAGGAGACAGTCAAAGACTTCCAGCTCAGAAAACTACTGACATTCAACACTAACATCATGCACCCAAACCCTTATTCTTGTACAAGTCAAACTCTGGGAATCGATGTACATCCTGATACTTTCTGCATGAAAAATGCACTATATTTAATTTCGCTGCCACTTTTATGGGCCAAGGTAAATCTGTAAATCTCTGAAGGTTTCCAACTGCTGGCTGGTGACTATTTCTGTAAATAAAGACACTTACCAGCAATAACTTAACTCCAAGTATTGCTTTTATTTGCAAAGATATATATGTGAATGCAGCAAGAATGCCATAATGCAAGAATGATGCATTTTGGTCTAAACATTTTAATAATCTAATTTTAAACACTGGCTTTGTTTTATATTGGCTTAAAACAGATGGAAATGGCTTTGATTGACTGAGAGCTAAAATGTGCTTGAAAAGAAAGGTCTGGTGTTTGTGTCATTCATCCTCCTCGTTTTCCAGGAAGTCCATCAACGTGCCCGTATCCACAGCAACAACCAGGTACTCCACCCCATCTCCACCCTGGAGCAACATTAAAAAAAATGTAGATTTAATAATAGAGGAAACAGCAGAAATGGCAGAGAGTTGGATCACTGAATGAAAAAAACTCTAAAGCGAAGCTCACCTTGCGTGTCCGAATCAGTTTGTGATCCCTAAACTCGGTCAGCTGAGTCCTCAGAGTGAGATCTGAGTTCACCAAAAATGCCTCCCGACAACGCTGGTAGAAGTCGTGGAATGATAATCCTGCACAGAAACGTTAACGGCTCTGCAGTAATATTTGAAAGGGGTTGATAAAACGATTCAGGTGTTAAATGTTTGCATACCTGCGTATGAAGTGTTGTCTTTGTTTTCTAGCTGATATTTCACCAACAGTTTAAAGATTCCTCTGCAAAAAAGAAAAGACAATTGGTAAATATAAAAAATTATGGTAAAATGTAATTGCACACTTCATTCTAAGTAAAATTATGAATAAATCCTTTATCACCAAATATCCAAAATTCGAACTTAGTTGATCAACAACTAAGTGGCATTTAAAATAATAAAGAAAAAAAGCTGTGTGAAATCCTAAAAAGACTCCTGGTAAAACCTTTTTATGTTTTGCTCCT
This sequence comes from Millerichthys robustus, assembly GCA_034783495.1. NCBI lineage: Eukaryota > Metazoa > Chordata > Actinopteri > Cyprinodontiformes > Rivulidae > Millerichthys > Millerichthys robustus. Next base: position 15,130,406 of record JAVKLF010000064.1, on the reverse strand, counting down.
AAATGATGCTCGTTCACCATGTTATAATGGGGCCTTTGTTGTTCATAGTTACATAAAGCTTCCTCTGAAGGTTTCCAACTGCTGGCTGGTTTGAGGCCTTGTCCTCTCTTTTTGTTTTTAGCCCGAGCCTCCAGTTCTCCCTTTTCTGTTCAGAAGGTTGTTCATTAAAACATAATATTTAAACTCATAATTGTCTGGACTCCATATGTGGTGCATCCTGTGACATACGAACCATAACCGTCACAGTTGCATTCTGCTTGTTACTCACATAATTTAGCCTCTGGATCAGCATTTAGCTGACCCAGAGGCGCTCTGTAGTTATTCCAGCTCTGCACATCCTTTTTGTTCTTACTTTATTTCTTAAATACTGATGCATAAAAAAAAATCTTGAAATTCCCCTTACATTATACCATGAGCGTAATAATATGGACACGGTACCTTGCATTGGGCGTCAGGCTGCGGAGCACATGTGTGAGAGAGGACAGAGCCAGGGCACCGGTCTGCTGCACCAGGAGTGAGTTTTCATAAGACGTCTCCTCTGCATAGTGCTGGAACGTCACACACTCCCACCACAACCAATTAAACTGACTCTGTTTAAACTGGTCCCACACTGGAAGCATAAATTAAAACATTTAGCTGTAATCACTGTGACTGATGCTGCAGAACCTTTTCATATAAATCACCCACCTAATGGAGCATTGATGTGGTCTATAGAAGCTACCAGGTGCAGGTTTGGCAGCGAAGCCAGCTGCCCCAGTGCACTCTGGGTCTTCTCTCCTCGCAACATTGGTCCATCAATGTTATGGATAAGCAAATACACGTTGAGATCTGGACCTGCAAGGACATGCTGAATAATGTAAAACAAGTCTGACAAAAAAAAAAAGCAAGATGAGAGTTTACAAACTTACGTTCTTTCAGTGTTTGAGAGATGAACTGAATTTGATCTGAGGGGGTTCGAAAACTTCCCTCAAGCTCCAGAACCTCACTCGTCAGAGCGTTTAAAATCTAATAATAAAACCACAGAATTATTGTTGGCTTTATTAAAACTTTATTTTGGTCAATGTTGCAAAACAAACCCTGATAAATGAAAAGGTTTTATTTAGTGTGTTCATTTTTTTCAAATAAAATAATAATAAGAATACTTACTGATTTAAGAGTAATAGAAGGGAAAAATCCATTGACTACAAGATGGATCTCTTGTGACAAATGAGACTCCCTGAAGTCTTCAAGCAAAACCTTTTTGCTGCCCAAACCGTAGACCAGAACACTGAATCCCAATCTGCAACCAAACACAAAGACAGGCTCTGAAACGTTTTAAAGCGAAGGTTTAAACTGTGAAAATGTAGACCAACACGTACTGTAACTGTAGCATCCATTTGTTAAAATGCTTTTTGTGTTTGTTCTGCAGCTGCTGGATCTCTTTTAAGTAACACGATGGTTTACTTTCTAACAGATGAGCCAAAGTCTCCTGTAAAACAAACAAACAAAAAAAAAACATAATTAAAGTCAGAGTGAATCATAAACATCACAAGACTCTAAAATGTTTAGAACATCAGATGTAATTTACAAACCCTGTCAAGTTTAGGTGTGTGCAAACGTTCGAGGGTCCGGTCAGAAGTCAGGACCTTCGAGCTGCCATGAGCCTCAAAATACTCCTCGGTCATGGTGGGTTGGTTGAGGAGTTCTGCTGTGGCCTTGGTCTTTTTCGCAGGAGTCTTGTGGAGAGCAGCAGACAACTTTTTATTGGGAGTTTGGGAGTTTCTCAGGTTCTCTTTGTCCTCTTTCTTTTCTTTCTGCTCTTCTTTAAAGACATCCTCTTCCTCTTCTTCGTCCTCCCCAGAGTCAGAAGGTGAGAGGTCACTGTCGCTGTCAGACCGAAGGCTCGGTGCTGAAAAGAACCAGACAGACTCCAATGACATCAAACTGAGATGGTAAATGGACTCTACTTACAAAGCGTTTTTCTATCCAACCAGGACTCTGCTGCGTCTCTACAAAGCTGATCCAGATCAATCATTCTATGGAGACTAGTCAGTGCTTGTAAATCATCATACACTGATGGGACACACATCAGGGACAGTGATATGCTAACCACTCAGCCACGGCCGCCTCACGTTGACCTGGTTTTAAATGATTTAACTCTAATCTCAAGTGAAAAGAAAAACAAAACATCGAACAGATTCCACCACCTTGTTATTTATTGAACAAATTTAAGCCAAACTGAGAAAACTGTGTGGAAAAATGAAGACCACCCCATGACTTAACAGCTTGTAGGACCACCTTTAGCAGCAGTAACTCGTCTTCGCAACGTTTCTTCAGTTCATTAAAGTTTGAAATTTCAGGGTCATCCACTCCTGGGAAGATTAACGGCTGCTTTGAATAATTTTCCCCTCATGAGGAATATTTTGCTCTGTAGGATGATAGACTTCAACTTGTTTTGAAATGACCTTTAACCCTTCACAGATCGACGGGTCACTGGTCACTGCTGTTGCCTTTCCTTCTTGGCATTGTAAACACACACCAGTATGCTCCAAAAAAATCAAACTGCCAAAACTCCTGCTTTTAAGGAGGTGCTCAGACTAATGATAATCAATTAAATAATACAATCAGTCAGCAGCACCTGGCAGATACTTTCTCTCTTCCATCCTAAAGAAGCAACACTTGGTTTTTCACACAGATTTTTCATTTTGGATTAATAAAAAACGACATGATGGAATCCGTTGTATGATTTTGAAGACCCGAAGTTAGATTAAAATAATTTTTAAATTATTCATTTGTTCTATGTTCTTACGTGTAAAACCAAAGAATTTAAAAAGAGAGGGCTGTCTTTTTCCTATGACTGCATTTCTCATTGTACCACATTTGACTTACCTGTCATTCTCTTCCTGAGCCTGTGTGGTGTTGTGGAGACAAATTGTACTTTCTTGCTCTGTTTTAAAGAAAGAAAGAAAAAAAGAACTGAGACTGAAGCAAGTCCAATGTCTCACCATACAACAAAATATGCAAAGAATGTTAGGTGTTTTACCCTTTGTGGCGTCTTGTTTTCACCTCTGCGGTCTAAACAGAAACAAAATAGAGACCAACCATCTAAAAGTAAACAAAACAACAAGGTGAGTGGGGTTTGCAGACTCACTGCGGCCTGTTCGAGTGGGTGTGGCAGGTTCAACATCTGCAGCTGTGCTGAAGCTCACACTTCTCCCAGGAGTCCGTGCCAGTTCGCTTGCTGTGAAGAGAAAAAAAAACCGAAATGTGCAATACTAAATATCTACGCTCATTTGATGGATGTAGCTGGAAATAAACGCTGATTATACACTTTAAGCATTTGAATGAAAGGAAACTAGAGGCTCTAACCGGTTTGGGCCATCTTGTTGCCTCGTTTGACTTTCTGGAAGGTGAAAATGGAGGAACCAGCCAGTCTTGAAAGGTTGTCTTCATCTTCTGTGAAGGCACAAAAATCCTGTTACCTGCAGTGACTTTACACTACTACAAATGTACTGTTTGTTAATTAAAGAGTTGTCCTGTCATGTTTTGTACAATAATTTGGACTTGTTTTTCGTATGGTGCTCTGAGATTACTTCTGTTGTGAAGACGTGCGTTATATAGATAAACTGAACTGAATAAAAGGACTTATACTGTTCATATCTGTCCACCAAACAGACCAAACACATTCACTTTTACTGGCAGAGTTGTCATGAACTTTGTTTGACAAGACCCCTCTAAAGCTGCCCGTCTCCAGCAGTCTGGTAAAGAAGCAGGAGTGCAGACTGAACAGAACCCAGATCTAAAACCAGAACCAGCCTATAGATCATGATTGTGGCAGCCCCAGTGATAAAGCAGATGTGTGGGATACCTTCGGTGTTTTCTGTTCCCAAAGCTTGGATATAATTCTGCTCATCAAGGGCACCGTTCTCATCAGGATGCTGTTCTCCATCCTCTCTACAGTCCTGCAGTCCAGAAGGTCTCTTAAACTTTACCATCCTTTGAACAGAGCCAGCAATGCTCTGCACACCTTGTCAAATAAAAACACACAAAAAAACAAAAGGTCAGCAAAACACCGAGGGGACAATTCTGCTCTGGAACTAAGACGTTTCAGAAAAAGTAGAGCTCATACCCTCCTGTTTGTCCACGATGTGTTCCAAAACATCCCCATCCCCGATGAACTTCACCTCCAACACACTCATTTCTATTAATAAGCAAGATAATTGTGAGTCATACAGCCGTGTCATCATTATGTACGTAGTTAACGTTTAAGGAGAGTGTATTGTTAGCTGCTAAAAATGTCGTAATAGTACTTTTATCCCTAAGACAAAAGCAGTCAGACTGGGTATACTGTGCTGCGCGCGTGCTATTACGACACACAAAACAAAACATGTTAACATTACACGCGACTTACCTCCAAGTATCAGAACGTTAGCTGAAAATTTAAACAAAACTTTTAAAAACTAGAGTTTAGTTGCGAGATTGTGGTGAGACAAGTTTCCGCGCCATCCTGCTGAAGATTTTAAACCACGTGACAAGTGAAAGGTCACGCAGCGGCCAATCAGAACGCTGGGTTCAGATAGAACTACACTTCCCAGATTCCACTTCAACCCAAACTTTGGAAACCTGCTAGAAACTAAGTGTTGGGATTTCTATCATTTATTTCCTTATGTAGTTTACCAATTAAACTAAAATCACAAATACGTACGTATTTTCAGGTTTTCCAAGTAAAATACTGACAAAATTTGTTTGTAAGCAATAAAGACAAATGTAGAACTGGAATGAGAAATAAATATAACTTGTGTTTTTGGTTTTGTCTAGGTAACATGCTTTGAGGTGTTCTATTCTTGTTAATGTATTTTAACAATATCCAGGTACACCAAATGAAGTCGCTTTATGTCAGTGTATCACAAGATACAGTATTTGTGACACTGCTCGTTAGTGCAAATTTCTAATCAGCCAATCACATGACAGCAACTCAACGCAGTTAGGCATGTAGACATGGTCATTTCCAGCAGAGTAAAATGCCATGTCATAAAGTACAAATAATTTCAGTCTGGTTTCTTGGACATGACAATAAGTTCACTGTACTCAAAGTCACCAGATCTCAATCCAATAGAGCACCTTTGGGATGTGGTGGAACGGGAGATTTGTATTATGGATGTGCAGCCGACAAGTCTGCAGCATCTGCGTGATGCTATCATGTCAGTATGGAACAAACTCTGAGGAATGTTTCCAGTAACTTATTAAATCTATGCCAAGAAGGATTAAGGCAGTTCTGAAGGCAAGGTGTATCTAATAAAGTGGCCTGTGAGTGTATACTGTATATATTTATATATATATACACTCACACACATCACAAAATATAAAATTACCACATTATTCTATAAGAATTATTTTAAGAGTGACATGTGCATGTGGAGTGAAATATATCAAAATAAGTGAACATTGCATGAATCCAAAGTTAAAATTTGATTTAACATCTAAAGCTGACACAAACTGATAAAGATGTTGGTTAAAAAAAAATCAGGAACCAGTGTGTTTCTTCAACTTTCATTTATTAAAAAGTACCCGACAGAAAGCCTTTCCTTTGTGCTGTTTTCTCTACATTCTCTTTAAAAGTTTTAGAACTGTACCATTTCTTAGTGCAAAATTTTTTGTGAAACAGGAAATCACAAGATAGAATGAATTTCTGTAGCCATCTTTTTAAGCACAGTTTTTAACCACCCATCAAATAAATCATGACAGTAAAACTAAGTGGACAAGAACCTTGAGTTAACACAGAAACAGGTGAAGCAGTGGACAAAGTAGGGGTCTCTGCAGTACATATGGGGTGTTTTTTATTTTTTGTTGTTGTTTTGTGGACAAAGCCTGACCTTGGTAGGTGGAGTTCCTATTTTGGGCAGAGTTTGACCGAACCGAGATTGGCAGAGTTTGGAATATTACAAATTTACAGTGTCAAGCACCTTCTTGTCTCGAGTTATGACTATTTATATTTAAAGTTATAGGAGCTTTATGGCCGTTTCGCATGAGTTACACATCCCCACAGCTGCCCGGGGTTCATCAAAACCGTTATGGCTTCTTCAAACTCCACCCAAAACAGTTAATCAACCATGTGTTTACCAAATTCCTCCCACACACCAAGAAACTCCCGCTTAGTGACTGCAGAGACACCCTTCTCCATCTGACGGGTGTTCACCACCCACGAGTGGGTGTCCACTTCCCCAGCAGATGACCCTCAGAGTGCACATAGTACACGGGATGCATCAACGCTGTCGCACATGACTGAAAAAAAATGGAAGGAGGTTGTTGATCAGAAACATAGCAATACACTATATTATATTTCAGTATGATTTTTTAAAATGCATGTAGGATTTTGTAGCACTGAGCAGGTCATATTAAATAATACTGACATGGTAAGGGATCAACATGAGCAAAGTGCCCAGGGGATATTTGCTGTAGTCCAGTGGACCTGAAATGGGCTCAACTCTCCCGTGCTCCTGAGTCATAGACAACAACCTGGTAGGAAACATCCCTAATTAGTAATTCAGGTCCTAGAGTTCAGTTTTACGTTTAGCGAAAAGCACAAACAACTTTACTTGAGGTCTGGATGCCCTTCAATCACAGCATATCCAGTAGGAAGTTTTCCAGCTCCATCTAAACTGAGAGGAACAACAAAATGTTATTTTACATGTTTTACACCACATCCGTTACAGCTGTCAAGGGTATTGTTGATTTCTATTTGTGACTATTTTCTATTTCTCTTTTGCCAGAAAACAAACAGTTGAGTTGGGAATTTCAAATACGTTATACTTATACCTGATTCCACTCCATCCACAGTCAATCAGGAGCTGGTTCCTGTGCGGACAGTGTCCGATGACTCTAGTTAAAACTCTCACAGCCACGTCCTCCAGGCTACAGGAGCCAATCCCTGACTGCTGGACATCTAAACCCCTCCAAAATATGTAAAATAGTCACTAAGAGTGCATTGGTTTGGTTGCTTAAAATGGCTATTTTAACAAGAACGCACCATAGAAGACATAATTCCCAGGATGCACCTCGCTCAGCTTTGCCATGTCATCAACCGGATGACTACAGGAAGGGGTGGAGCCAATGCTGGACTTACAGCTGATACCTACAGCATTCAATCTGCAAAAAAGGAAATAAACAAAACAAAAAGAGCATAGTGATTAAAACTTTCATTTTAAATGAGCTAAAAAAGTCCTCAACTAAGCTGCTGTGAATAGATGAGTTAGGTGCTTAAAAGTAACAGCAGAACATCTCAGATAATCTTTAGTGGTTAACTAGTTATTTTTCAAATATATTTATTACAGTCTGTGTGTGTGTGTGTGTGTGTGTGTGTGTGTGTGTGTGTGTGTGTGTGTGTGTGTGTGTGTGTGTGTGTGTGT
>JAVKLF010000064.1:15100565-15120643 GCA_034783495.1 Millerichthys robustus | reverse complement strand
ACACACACACACACACACACACACACACACACACACACACACACACACACACACACACACACACACACACACAATCAGATATTGCACATGCAATTAAATTATTGTGCATGACTGATTTAAACCATAAAGAACATCTCTTGTGGCTATAAAAGTACAAATATGTATAATGTTCTACATTAATAAATCACTCCACAGGCCTGCGTTTCTTTAAGTTGTCTGAATTTATTTGTTGTGTTATTGAACTTTGAACTCTGAAATTTAGCTCTTATAAATTGTCAAACCACTTATATGACAAAAAGTAACACCAGACAATAAAGAAACCAAATACACACAACCACTAATGTAACAGCATTTACGTATAAAGAGAATTAAATCCAAAATTTACCTTAGAAGCACTTCTTCCTTCTTCAAGCCAAACTGTCGTGATTATGTAACTACGGCGTCCTTAAAGGGTCAAAATTTATCAAAGGAAAACGCGTTTTCTGGGAGTTCGGTGTTTTTCCTCGGAGTAATTCAACTAGTGCAAATAAGTTACTTTAGTAATTAACTACAAGGGAGAACAGGCTTAAACATGAGTTTATTATGATCTAATGTCACGTTTAGTCAATGTCTGACTAAACGTGTGTTGTGTGCGGTCAAAAGTTATGAAATAAACCAAGAAAAAAATGCAATTCATTATTAAAGATTTTTTCTGAAAGTTTACGAAATGTTCGAGTCTCAATAATGAAATTCGTTACGTTACAGTATTATACAATACGGTTTATATTTTTAACAGTTTTAGTTTAAAGTGTTTTACGGTCGATATATTACAGCTTGATCTTTGCTGCCCCCAAGTGGCCAGAAAAAGAAAACCTTTAAACGTTTTAAAATATTTTCTGAGCTGACGGATCAGCAGAGGACTTTAAATTGATTTTTAACTACATCTAAGTCAAGTTATTAAAGTTAGGTTATCTTCTGAATCTATAAATTAAGAGGCGAGTGAGAGAAACTCATAGTCAATCAGATACAGAATTTTATTTACATTTTTAAAACCTTTTCCACTTGATTTCAGCTCTTTTTAAAAAGCTATTTTCAACAATAGGCTATATTATTCCTATCTTTTTATGCTTCTGTCAGTTGCTTTCTGCTAATTTTAGCTGTGTTCTCAATTTAACTCCCTGTTTTGGTAGCAATTCAAGATTCTTTCTGCTATTCTTATGCTGATATCTACTTTTTGTGATTTTTCTGTTTTTTCTGCTACTTTAGTTATTTTATGTTTCTTTCAGCTAATTTCAGCTTTTAAAAATGTTCAGCTCAATTTCAGCTTTAAAGAAAAACTCTTTTCAGCAATAATCATTCACACTTACATTTTTGCAGGAAAAGTAGTTTCTCTATTTTGTATTATTATTTTAAAATTTACATTCACTATAATACCATTTTTTACAAAATGATTCTACTTGTCTTATTATTTATTATGGGATGACTTGACTTGTTTTTGGCACCGACATTTTTTTTAACATAAAATAAAGATATGTAAATAAATTTACATTAGCTGAAATAATTTGTGTAACTGAGAAACAAGCTGAATCCCAGGTATATAAGTGCTGCAATGAAGCTCAGGACTTTGGTAAAAGATTTGTTCCAGATTTTATTACTGAGAATATTTTGCTACATGAGTTAGTACTGTAATTAATATAAAAAAGATAACGGAATTGTGTATTTGAAAATATATCCCTTCGGTGTTTGCATGCAGCTGGTTTACATTTTATTTTTTTACATTCAAGACAAATGAACACATCATAATAAATATACTTTAAAGACAAAACACATAGTTGGGGTCACATTATAGCCTTTAATTGAACATATTGTATACAGATTAGATTTTTTTCTTGGTTGTGTGCAAATTAGGATATGTGTGGACCTGTTTGGGACTCTGTAGTTCCATGTAGGAAGATTATGTGTAATGTTTTTCCTTCTGAGAAGACATATCTAATACACTCTTATACACTAAACAAAACACAATAACAACAGCATAACATGATGTAAAAACAAAGATGTCAGGACCCCACAGATAACTTTTAGCACCATTATTAGCAACTTTGTCTAGAGAGACTGTGTGTTTGTAAAAGAAACGAGTGATAAAGTAAAGCCTGTCCCAAAAAACCGAGTTGCCATACAAAAATAAAAATAGAAAAAAGAAAAAGCCAATTCTAAATCTCTTTTTTGGGATTCTTTTAGTCTACTGTCTTTAAAATGCTAACTAAAGATGTAGAATGGCACAGATTGGCGCTGCATGTGTTTGGGTAGGTGAGTCAAAGTGTTGGCGCTGAATAGTTTTTATTTTGTTTTACTTTTGTAAACAGGTTCTAGTTCACAACACCAGGATATGCAGCCATCTCAGTGCTTCACATCCAGGAATGGTAATGATCACAGAGTCTGGTGCCTCTGTGTGTTTTTGTGTACACTTTAAGGATTAGTGTAGTCTTTTGTCACTCAGCGACTTCTAACTCTGTGTTGTAGAGCACTGCACGTCCTCACTAGCAAATCCAGCGCATAAAACGCTCAAAGAATGCAGGTTTTCTCAGCATGCTGAAGTCAGCTCCTCTAAAGATGGCTGACCTATCCCCCAGCGACACCTTATGCAGCACCTCTTCATCTGTGTCGCCTCCTAAGGCGATCACCGTGGGAACGCCCTCAGCCCTCTTCATGGCGGACACACCCTCATCCAGCTGATCGCTGGACGTGATGCCGTCAGTGATGAATACAAAAGACACCTCAGCGTTGCGTCGTGATAAACGTTGGCTCTACGAACACAGCATTAAAGCAACAAGTTAGCACTTTAGATATTTTGCCAAATAGCAGGAAGTAACAAGAGTGAATCACAAATTGCCGTATTTTAGACTCCTGCCCAGGAGATATTCTAGGACCTGATCTTTAGCGGGCTTATTGCACTGCCAATTTACATACATTCACATATAAAATTAAACAATTTTGTCCAGTTAAAACCATTAATAACTATATATATTGATTTTAAAACAGGATCTCAGAAGCATCAGAAGGGCTTGAAAATACATCACCTCTTTGATCACCAGATTGTTGACAGCGTAGATGATGGCGCTGCCCAGTGCAGAAGAGGAATCCATGTAGGTCACACCTGCCAGTGAATCTGAGATCACTGCAAGGTCATGTGTGAGCGGGAACTCCACCTTTTGTTCTGTGGGGCTGCCGTACTGCAGCAGAGCCACACGGGCGTTCCTTTCATCTGCTGGACCGGTGGCCAGGACGAGCTGGCGAGCCACGTTCTCGATGAACTCTTTGGCCCTGCGGTGGTTCTCCAGGCCCATTCTCTCCGAACCGTCCAACATGAAGATCAAATCTACTGGCCTCTGGACACAACTAGCCACAGCAGGCTCTAAAACAGACACAAAGTGTTCAGTGAGCAACAGCTGGAGAGCAGATGTTCCAAAGTCGAACACAGGAAAAGAAATACAACAACATGCCAAATAACTCCACGCATGCTAGCAGCGGTCAAGCTGTTTTAATTTATTCTCAAGGTTTCCAGATCAGCATGGGCCTCATCATCAACACAGAAATATTTACTTGTTTTGAACCATAAACTTTAATACATTCCATTTGATACCAAACAAAACTTCACAACATAAAGTTGCTGTCACAGAGTCGAACTAGTTGATTGGGGCAACATTGTGGTCTTTTCTCTGTAGTCATACTTTAGCCAAGCCACATGCTGAAAAAAATAAAACGTGCACGAGCCGAGAGAAAAACGTACAATATTTCCTTCGTCGTCAATCAACCAAACATTTACATACACAAACTTCTGACTCATATACAGAATCCATGTATTTATAAAAACGGAAATTTTCCAGGTATGCTTTTAACCAACACAGTTTTCATAAAGAACAAAAGTCAAGGCCGTAACCATAGATATGTGCAAAACACCCCAAAAATTGCAGAGTGATTCAGCGAGCTTATGATTCACATTGGAAATTAGGCTTCATCACAAAAGCACTGTACAAGAGGAACATGAATGGCTCTTCAGTCAAATCTGCCTGCAACAGATGAATGACATCCATTTTCCATTTGAGCAGGAAATAGTCCTCGAGTAAGATGGAAGAAATGATATGTATATGTTGTTACCACGGTTACACCACTGTGTGTTCAGAAATATTCAGTGTAAACAGAGACCAGGTATCAATAGTTTGACCTTTTGTCCATCACATTTGCTTTATAAACTCAAGGTTGCACCCAAAGATTAGCCAGAACAAGCTTCAACTCATGCAGTTGTTTTGCATTAGTCTAAATTGTGTATTGCACCTTCAGAGTATTAACAATTACAACTAAATAGATATTTAATGTCCAGCAGCAAGCTTATTAGTCAAAGCTGCGAGGTAGCGTGGTTAGAGTGTTAGCATTAGCAAAGCCCAAGAGCTTTCTCTGGGTCTCCCATAATGTCTCCATAGACGTATTTGAATGAGTCGATGAACAGCTTGGTCCACTGATCCCTGTCTGTTCCGTCGGTGAGTTTGGCTCTCTGGGCTGTGTAGGCCATAGTTGCTATGCCAACCCCGTATTGCTGCTCGCTCAGGCCGTTCAGCAGGTTGGCCACACCCTCCAAAGAGGTGGGGACCAACGAGGGGCTGCCTTCTTCAGCCAGTGGCCTCCACCGGGGTGGGGCTTCCCCCTCAGAGTTGCCCCCTCCTGCAACAAGTGGGTGGAACAACACTGTGGGCGGGGTCCCACAAATGCATCAACACAGCCAAATATGATGTCGGTCGCACGGTTTCAAATGGCTAACAACCTTCGGATTTAATCACACCAGAACAATGATAGAACTAACAGTTGAAAAAAAATACATTATTAGCATATTCAACCACAATTCTTCTAAGATGCTGATGTAATTTAAAGCTGCCAGTATGCTTCAAAAGAACTATTTAATGCATTGTTGACAAACAAGGCGAAAGATTATCTATATTTTTTCTTTTTTTTTTGACCAAAGACAATGTCCCATTTTTACTGAACCTGTGAAGGGACATTGGGGGACTTCTTTCTTTACCATTACCTTGCAATACTTTTTTGCATTACCAAGTAAAGGAATTGTGTTCCCTTGCAAAAACTGTTCATTACTGTTTTGCCTGCTGGTTTATTAATAAATTCACATGCACACCATTATACAGGTGTTACAACTTTCATTCAGCTTCAGCATAAACATATCACAGCCATGCATGGAGTTATATTATATAAAGAAATGTAACTCTACGCAGCAACACCATTTTTTTTTTTTACCTGTCCTGTCCGACATGTAAGCATTCAGCAGGATTAAACTGGTGGCTTACTCAATGCCTCAACAGTTTTGCTCTACAACAGGAGGGCTTCAAAATAACCCTTTAATAAGCCTTTATTAATTTGAGCTTGAAGTCACCGGACACAAAAGGAAAGGGCAGAAGGGGTGGGAGGGGCTTGAACAGATAAAAACAACAACAACAACAACAGTAGTAGAAACTGATAGCTGAGCCAATATACAAAGTACACAAATCTAAAAGTTACAAAAAGAGTAAACAAACTGATTACATCACCAGAAACAGATCAACAAGAGCCACAAACATTTAAACTTAAGTTGTGAGTAATCCAGCAGCATTTAAGTGTGTGACACAAGTGTGTGATACATGTGCACACATGATGAGGCAGGTGATCATAGACACACGTTTAATGATGGTCAGATGTGGACGTGCATTCATGCTCATGCATCGAAAACCCAAAGCACACAAGGAGAAGGAAGCCAGGGCCCCGTGGAGGCAGGGACACACCACCCCAACCCATTCCCCACCAAAGCCGGCCAGCGCTGCCCACACCGACCCAACCCAAGCCCCCCAGGACTTGCACGGGGCAGCGGAGGACCACCGCACAGGCAATACGCCTCGACTAGGGGGGTGGCCACAGGAGGGCAGGACAGAATGGGGGCCCAGCCTGGCCCTGGCTCACCCCATTGCCGTCAGTGCCCCACCACCAAGACCGACCGGGCAGCAATACAATTGTACCGTTATCTTCCCTAGCTTGTGGTGACACATTGTTTTAGAAACCAGATATTTCAAAATAAAAGTCTCATTCAATATAGTCAGAACAAAACATTACAGTATTGCGAGGTAATGCAAAACTTTTGTGTGGGAATGCAAAAAGTATTGCATGGGAACGCAAAGAAAAAATTTCCCTGATGTCCCCTCGCGGGATCCCTACATTTTATAATGTAGACAGGGTGGGATTTCAAACTTGTGCTAGGTCCAGCACATGGAAACACCGGTTCCTGTCTGGCTTCAACTTCCCATAGGTTGTCTACAATTTATCAGCAGTCTGTGGTTTACAAACATAAAACAAGCTCTACAAAACTGATAAGACTGCTGGTTAAAGTGTAGGGCTTCATGCGGTGTTACAGTATTTAGGATTGTTTTTTAAAGAGATGTCCTGACTTCAAATATTGACACTACTTCAATTTTGCTACAGCCTTCAAACTCAGTTTAAGAAGCACTTCACTTGAAGCTTACTGACCTTGTTTTTAGCCAAATCTAGACCTAATTAGTGAAGCAACATTTAATCTGAGAGGAGAATAGAAAATTTCATGGAATATTTCATTTAAACTCTTACCTGATTTACAAGGCAGATCGGGGCATACAATGATGGGCTCTAACAATGACAAAGAGAATAAACAACATTTAAAAACACAATAAGTAGATCTTCTCTTTTCCACCATTTGAACATGTAGCATATGAACTTTATCTCCATTGTGTGAGTTTACCTGGACAGAGCACAGTTTCAATCCTATCAATGAACTCTTCTGCCACAAGATCAGCAAATCGTCTCATTCCCATCACTCTACCGTCCTTCTGGCAGGCGATACTCTGCAGACTCTCACTTTCCTCAAACTGCTCGAACATATCTCCGATACCAATGGCACTCACGTCAACACTGGGATCACTGTTTACATACACCGGAACATAAAAGCGCAACCATTAAGATTAGAGGAGTTTCTTTGATCTAATCTTTTGCATCAAATCACAGAATACTGCACCATACATACTTGCACAGGTAGGTGAGGAGGGTATCGTCATCTCTTGGGTCAAAACGTCCGTCAGTAATGACGACCACAGTAACGTTGGCTTTGGCTCTGCGGCTGTCCCTGATCATGTTGTCGTAGGCATATTTAAGAGCAGATGGAGTCCATGTTCCTCCGGCGATCCACTCTAATCTCTTTACAGCCTCCTGAACAGTAGAGGGTGGAGAATACGAATAAAATGTGGTATTACATAATGGGAGGATAAAAGGTACTCATAGTATTTATACAAACATAACAGGGGCCGATGGATCCATCCATCCATCCATCTATCCAACCTGCTTCATCCTTCACAGGGGTCACTGGTGCCGATATCTAGCAGTCACCGTGAGAAAGGCGGGGTACACCCTGGCAAGTCCATCACAGGGCCACAAACAGCCTTTCATGCTCTCACTCACACCTCTGGATAATTTAGAGTTACGAATTAGTCTAAAGTTCATGTTTTTTGTCTGTGGGAGGAAACTGAAGTGCCCAGAGAAGAGGGATGAAACAAGTTAAGATAATGGATGGATGGATGGATGGATGGATGGATGGATACTGACATTAGTTGTTTATAGGTAAGATTAGGTTAGGTTAGGTTTATATATATAAATATCTCTGAAGGAGTAGGACGCTTTTTCCTCTGTCTCTGCCCCAGGCTCAAAAACATGAAAGACCTTGATCTAGTTTATAAAAAAGCCTAAAAATTGTATTCTATAATTCATTCATTATAAACACATAAAATGTGAAATTGTTTCAGCTGGTCACACATATGTAGTTGAACTTTAATGTTTCAAGCTCTTTTCAGTAATTTGGACCAATTTAATGTGTTTCCAATATAAGCAAATTGGTAATTTTGTTGAGCTATAATTTAGCAATCCGTTATAATTTTACAATGAACATTGCACAACACAACACAAATGAATATAAACAAACAAACTATTTTATAAATAAATAAACAAAATATTCAGCCCTGAAATTGTTTCTAGTTAATTTAAATTTAGCAAAATATTGATCAGAATAGTGCTTTCTCTGTACCTTTATCATTTCTGCTCCATAGATTTCATTTACTAACAATTTACTGTGTATCTCATGACTTTCTTCTTCCATATGTAAACAACCACCCAATCAGCTTTTATTAATTAAAGAAACATGAGGCCAAGTAAAAATAAACTTTAGTGTGGTGTGCGTCTGTGTTTATGTGTCTTCGGTAGTGAAACCTTGAACGCTGTCAGTGAGTCAATCTGGGGGTCATTGAGCCGGATTGCCTGGAAGGTTCCACTATGGCTGTACTGAACCACACCAACTCGTGTGCCTGAGGAAACCAACGGATGCGTCATTAAATTGTTCAAGTCGGCACTGATCTCGAAAATACGGGCATTTCGCTTCAACAACTGAACCTGTTTCTGACTGGGGGTCTTTGGAAAAAGATCCCAGCCTGTTGATGGTGTTGATGACAAAGTTCTTCTCCAGGGTGAAGTTGGTAAGACCCACAGACTCAGAGCTGTCGATAACAAAGACAATGTCCAGGGCTCCACAACGTTTCTCACAATCTGGACATGAAACCAAATAAGAATTCAACTTTGATACAAAGAGTTTTTAAATGATTGTACAGCGGTAACCAAACCCACCGCAGCAGCCACAAGTCTCTCTGATGTAGTTCATAACATCACACTCCTGCAGTAAAGAAACAAAAATACATGGTTATATTCATCACATCCTGTATGCTTCTTGGCAAATGATGCATTTCCTTATTTCCGTTATCTGTGAATAAATAAAATGTTCTCACAGTGAGACCAGGATCTCCCTCTGGACCAAGATCTCCCTGAAGAGAAGGAGAATAAAGTCAGATTCTACCACTCTTTGTTTGTTGTGTTCATCTCTGAAGACAGATTTGATGTTTTTTTGTATACGTACGTCACGACCAGACTCTCCTCTTGGTCCTCTTGGTCCAGGCTCCCCCAGAGGCCCTGGTTCACCCTGTTCAAAGTAAAATGAATCATTTGTAATCTTAAACAAGACAATAAGTCTAACTTTATACCAGAAATGACTCACTGGCTCTCCTGGAGCTCCCTTATTTCCAGGATCTCCCTTTTGTCCACAGTCTCCTCTGCTTCCACGAGCTCCTCGAGTGCCTTTTTCTCCTTTTGCACCCTGTAGAGCCAAGAAGATTTTGTGTCAGCTTAGCGTATCACAGGAGTTAGAAAATTTAAAACAAGTTGTGTTTTATACCGTTGGTCCTCTCGGTCCAGGATAACTAAAGCCAGGTCTTCCTGTGTCTCCCTGAGGAGAGACGTACATTCAAGATGAAACATTATTGCTACAGGCCTGAAACAGGTTGAGGATGATGAGACCATAAACACACAGGTACTAACTTTTGGTCCAGTCGATCCAGGCTCTCCTCGTGGTCCAGCATCTCCAGGGTCACCTCTCGTACCCTAAAGTTCAAACAATGTTAAAGCAACAGATATCTTTTTTGATTCAATTATTAAATTTTAACCTACATTTCTTCCAGCCTCCCCTGGCCCCCCTGGTGCTCCTCTGGGTCCTGGAAGGCCAGCATCACCCTAATCAAAAAGGACAAAAAAATGGCAAGCATGTTTTTATTTTCTGACAAAATACTTAAACTAGACAATGAAAGGAAATAGTTCTTTCTACCTTTGGTCCCTTAGCTCCTTGTTCACCCACAAAGCCTCTCTGGCCTTCTGGCCCTGATTCACCCTGAAACATAATTATATCCGTCTTCAACCTTCAAGTGTCTTAATATGGAAAATGAAGTAGAATAATATTATTTGAGTTAATTCAAAAAGTAAGATTGATTCACTCCATTTGCACCACTGACTGTCTGAACTCGTACCTTTTCTCCTTGATCACCAGGTGACCCTTCTGCTCCTTTTGGCCCATAGTCTCCTCTTCGTCCCTAAAGAAAACAACAGTTATTGAGGCGATCAGTCAGCATTAAGACAAAAGGTGTGGGAAAATGATCTGATATTAAGTAAATTGAACATTCTTACTTCCTCGCCTCTCTTTCCTGGGAGTCCAGGTTGACCCTAATAAACAGCACAAACAGATCAACCACTCAGTACAGGAGACCGACTTTACGATTTATTGATTTAGTTGTCAAAAGGATCTTACTAGATTTCCTTTTTCTCCAGGAAGGCCAGGTGATCCAGGACTTCCCCTCTCTCCCTACACACGAAACATCACAGTTTACGTCCAATGTTGACAATTTTAAGACAAACGTATATATTGTTTGTTTCAGCAAATGACACATTTCTTTGTCTCTGTTATCTGTTTTACCTTTGGTCCAGCCTCTCCAAATATGCCGGGGGACCCAGGTCTTCCAGGACGTCCAGGATCACCCTAGAGAAAATGAAGCAGTTCTTAACCATTGGCCGGACAGATGATGAATTGGGTTTAACCAGGACGAAGTGAATTGATTGCGTACCTTCTCACCATCAGGTCCAGCGGGACCCCGTTCACCAACATCTCCAGGATGACCATCGGGACCCTGAAAAATCGTTAACTTTAATTAGCAATAGTACATAATACAATACATTAGAGATGATCAAGTCATCAAGCTCTTACTTTGGCACCTGGGTCTCCTTTGCAGCCAGGAGCACCAATTCGACCAATTTTACCCTGAAAGTACATTGAATAAAAATTATTTATACTCGAAAAAGAATATTGAAGGCCATTTTCAAAACATGTTTTTTTTTCATAAATTGCAGAACAAATGTTTATCTACAAACTTTACCTTCTGTCCATCTGTTCCATCACGACCTGGAATGCCACCATCACCCTAAAAGCAATAAATGAGGACAGTTTAAAAAAAAATACAACCAAGTGATTGTTATCTATTATATATAAATAATATGTGAAAAGTTATTAAGTAAAAGACTTACCTTTTTCCCTTGAGTTCCAATTTCTCCCTTTGTTTGGACAGAATAACAGTTATTCACCATGGTTGTCAGGACTTTGTTGGAAATCATTGATTTACAAACTCAAAGGGAGATATAAAAGAACATGTTTGAATCCACACAAAATCAAGCTGAAGCCTCACCTTCTCTCCATTTTGACCCAGTTCACCCTATAGAGACGATAAAAAAGGGAAACGCAAATATCAAATCACAGTCTCAAACAGTGCTGATTTGGGGGCATTGGATCATTGAAAGCCACATACTTTGATACCAGGCTGACCGATGGGACCTTCAATACCAGGGTCTCCTGGGTGACCTCTTTCTCCTTTTGGTCCTGCTTCACCGTAGTCTCCTTTAGCTCCCTGCAGTCCACGGGAAGAAGGGAGAAAACACCAGTGAGGTTGAAAGTGAAGAGAGTGTGTTATAAATGTTTATCTGTGTAAAACTCACTTTCTGTCCTCTGTGGCCTTTTGGACCAGGAAGTCCTTTAGTCTCCAGACAGGACACTTGGTGACACTAGTTTTTTGGTCATACAGAGAAACAGGTTAGCTGATCTGCCTATATTTATGGTTTATTCTAAATATATTTCCGATAGAAGTCCAGTCTTACCTCTACAAAGGCCAAATGTTTCTGTAAAGACGAAAGAAACAAAGCGTAAGTAGACAGACCATCGTCTGGACGCTACCTGTGAGTGCACCTTTGAGTGTTACCATTGCTTTGATGATGCGGTCCATGGTTTCAGTGTGTATAATGGGTCTGCCCTGGCTCAGATCCACAGCCATGTACTTGTCCCTGAAGAGTGAAGCTGGCGAGTTGGCGATCTCACTCAGCCCAGTCTCTTCGATGTTCGCCGATGCTGCCACAACAAATATCCGGATGCCCTTATCGCGAGCCTCCTCTGCTGACGCCTTAATGCCGCCGCATGGGTTTCCAGTCACATGGCCGTCAGTGATGACCACAGCAAAACGGAGGCCTGAGGGTGCTGATCCTTGCAGCATTTCCTTGGTCATGTTTTTGAGGGCGCAATCAATGTAGGTGCCCTTTCCCAGGTACTTGATGGCAAGGAGATTCTGGAAGAATGCACAGGTTGAATCATGATCTACCTCTCTTACCTACTTAATTTTACAAGGACTGCAATTAAAAAATACTTTTTTTGTTATGGGAAACAGTAGTGATACTTGAGTACCTGAACAGAGCATTACCTTATTAATGTTATTAGCAATACATGCGTTTACCTGCTATTGTTCTTTAATACGTTTCCTGTAATTAATGTCTTTAAACACAACTTGATTGGCTTAGCGGTCAGTTAACACACCTTTCCTGAATGTTTTAGGCTAAGGGTTTCTGCAGAAAATTGAATGTGTGTATTTTGTGTGTGTGATACTCACATTGATGAAATTATTCTTGGGTCCGATGGAGCTGATAATCTCTCGTTTCTGGGAGAAGTGTAGCCCACCGACATTCCAGTTAATTTGTACAACACCCCTGAGTTCTTCATCCGACAAACGTTCCACAAACTGCTGAGTGAATATCTAGGAAAAGCAGAAACAACACATACTTTAGAGCTAATACATCCATTGTTGTCAGCTGATCTTTATAAAATGTCAGCAGCTGTAGTCAACAAATACATCTTTATTTCTAGTTTGTTGTTGTGATACTGTTCAGTAAAAACATTTTTCATCCTTACATTTTATTCTGTCCATTTGTTGCCTTGTATTTTTTTTTTTTTTACAATTACTCACTTTAAAATTGTATTTAAATTCTTGAAATCTTCCAAAGGCATCTATAATGGGAACACTTGCAGCCACACAGTGAACAAAGTTTATGGTAGTAACTTCAGTTGTTTTCTTATGTATTCTCACTGAGATTGAAGTGTCTCTTAGAGTCTATGGGGTGGACAACTCTTGTCCTCGTGGTCCTCTGTCCTGCACAGTTTACTTGCTTGCTCCAACACGTCTGATTTGAATGAATGGGTGATTGCCAAGCGTTTGCAGAACTGGAAGCGGTAATTCAATCACTGAATCAGATGTGTTGGAGCAGGAAAACAAGTAAAACATGATGGGTAGCAGCCTTTGAAGACCATATTTACCCACTTCCTGACAATTCACCTGCATTTGAAGCGCCTCAGCTGTCTGTGAGCCTCGCAGTCGTGTGGAATGTGGCCTGATGAGCCACTATGTAAGTTTCAGTTATTAGTTCAGTTAGTGCTTGAGTCTGAAATCAGGCCTAAAGCTAAAGGAATTTTGATTTCTGTAAACTAATTGGCAAAATATTTAGCAAATCAGCTCTCTTGCTGGTTCATGTGGCCCTCGTGACCCTCCTTAAGTCTGAACATCCGATCTGTTTGTTGTGAAACGTGTCTATTAAATAAAAGACCAACCTTGATGCTTTCCACCAGCGATCCAGGAGGCGACTCCTGAAGGGCGATGGTTTCTGATGTGTCGATGGTGAAGTATACGTTTATGGGACAGTCTTTCTTCTCTAAAAGAGACACACACCAACAAACATGTTGCAGGGATGTTGGGGAAAGTAAAAACTGCATTAACTGCATGAAGATGAAATTGCATTTTGATTTTGTGGCACTCACTGCTGCACTCTGCTTTCTGGGCATGAGTCAGGGCTCCAAAAAGAAGGCAGAGCACGACAGCTTCCAACCCCAGCATCTTCTTCTTCTCCTTCTCCTGCCTGACACATACAGTCACAGGACACACCTGAGATAATGTTTTTAGGCTTCCTTTCAATCTTAAAATATTTCTGCTGATAGCTAAAAATAAATAAAAAGACAAATTAAAAGTAAAGAGGCAAAAAAAGGCTTATACATTAATGCCAAAACCCCCAACGAAACACAATTTTAATATATTACAGGTACAGTTTCACCTGTTTTATTCAGCATTTCTTTATTGCCATTGAAATGATCAAAATTAATTTGTTTCAAATTAAATGTCCAACAAACAAATGACTTGCTGTTGCACTGGGGAAAAAACACATAGGTACAGTATGTCACAGAAACGTGACTTTTTGTTCTTTTTGAATATAAAACAAAGTGAAACAATACTCAAAAAACAACAAATGCTAACCAACAAATTAAGCAAAGTTACCAAACTATTCATCCATCTATTATCCTAACCCACTTCTTTCTTTCAGGGTCACTGGTGCCCATATCCAGCTGTCACAGTGCGAGGGGCGGGGGGCACCCTGGACAGGTCTCCAGTCCATCACAGGAACACATAGAGACAAACAACCACTCACACCTAGGAACAATTTAGAGTTACCAATTAGCCTAACAGTCCTGTTTTTGGTCTGGGGGCTGACATATCACACGGTTTTTCATTGCTTTTCAATAAGAAATTGTGTACACGTGTGTTATCTATGATTCAAATAATCACTTAATATGCATCATCATCCCAGGAGTCGACTGATCAATCAAGAGGTGGAGAACATTAAAGTAAACATTAGAACTAAGATCATATTAAGAAATATTCTGAACTACTGATTGTCAAATTTAATTGCAAGCAAAGTAAAGTAATATTTGCAGTTTTTTAAATTGATTTCTATGAAAACCACGAGGAGTTTAAGTTATATTAACCCAACAATATAATTTAATAATGCAGGAATTGTATTAGATGCATAAAGATTTGACTCAAAAACATGAAAATTGCCTGTTTTGACAGCCATTAAGGCTTTAAAGTTGTAAGACAGGAACCTGTGCGGCACCTGCAGCCTGCATTATTTCTGTTCCTACGGCCCTCTGTGGAAAACCATTTGTGTATTTATTCAAGATCCCTGGAATCAAGCATCATATCCTCCACTAGGTAACAACTACGCTGCACTAATTGCACATTTGTTTGCACTAGTTTGACATCTTGGTGCACTTGTTGAACAAACACTGTCAACTCTTTTTAGCCAACTAGTTGAACTTTAGTCCAGCTGGTTGGGACCGTATACGAATGATATACTGATAGTCCGAGTGTCCCTGTCTTCTGTCCTTGTTTGGAAATGAAGCCAGCATAAACTGTTTTACAGAAGCTGCTGTGTTGTATTTCAGGAACAAGCAGCTGTATCCTAGAGATTTAGGGGGTTGTGTGTGGACTCCCTACACACAATCCACACACAACCATGATGTCACGTGCTTTTCTTTTAATTATGAAATTACAAATTATAACATGCTAGAAAATGTATTACTTAAATTTACAACAGCAAGGTAAGAACTATGTGAAACAACAAGAATCAACACCTGTGTTTTTTTACATCTTTACCAAAGGCAATGTCCTATTTATTGACTTTTTTTCTACAGTTTTTAATGCTCAAAGTCAGTATATTGCAACACATTGTGGTCTAGATATATTCATGCCAACTTCTAGTTCATTGAAATACACAATTCAACAGTGTTCATACAGTATGTTTCTGTTTTCCTTTGCAGTCATTCTAATGCCTGGAAACTTTACACATTAAAAACATTCTGCTATATCGATATAAAATACAAATAAAATGAATTTAAAGGTATGTTTATTCATAAATGTCAATAAAAATACATGGTTGAATGCATTTGGGGGTGTGGTGATGTACCATTGTAAAAAGGTCAATTTATAGAGAGGGGCAGAATAATATGTTCGTTGAAAACAACATGGACGGTATCTGTGGTCCAGCAGTTTGATGTGCAGCTCAGACTCCGGCCGCAACTCAACGTTTGATGTCATGTAGGGAGGGTTAGCTGCGTTGAAGTGTTAGCGGCTGCTATTGTCTCAGTATGATGATGTCCTAACATGAGCCTAGCAGCAGCAGCAGCAGCAAAGGCTGCGTTCCATTCCGGAACACCGAATTTAAACTTCAAAATTTACATTTAACCTTTACATTTAGTTTTTGGGTTTAATATTTAAATAAATATTTTAACATTTAAATTTAACATTTAGTAAAATTATTTCATAATAACAACTGGCCATGGGATATATTTTTTTTTATCCAATGTCACCGGAAGGGCTCCGTATAACTGTAGGATCAGTGAGCTAAAAAACCCTAAAATGTTAGTGAAATTTTACACTTGTCGTCCCATAAATAATGAATTTTAAAATAAATTAAAAAAAACAGAATTAAAACACAATAGCTCGCCATAGATCAAAGACATGTATAATTATTGAATTTATATGGACTGCAGATGTGACTGTAAACTTGCTAAGTTGCATTTACCTTTATGTCAGATCAATCAATCAATCAATCAGTCAATTGCAAGGTTTTCATTTCCTCTAAAGACGTGAGATGCAGGCCTTTAAATACATCTGGATATGAGATTCACCATGATGAAAAATAAATCTACGTTGTTCTTGTGAAAACAACTTTCAAGCAACAAACAAAAGAAAACATTTTACTGTGGCAGAAAAATATCTGCAGCCTGACTATGAATCCACTCCTGATTGTCTCTAATTTTGTATTTCACAAAGACAGTTCCAACATCTGCAACACACATGGAAACAGAATCTGCTTTTTTTTCTTGTTTTCAACAAAGGAAGTTTTTAAACTCATTATGTATAATCTTTTACCATAGCGTGGGTTTCCGTGACTCCCTCTAGCGGACGGATAGGGTACTACTTCTACTCATGGAGATACTGTATTCTGTCCCGCTGGCCGGACAGTGGGGGCAATTATCAAAGTATTTAATTACAACACAGGGGAATATCATGCAAAACACACAGACAGGAGAGACAGGAGGGAAAAACACAACTAAATGCTTTCAAACAGTTTGGAAGTTTTCATAGGAATTGTGTAGCCAACTCTGTGCTGGACTGGGTAAAAAAAAAAAAAACATTTGCCAGATTAAAATGTGTAAATAAAAAAGAAAATAAGAGAAGAAGGAGATAGAAACAGCAGAAAAAGAGAAAGCAGAACATTCAGCAAGTTGTTGTGCGCAAAAGCGCAGTTTACCTGAAACTTGGGAAAACTTGACAACTCTTTCAGCAGCGGGGCCCTCAGCAGATTATCTCCTCATGTCCGCAGGAGGGAAAACGGAGAAAGGAAAAAGAGGGAGAGAGTGGAGAAAACAGAGCCCTCCTGGATGCGCGTTCAGTTCCCGGAGCAGAGCTGCTCGTTAGCCCGTGCTGTCCCGGTCCAGCCCCAGCGACCAGCCCCGATCCCTCCTCCAGAGCGCGCGCCGACTCACCACAGCTGGGCCCCCTCCCGCTGTCCGCGTGGGGGCGCAGTGGCTCTACTGGAAGCCGCGTGCGCGCGCGTGCGTACCCGCGGGCCTATTGAGCCCAAACATCTGTGTGTTCTCCCTTCAGGAACGTATCCAGGTTCACTGTCTGTAATGTCCGTTCATTATCAGAGGACGAGGCCTCTCATGTTGCAGATGTGGCCCTCAGAGCAGGAGCCCGGACCCCGGAGACACTTTCACTCACTCCTTATTAAACACATTTTACAATTTGTCTTAAAACCGAGGAGGGACTGAACGATACAGGACTCCATCTAACGCCTTCAGTATTCATAAACACACATGCAGGAACTGACACTCGACTTTTCTGGTGGTCTGTTTGTAATTAGAGGTTGGAGCTGGATGAGTTTGCAGTTAGTGTAAACACTTACAGCCTGACCATGATTCTTCCCACCATGTTTAGGTGCTTCAGTTGCCCTGGTTCCTATTTGTATATGTTCAAGTGTTCAAGTGCGTGCATGGTGGGAGGTCACTCTTTTTACTGTTACAGTATTTGGGCAAATCTGTTCAGACGCATGCACATTATGAGAACACTCCCCTTCATCACTTTATCTGTGCTGATTGTGTGCTGTCACAGGAGAGTGTATTCATAAAGATCTTAAAGATCTATTTATCTGGTGTTGGTCACTATAAGGCACTTAAAAGACAAGTTTATGTTTGTTTACTTTGTCTGTGAGGACTACGCTGCACATCCAATCTGTGAGATATTGGAGGTGAGACTTCAGCCAACTTTTAGCCAAGTGAGGAGATGAAACAGAAAAGGAGCCGAGACGAACAGATGGTGACCAGAGTTATGTTATTGCTGTGGAGATCTCTCAGTCTCTGCTGTTGAAGGGTTTTTCCTTAAAAAGAGAAGGATGAAAAGACTGTGTGTGTGTGTGAGAGAGAGAGAGAGAGAGAGAGAGAGAGAGAAAGAGATGGAAGGATGTGGAGGAGGAGTGATTCTGTGGGGGTGTGACTCATGCAACAGGAATGACCTTCCTCCCCCTAAAAAAAATAGTAAATCAGTTTTTGCCTCTATTTCTTTCTGTCTTTGACACACAGCCTCTTTATTTTATTTTATTTATTTTCTTTCACATGGAGTAAATATATGAATATTTCATTCTGAGGGGGGGATTAATGTCTAACCCACCCCCCATAAAAAACATCTTGTTTCTTTAAATTCAGCTCACAGGTTTTTTTCTCTGTCATTATTTTCACAATAAGTTCTCAAATACTGGATTTGTTCCATGTCCAAACACACACAAAACGACATTAGCAAAAGAAAAAATAAATAAAAAAATAGAAAAAGTAGTTGGAAGTTTGCACCCAAATCCACTTTTTTTTTAAACAGCAGGAGTTCGATGTTCAGCAGCACAGATACACAAAGTGACAGCTGCAGAAGTTATTTGCTGTGATCCTCTGTGCAAAAAAAAAAAAAAAAAATACAAGTTTTCCACAAAGCATTTGAATCTCAGCACCATCAAGATATCACAAAAATCCATTTGATAAATTAACTCTAACCCTCTTTATCTGCTTCTTTTTTCCTCCAGATGTGCAATTTTGCTCAGACTACAGCTGGGAGTTGTTACCCCCGTGCATCACACAGACACACAACTCTCCACACACATTTGCAAACAATTTTGTCCCAATAATGGCCCCGTAAGTCCACATGTCAGATTTAGAATATTACTGGTGAATTTCACTGGAAAAAGAGGTTGCAATGAGATCTGAATTTACTGCAGCTTTGTCAACTAGAGTAAAGAGCAAATTCGCAGGAAAGCTGAAGAGCCAAGACAAATTTCCGAAGTACTGTCCCTCTGCACATAAACACTCAGCAGCATGCATGGGAATCACATCCATGTTGTAAATTATGCATATGACTCACCCACACACATGTAAAGTACACAACCAGACAAACAAACACACACACGGGGACAGGGGCTGTAATGAATGATCTGATAAGACCCTCAAGAACAACTTCAACACAGGAAGTGATGGATGAAACGGCACAGACACCGTGCGTGTACGTGCACTGGTCGAGAGTAAAACGGTGACTCAAAAATCCAGTTCAAAGAGAAAAAAGCTGGAAAGAGTGTCTGAAACTGAAGCCGTCCCCCTGAAGTTCAGCTGCAGTCTGTCAGTTTGATAAACACCATATGTCCTGTTAAGCAACAATGGGGGAAAAAAAATACCGAAATACTTTTGCATATGCAGATAGAACTAAATGGTTAAAGTTAAACAGAAATATTACTTGTGGTGATAAAACATTGTTTTTTGCAGGCTGCTCCAGTACAAAGGGCTTCAATGAAGAAATACATCTTTAGTGGTGCTTAATAGATTCTACATTACAATAAGGCTATACCTTCATAAATTAATAATACATCAAACTTATATAGCGCTTTTTTTGGACATTTGATACTGTATAAGGTTCTGTGATGATTCTGGTATTGAATATTGTCGTCAAAAGCTCCTGCTGTGCATAAAAAAAGTTGACACTGTGGTTTTGTGTACGAAGTATGAAGACTGAAGTAAACTCTTCTGCTGATTCCGAGAGTGTAAAAATGGCAACTGGACTTGTTTTCTTGCGTCTCGAAGACATTTCGCCTCTCATCCGAAAGGTTTCTTCATTTGGAACCAGGAGCTCAAAAGAGCTTTTAAGATGAAATGTGAAATGTCTTCAAGAAACAAGAAAAGAAGTACAGTTGCCATTTTTTCAAATTCTTAGAATGAACAAATTCTGAATAATTGAGAATTCAGGCCAATGTGTTTTCTTCTGCAGTCATTCCTGCTGTGTAGCAACCATGTAGCCTTTCTTTCCCAACACCAGTGGCGGGCCGTGCATTTAACATCTAGGCCTTCAGTAGTGCTCCGTCTAAATCAAGCCAACCCTCAATAA
>JAVKLF010000064.1:15069755-15099464 GCA_034783495.1 Millerichthys robustus | reverse complement strand
ACACACACACACACACACACACACACACACACACACACACACACACACACACACACACACACACACACAAACACACAAACAAACACACACACACACATTTCTACCCAAATATAATCACTTCCAGCACTACCGCTCGGCTAAAGCCAAATTCACAACTTGAGGCATCATGTTGCAGTTTGCGATTCAACAACTGATGCTTTATGTTTTCAGCCTTTAAGTGGGGTCCTGGCTGAAAGTTTGGCAAGTCAGGCCAGCTGTTCTGAATCTGTGTGTGCATGTGAAAAGGCCAGAATTGGCATAAAATGTTCATTACCAAGTATGAATTTGGAGTTGCATATTTGCAGCTCAAAAACATCACATTATTAATACTGCATGTATAAAATACTAATCAGTATTACTGGAGCAACATTAAAGCACAAGTAGATTTGTGTAATATCTATCATAACTTATTTGCATTTAGGTGGATGTAAAGTAAGTACTGACTTCTTAAAGTTGACAGTCTTATGTTGAATCACAGTCACGTTTTTGGTTCCTCACACTTGGAGTTCCCCAAGGATTTAGTCTCGGATCCATTTTTTCCCCATCTACATGCTAACCTAAAGCTCTACCTTTGGAAAACTCAACATCTCATTTCATGCCTACGCAGACAACATTCTCAAACCTGCAGATATCAGGATGCTGCAGCTCATCTTCAACACAAATAAAAAAAGCATTAAACATATCTCTCAGGTTCTGGCTTCCCTTCATAGTTCCCCATCTCATTTTAGAATCAGTTTTAAAGCGTTTTTGTTTATCTACATATATCTGTGTGTAAAGATTATGGACATTTGTGTTTGGTAGATTAGATCTTTCACTGTTTTGACCGTTGAATGCTCCAGCAACTATCTGATAACACTAGTAAACAAAGCCTGCTGAGGGTCATAGATACAAACAAAATTTGAGGTCGTATTAATTACCTCAACAAAACAATTGCATCACTTTACAGATCATTCCTTCAGTTTAGTAAACTGTACGCACAGCTCTGCAATACCACGGATGTCTGCATGCAGCAGGTGTTGTGCTTTATTGTGTTTTCAGTGTAGATAAAGAAACAAACAGAAATACATCTCAAGAAGTGAGGCTAGGAGCCATAAACAAATTGTTAAATCAGGTTGTTCCTTTAAATCAAATCACTTACAGTATTATACCAATCACTAGTCTGAATGTGGACCCAATTAAAAGTCACCCAAATGGACCATTCCTTGATGCTGCACAATGCGTGTTTGTGAATCAAATGAAGAAAAGACACTTTGGTGTAACAACCTTTATTAGAAGAGCTCTTACAGCCCTACTGAGGCTGTGTAACCTCAGTTAAAAATATCTTCTTAAAGAACATAAACTGAAAATAATAGCACCACATATGAGAAACAACAGTTCCGTAATTCTCTGAGCCACTGCTGCCAACAAATCAAGTGAATCTTACACTTAGTGAGGATCTGCTGTAAAGGGCTCTTTATTGACTTTTAATTATGACAGACATTTTTCCAAATTAGTGATGGAAGGTAAATAGCTGTGTGTGTGTGTGTGTGTGTTAGCGCGCCCATGCCTGTATGTTTGGATGTAGCTAGACTTCTGCCATTGTGTTATTCTGGGATTTTTTCCCCCAAACAAATGGCGCACACATGTTCATTTATATGTCTACACACACACAAGATATCCACACAGTCTCACACATGCTGAGTCCATCTGTTTTCATTGGCATCAGGTGAAATATTCGTTTTTCTTACTTCAAAGTCTGCCTCGTTGCCACATCCTGTTTTCCCTGTTGCGCTGGTGATCTACTAGAGTTTTAAAAAGATGTTGGCTGTTACCATAAATCAGATCAGTAACACATTTTTCCTGTAATTTCTTCTTAACATACTCCATGCTGACAAACCATAACATGATAGACTAGTTAAGAACCAGTTTTCTGTTCAATGTAGTGCAGGGACAAGTGTATGTTTGTATGTACTGAGGCTTTTCACTTTATTTCAATTGAACCTATTTTGCATTATTGTAACACAAACACACATCCCATCTGACACCGCTTTAAAGAGTGGTAAAAGCTCTAAAATGGATCCACAATAAACCTAAAACAGCAGTAACTCTGGTCCTGGAGGGAGAAGAATGTGAAGCTTCAGGAAATTTCACTCAGCCCTCACTGTTTGAATGAGGAAAGTTAAAAGCTGCATTTGAAACAGAAATGCAGAGTACCTGAGAGGAATTCAGTCCAGATGAAAAATGGAAACATTTTTTTTTATGCTGCCATTATGAAGGACTCTCCAGGCTCAAAGTCTGCTGCTTTGAAGTCTGACTGTTTTATTCTAAATTTGACTACAAAAGCAAAATTACAGTGTGTCCTGTGGGTTTACTGTCAAACGGTGAGTGAAGGAAGCTGATTTTGGAGAACTGGAAACTGAGATGTTCCGCTTTAGACGATCAATTTAAAGTAAAAGAGCTATTCAGTAAAAATATTTACATTTATCTGGCACACAATCTTTGGTAACTTTGTGACATTTCCTTATTCTTCATCAGATGTACTTGAAAGTGGTGTAAATGAGTGCGGCTGAATACTTTTTTTTGGAACTAAAAAACTAAAACATGTTGGTCCTTTTCTTGACATTTAGGGCAAAGAGACCCTTCGGGTGACGGTTTGGTAGAAGACCCCGCGGAGCAGAGAGGGGTAGTCCGGGATGCGGAACAGGTGGCGCTGAGCGTAGGAGATGTCATCCTTCCGTCCCCTGCTCACCAACATGCTGAGGTGGGCCTCGCTGACTTGGCTGCCGGCTGAGATGACGAAGAGCTGGATGCCGGCGTCTGCCACCTCACGAACTCGCTTCTCCAGAAGAGCCTGGGTGACTCTCTGAGACCGGCCGTCAGAAAACAGCACCACCTTCTTCCGGCCGCTAGAAGATGCATCCCCACGACCACGGAAACTGGTAACAGCAAATGCGAGAGCCTCTAAAACGTCGGTGCCGTCGTTTTGGAAGTTTGCTTTTTCAATTTGAGAAGACAGCAAGGTCAAATTGGAAGTCATCCCCTGCTCCATGATGGGATTCCTGCTGTATTGGGCCACGCCCACCCGGACTCTGGCCCCTCCCTTTCTTTCAGCTGTGAGGAAACGTTCGGCCAAGCGTCGTACAAATGTCTTGCTTATCTCAAAGTTCTTCTGGCCCACACTGGCCGAACTGTCCATCATCACCAAAATGTCGGTAGCTTCAGAGAAGGAGACTGTGACACAAAAACAAAGCAAAAATTATCACAAGCTTTTTTTTTTTTCCAGTGAATCACATTAGCAGAACAACAAGATGTAACAGAACAAATGAAGTAGTTAAAGAATGACTCAAATTTACAAGCTGATTCGCTGCTTGTTTCAAGTTTTTTTTAACTAAAACTATATGTTTATGTTTCAGTTCAACTTCAAGCAAACAATGTAAGAATTCTAATAGAAGTGCATCTACAATAAAAAATAAAATAAAACACGCTTACTTGGACATTTGTAGTCTGGGCATTTCTTCTCTGCAGGACAAAAAGACAGAAGATAAGTCAGTCCAACTGGACTACATGTAAAATGTCCAATGAGGTGTGTGAATGCATTTGACAAACTGCTTTGTACCTTGACAGATTTTCCCTGTGAGATTCCGAAGGAAATGATCATCCAGCAGCTCAGCGAAGTTCTCCAGCACAAAAGAAAATCCTGGTTTGGTGTCAGTCTCGCACGTCACAGACTGAAGCTGCTCCTGGTTGGGCTCGCGGCCTGAGTAGTCCTTGACACCTAAACCCCCCACCTGGAGGTGAGGCGAGAGATTTTTAGGGTTAGCAGATAAAGTTTAGCGTGAAACTACAATACAGGGGGTTGAAACAGTATTCAACGTAACACATGTAGGTAGTATGGACCACCACCAAGCAAGAGACAACATGAAGACAACACAGGTCAGAGACAAAGTTGTGGAGAAGCGCAGATCATGGTGCTCCGATATAATCTCCCTCCCCAATCCCGTCGACAAACACTGACATCCGTAACGTAGCGCAGTAGCGCTTTCTCAATAACACCCTCCCATCCAAAAGGCGCTTTGCCAAGGTCGGCAGTGTAGGGGAAAACTACAGCATGCAGCTGCTGAGCTCTAATTGGTGGAACAAAGTTCTGCTGCTTGCTGATTAGCTCTGGCAGATGTTGCCAGATCACCACCAAAAAAAGTAAGTAAGTAAGTTAAATAAGTTATTCTTTGTGACAATCCCAACGCACCCTGAAATATTTCCTGAAAATTTGTCAACAACCTTGTGAGTAATTTTGTGCACAGATAAACAAACAAATGCATGAACCAAGGCTACCGAAAACATAATGGAGGTAATAAGAATCTCATTAATAATCCCAAAACTTGAACATCCCACTGCGCATCATTAAATCCATTATTAGAAAGAAAAAAAAACAGATGACGGTCCTGCCAAAAAAGTGTCAACAACCTAAATACACAAACCAGGCATGGAGAACATCGATCAGAGAAACATCCAGGAGACCAAATATAACCCTGATGGAGCTGAGCAGCTCTTCTGAAGTCATAGATGGATCTGTACATAGGACCACTAAAAGCTGCACAGAGTGGGGCTTCATGGAAAAAGACATTACTTGATAAAAAGGTTTGGTGAAAGCCTAACACCATAATGAGAACACCATCCACACAGTGAGGAAAGGTGGTGGTAGTATTATTTATTTCCCCCCCCCACTGAACTTGATCATATGTATTTGTGTAGGTTTGTTACTAACGTTAAAAAAACAAAAATCTGATGAATTTCCAGCTTGAAAGACAAACTAGAAAAGGCTAATTAATTTCTTGAAAATCTTTGGAGCTCTGAACAGCAGAGATGTACTGTACTCACCACAAGGTCTTTCCCACAGAGCACATTGAGGGGAACCTTGTCTCTGAGAATATCAGAGCGTCCATCGGTGAGAACGAGAACAACTTTGTTGTCTTTCCTCATGTCCTTTAGTGTTGCGGTCAGAGCGAATTCAAGGGCCTCGCCTGTATAAGTGGCCTCGGCCAGCCAGCGCAAATTTCTCACTGCCCTGCACACACACACACACACACAGGAAGTAACAAACACACACATAAAACAAGGCAAATGAGGAACTAAAACAAAGTGAAAAGCTTTCTATGAACATTCATTTATTATTCATTTAATTATTAGAGACTTTTCAGATACTGAAGTTTTATTGCTTTAGTAATGCTTTTCCACTCAGTAAGCTAAACAATTTTGTTTGACTAAACAAAAACGGCTTGAATTAAAGGTATTGCATTCATTGAAGGAATGCAGATCACCCACTGCAACACTTTTTAAATTAAAAATCATCTTGGAGTGAGAATTTTGGAGGTATAGCTGTTTTGAACCTTGAAAATAACTTCATGCGCAGTTTCGTGTGACATTGTGATACCTTACGTGGTCTCAGATGATATCTGTTCTGAATGACTCTCAGCTACTACCGCACCAAATATGAGCTCCTATTTGTAGAGTTCATTGAGGTAAAGCATTTTTTTCTGTAGGCTAAGTTTGAATATCTGCAGTGGCCATCTTGAAATGAATTGACTCAAAAAGTTCACTCGTTGTAGGTATACGGTCGGTGGTTTGTGCAGTGGTTCATGAGATACGAGATATTCTGGTAACAGACACACACACACAGTGGTAAAAACATAATCGTCTGCCTTCACCTTTTAGTGGCGAACAATAAGAACACGCTAGAGCGGTAAGACAGACGAGCGTGACTTGTTGAGTGTTTGTGAACTCACTGTTTAAAGTCGGTGAGGTTACTGGTTAGCTTCACAACTTCCTGGGCTTGTGATCCGCTGTACTGGACGACACTCACTGTGGACTGGTTCGCTGCAAACTGAAGGAAGAAAAAAAATCACAGCAGGGTGAGTTTATGTTTTGGTCTGTATGTGTCACGTCCATGAGCACGATTCGCTCTGTCAACATTTTTGCGTCCCACCCACGCTGAGTCACTACAACCAAACTGGAAGAGGAGAGGCACAACTCAAAAGCGAAGACAACAATTCTTAATTCACACTTTTCTATTTTCAGGTTTGATCTTGAGGTAACACCTCTGAAAAACAGTCCTAGTGGAATTTGAGAAAAACACTCCACAAAGGTCAAATAACTGTCATCCCGCAGAGACTGCGCAAGTATGAAAGCAACGTTGTCAAATGTCACAACACTATAAACTCCAGAGAGACGTTACCTTGACTTGGTGGTTTTTAATCAGCCTGTCAATAACTGTGACGATGAAGTCTTTGGCGAGGGCGAAGTTTGTGGAACCGATACTCTCTGAGCTGTCCACGATAAATGCCAAGTCTACAGGTGCACACTTGCACTCTGAGGACATAAAACACACACGCAGACACACAAATAAAAGATTAAAGGTCTAGGCCTTGTTAGGACTAAAGCAGGTCTAACCCTATGATTGCTCACACTCAATATTGCAAGATCTCACACTTGAAGAATGTGTTGTGAACGACGACCACATCGAATTTTAGTTCTATTTCAGTAAAATTTAGAGTTATAGCCACTTTTGCGTCTCCTAAAGTCAGTTGGTTGTGGTCGACGTCTTGTATTAGACTGACTCCAAGAAATAATGAGTTTGTGAGAGACGTTCAATGATTACGTTCGAAACGTTTCAATAATATCAATCAAGTGGTTCATAAGATATTTAGCTAACCGACCAACAGTGCTAACTCCAAAAGTTATTGGCAAAGGCTTTAGACAAAAATCTTGCACAAACTTTTAACGTTTGTAGTATATGTTGGGAACTAGGCTCAGC
Organism: Millerichthys robustus; assembly: GCA_034783495.1. Classification (NCBI taxonomy): domain Eukaryota; kingdom Metazoa; phylum Chordata; class Actinopteri; order Cyprinodontiformes; family Rivulidae; genus Millerichthys; species Millerichthys robustus. Next base: position 15,092,635 of record JAVKLF010000064.1, on the reverse strand, counting down.
TGCAACACACCAAATTTTATATCAATACAGCCAGTTTTGTGTTTTGGGTGATCCGTTAGCTTTGTTAGTCATTTTGAATTAACCTCAAAAGGTAATCACTTGTCGATGTGCATATAGTGAGTCCTTGTTTAGAGTTTTAATAAAACCCATTCACTGGTTCATAAGATATTTTGCACACAGGAACACAGTTATGAGTTTACACAGACAAAAATATTACTGTGTTTTGGTGGCAGGCAACAACATTTTAAAAAGGCGACAGAATGCAAGTAATACTTTAGAATAAAAAAAAGACTCCAAACTTACCACAACAAGCTGGGAAGGGATTCAGAGCGGATGAAAAGAAAAACACAAGTCAACATAAATGAAGTGGGAAGATTAAAGCTTAACGCAACACAACCTGAGTAATCTGCTTCGGTTTTAAATTACACGTTCAGTTTAAAGTCGCCTAGCTGAAAAGGGCAAAATGGTGGCGTATACATGTGACTTGATTCCTCTTAGTAAATGGGTTTACGCGTGGATGAAAATAAGTTTTCAACTTACAGCAGAGCTTCATGATGATATCCAGAATTTCACATTCCTGAGGAGAAAGGTGGAGTTCAGATAACAGTATGATATAATGCACTGTCATGGCACATGGTATTCAAACACAAAACACAAGCAGGTCCTGGGGGATTTTAAAAAGCTGTAAAAAGAAAATGAAATCAGGACAATGAGGACAATTCACACCCAATTTTGTGAATGTTGACGGATTTTAGAGTTCAGGAAATTGAATGTGGGGCTCGGATTAAATGTAAACTATCATTTTCACATTGAAAAGTAACACAGGCTTAAGGGGAAATTAAGTGTGTGGTCCTTAGACATCTGGTCTTACAACAGAAATGAAGGCAAATGTTCTCAATAAACTGACAGAAATGATTTTATACTCACATCAGATCCTGGAGGCCCAGGCGGTCCAACAGGACCCTGAAGAGAGACAGGAAAAAAAAAAATGAATGAAAAAGAGAGCGGTTCTTCCAGATAAAATGTTTATGTTAGTTTTTCGGAAGAAAAAATGTTTCTGGTATGACTTCAAGACAACAGAGCCATAAGAGGAGTTTTGTATTTGAAGTGGAAAAAAAAAGAGCGTTTTCTTCAGAGAATCATTATCCCTGCAACTGAAAAACCAGATTCCCACAATAACTGAACCCACATCCACACCCACCCTTACATGTGTGCTCTGCTATCATTCTGCTACAACATCTGAATCTTCCTAAAGTTCACGGCAACAGCATTTTGTTTTTTTCCACTAGGTTGCATGAAAACCATCTGTTTTGTTTTAACACACATTAAAACACAGTTTAAGAGCATTCTTTTCTGTGACAAACACACTAAACTAGATAATCGGTCACACACGCACAGAAATGCATGCACAGACCGAGTGTGGGAAAGATGAAGTAAAAAGAGAGACAGCTGTTAATTTTAGAGGGAAGAAACCGTCTCGAGAACACATGATGCAAACTCTTTTGAAAAATATGCAGAAAAGGCACCAGCCAAATGGGAAGCAGAAAAAAAAGGAGGGAGATAAGAATTTAAAAGAGAGAAAAAAAGAGTAAAATAATACAGTTTGATTAATGGTTTGTCTAAGAAAAGATGCCTTTCACACACATCACTGCAGCTAAATCAGGCTTTTTTATTCCACATTACCAAGTATCACAGGCCTTATTCGTTATCTGAGTAAAAAAACAAATGGAAAACACATCTTCTTTCCAAATCCAGCAAGTCAAAAATCAAAGACATCACTTCTCAAGGTCTTAGTAGTTCGTCCCTCTTGGTTTTAAGTGAAATGAACTAAATGTTACTCAGTTTGCTGCTCTAAAAGCAGTAGAAACTTTTACCCCACAGGTAAAAAGCACATGGAACGCAGACACATCTGTAGCGTCTCAGTCATTCAGGTCACAGTAACCCCATGTGCATGATGGGAATGTAGCCAAAAATAAGAGTGGTATTCTCTTTAACCACTTGGCGGAAACTGCTGCGACATCATGCTGGTTTGAAGCTTGCTAATGAAAAACGTTGAGTTTATTTTTTGATTGATACCATAATGAAACTATGCAAGTCCATTGGATAACACGACGTGGCCACACCTTAAATCTTGCATCATTTTTAACCCGAATACATTTTAAACTCATTAGTTTTATAGACATTAATCTTGGCTGAGACGGGGGGACCAATTAGCTACAAAAACCCCAAAATAGTTTTATAGATCGTGGAGTTACGAAGGTATTTTCTGCTGTAAATTGAGACACTTTTAGAGTCAGCCTCAAGGGTCCTTTTAGGTAAGACCAAATGTTAACGCATTTGTTTCTTTTGTCAGCTTTGCACAGTATATTCCCACTCAAGAAAAATACATTATTAGGAGGGATACAGGAAAACACCTAAACCAATATCTAATTGGTTATTTGTGGTTAATGGTTAAATATATAAAGTTCATTTGTTGTCAATTCAATATAACAAATGTGCACCACAGTATTCCTTCAAAGTGTATCTCACAGGGCTGTGAGCTAGTCCAAGACACCATATTGTGGGACAGAACATGAATTACATGAACTTGGACTCTATATACTGATATGACTCTTATAACACTGACACTTGTGTCAAAGTCTGCCAGGAATATACACACATATCACACAAATATCTTAATTTAATTTGATTTGTTACAAAACCCTCTTTAAAATGTCTCACCCCATACAGCAACACTTGTCTGGCCCAGTTCTGGCCTACACAGTGCACTCTAACTAGGCCCAGATGTCGCACGATGGCCCTTTGGTGACCCAGATGTGGTTTGCCAGAAGTGGTCCATTCATGGGCCAGCATCACTTAAACCAAACCACAATGAGCCAGTTGTGGCATGAAAAAATAAATGACTCTATAACCACCTGAACATATATTCTGGTTTTATGGAAGACGCAAACTTTGTTTTTATGGAGAGCAGTCTCTTCATCATCTAATCTGGCAAAAGAAGCTTCAACCCAAACACATGCAAACACTCTGAATCGGTTCCACAGAAGTCTTACCGGGTTGCCCTCGGGCCCTCTGTGACCTTTGGCCCCTTTAGGTCCGGGAGGCCCTGGTCTGGTGTTCTGTGAAGAGAAACAGAACAAAGATCAAAAGAAAAACATGAACTTTTTTCCCCAATAACAGCACTAACAGTCACAATCTGTAGTTCTAATCGATTCGGTTTTGGTTCCATGCAGACGTGGAAAAGTTCACCAGGAAAATAACCAGCATTAGTTTTCTTTTTCCACAGATAACCACTAAACCCATCCAGGGATTGATTAAAACCTTTTCACTGACAGCAGAAACCACTTCATCAAGGTGGGAGCGCAGTTACCATCAATAAATATGGCTCGGTGTGCGAATGTTGCGATGAACGATAAATTTACAAAAAAAACAAAGTCTGGATGCAGTTTTGTGCACGGCTGAACATGAACATTTATGACACAGTATAGGAGCATGAAAACCTTAGCTTATTTTTCTACACTTTAATGGGAACCAAATGTGGATTTAAAACAACGAGCACTGCCAACAATTCTATTAAAAATGTTGACATGAAAGACAATAAAAACAAAATGGATTTAATGATGTTTTTTAAGCTAGATATAATAAAGAACAATTACCGTAAATCACGTTTGTTCAGGATATGTATTTTCTGTAGAAAATAATGAAAATAATGAAGGTAGCTGGAAGACGCTCCTGAAGTAGAGAATGTTGGTTGGGAGATCATCTTTTCACAGATTAGATGTCAAAACATCTGTACAGATGTGGTACTTTACAGCTTTTACTCGGCTTCTTCAAGATTATTTAAAAACATTTTTTTGATAACGTTTGTCTTTTAGAGAAGTTTCATATCATAGCATTAAAACAAAAACTATGAAACTGTTTCAGAAAGAGCTGCAGGTGAAGCGTCCTGCCAAAACAACCGCATCTAATCTTTCTTATATTATTGTCCGGACTGCAGATACCAAAATAAAAATCTATTAAACAACATTACGCCATCTCCTTAATGCATGTTCCCTCAGATACCTGTGCTCACCTAAACGACATCTTTGCTTTTTGGTCTGAGGGGAAGCAAACTGTAATCACTACCAGGCAAAATAAACCAAATCCACCAGCTCCTTCTTTGTAAAGTCACATGAACCTTTGCTGCTCTTTGATCTGGTGCTGAAGGTAGACTCAAACTAGAAAATCTGCAACAAAACTGTCAACTGCAGAGGACAGATAGGGAAGAGGAGAAAGACGGAAGGTAATCCCGACCACCTGGCTGTAAACGCACACGCAGTCGATGTCAACCTTTAATAACAACACACACACACACGTATGTGTTTCACACAACACATGTTTCCATTTACTCCACATTTAAAACTTCAAACAAGGTGATGTAAGGAACATGGTCTACATCAGCCAGTTACACACAAACACTGTTTTTGACCTGGATTTCACGGCATCGTACATAAAGACCTTTAACCAGATGGGTTTTAACTGAGATTCAGATAGACATAACAAGCATTGGTTTAGTAAATGTGGTAATGTTACTTAAACAGCACGTACTTCCTTATTATAGTGTCATTAATGCTGACGTGTTAAAGGCTGTCGTTTACAAAGAGCCTGTGCAGACGACATTGGGAGAGTGATTAGATTGTTGCTGCTGGAGCAAGACCAGCTCCAGGAGAGGAAAGGTGTCTTTAGATGCAATAAAGTTCTAAAAGAACACAGAACTGGTTCTCTGCATATGATTCCGGCTTTCAACCATGGGAACGCGCAAGTATGAATGGCTGATAATCTTGAAAAAGAGACGCCTAAAGAGAACTCTGGAGTTTGGAATGCATGTAATGAGAACCATCTTTATTCTTTGAGACAGGAAGAGGGCATCAAATCGTGCACTTTTACTAAAAGTCTTTTTCACATAGAGCAGAAGCAATGGAAAAAACGAGCAGTGTCATATTTGAGGCCCTTATTTACTATTCTACCAGAAACACAATCCACTGGTTTGTTGGAAGAGAAGACTGGCTCCGTTTTCTTGTTCGAGCTTCTAGCTTTGTTCGGTCAAAAGACTAAAAACAGCTGAACCATGTCTTGTGAGATAAAAGGAGCTGTATCTTTTTCTTAAACTCTTGCCTTGTACATTGGTTGAAAAAATCAAGTGCAAAATAATAAAGGGTGAGTTTAAAATATACTGTCTGGTCTTTTCAACTTCCCAATTGGTTCCTCACAAGGCAGTGTGTACCAGGAAAATAGTCAAAAATTGTCCCCAGTCCCCAAGACAGACACAGACAGGCAAAAACATTCAGTCTTCGCCTTTTGGCAGTCGATGATAATTACTCAATTGGACAATGGTTCACAAGGTTCATGTAGTGAATCCTGACCGGTCCTTCAGGACTATAAAACCCTTGATAAAGTGTAAACTGATCCAGCTTCGTAAATCTAAAGCTTACAGGGTGACAGCTGTAGAACAAAGGGCAGAGCTTTGCTGGTGTACAAATGAGGGAACTGTGCAAACATGTAAAAGTGTTTATGTCATGACAGGGAAACCTGGGACATGTAAAAACTTAATGTAAACATGTCCAAGTCGAACATGTCGTTACGATGTTAAAACTGCTACACTTTATGATCCACTTACATGCATGTACATACACACACACACACACACACACACACACAAAGCACTATAGTCCCCTTATGGTTTGTGCTCATTTCCTGGTATCCTTGACAACGACATATACACAGCTGCATCAGCTCAAAACTTCCTCTGAATGGCGAGCACGCACGCACGCACGCGTGCACGCACGCATGCACACACACAGTGTTCAGTTGTACTAAGATTTCCAGCTGTAAAACAGGAGGAGAGTGTGGAAGCAAGATGGATGGTCACAAAAACTCTAAAACACACTAAAAAAAGTGAAGCCAAAGAATGTAAAATATGTCTGAAAGTCTAAATATAAATTAAAAAAACAAAGGTACAAAGTGGCCACATTTATTATTTTAAGTAATAAATGACAAAACAAAATATGCTTTTGCCCTCATGAGTCAGAAATTGTGATTCATATCCTGTAAGATTTGTCTGCCAACACAGGATAAAAAAAACATCATCAAAAAACATCAAGAGCAACTCCAAAAAAGAAGACTCACATCAACGCCTGGCTCTCCGGGTTCTCCGTCATCTCCCTTGGGTCCAGGAGTTCCTTTGCCACCCTGAGGGTGAGTCAGCAAATGTTTAGAGGTCACAGGCGAACATCGGCATGATAATTCATTCCCACCACTTGCCACTTCAAACAAGGTCATCATGAGTGGTGCAAAATGCTAAACACTGACACAGCAGTGAATTCCTTCTAGTGTGAGGCTGTCTGCTAAAAATAACTTCATCAATAAAACACGTTTACCTTTAAAAGTTTAAAAAATGTTTTTAATGGAGAATAAAATACTCAAAAACTGAAGAGAAATTTAGAAGAAAACCCACCGGCTCACCAGGGTCTCCACGGGGCCCAGGATAACCCTAAATAAACAACAACATACAAACACAGCGAGACATATTCAGTACTTATTTACAAATTTGCATCTCATAAAATAAACGAACAAGCCGGAGCACAAACCTGAAAGCCAGGACAGCCGGCTGTGCCATTCCCTTGGACACCATCCTCTCCCTGAAATTAAAAAAAGGTCCTGACGTCAGGACTTATGATGAACGGCACACATCTGTCTTTGCTCCCCTCCATGTCGCCATCACTCACTCTTGGCCCCATTGAGCCTCTGTCTCCTGGAGCTCCTTTGATTCCCCTTGGTCCTTTGGGCCCCTGTGTGACAAAGAGAACAGTGGAAATAAAACTGAACACATTCCTGCTGAAAACATTTGTGAGAGCAATAAATTACGAACTGCAAACATTCAACCCCTAAAGCCTCAAATTGTCCTTATTTTTTTGAACATTATGGATGAAGAACATCCTCACCAAAGGTGGGATTAGGGTTAGAAAAACAGCTAAAACTCATGCGGTTCAACATGAAACACATTACCGGTAGTTTTAATCACAGGTAAACATGATGCCTAACATTAAATTATTAAAAACATCATATTTTAATTTACTTTCCAGCTCTGTCTTGTTCTGATGCGGCAACATCCAGGATGGAAAGGGTTAACACATGTTTACATTTCCAAACTAATTTAGTAAACTTTTAGGCAACCCCGACTGTGTGATAAGGAGCTTTATGAAGGAGAATATTAACAGTTTCAGGCGAATAATGACAAATAATACTGTGTCACCAGTGGCAGCTGCTTTGTGTGGTAGATGAGCTGGCTTTTTGAATCACTGATTTTAGATTCTGAAGTACAAAATACTATCTCAGCTGCACGAGTTAGCTGAAAGAGCCAGTTTAATCTGAGGCAGATTGTAAAGTTAAAGCAATAATTTAGATTCTTTCAAGTGGGGTTGGGTGATAATGTTATGAACAGTAAATATCTGTTGCAGAGTGCTTTATAAATGACTTCTGTTTAGAGGAAAGGTGTTTATTTCTGACCAGCTATGAGCTAACAGCTAGTCTAAGCTGTTAGCTCATCAGTTAAAATTAAACTATTATTTTATGCGACAGTCGTACAAAGAGCTATCTACAACAGGTAAGAAATTAATTGTCTGCACCCTTTGTTACACAAACCGCTTTAAAACCTGGACCACTCATTTAAATAGGTTGACTTTGTGTCAATGGAATAATTAAAAAATATATTGGTCTTTCTGGACTCACTTCAGCTCCCAGTGAGCCTTCATCTCCTCTGTAGCCAGGAGGTCCAGCCTTGCCAGGCTCGCCCTGGAAAAAGAAGTTAATGAAGCACGGTTAAAACACTAAACAAATAAAATTGAAAAAATAAAAATAAAACTACATCATAACAAGCCAAAAACAAACATTTAACTCAAAGGTTTAGCTGGGACTTCTAAAAACATTTTCTTTTTCTAATTGCAACATAGCTTGTGTAAAAACACATAACAGCAAATACAGAAGTAATATCCTAGGTACATCTTTGATAATATTTATGACAACATTTAATAATAGTGGCTCCAATGAGGGTTTTTTTTCTTATTATAATATAGTTAATAAGATGAGCACATGTAATGATTAGTGTGAATATATTTGCAGTGAAAAAACTTAAAGCTACTGTGCTGTCTGGTCCCTACTGATGAGAAAAGCCTCAGTCCAAAGCACAATAGAACCATTGAAAAGCTCTGACATCACGGAGGTTACCGTAGCTAACGCCTATAACGTATTATTATTATTATACTGCCTGGTGCCTCATTAAGAAACCCAAACTGAGGCTTTGGCTCGAGCAGGTGGAGAGAAGAACTGAGTCAGAGGGGAAAGAATGAGTGTTCTGAGGAGGACTGAATGCTGAAAATGAGAGATTTAGGAAGGAGGGGAGGGCAGCACTCTGGGGCAACAGCCAAATTAGCCTCTGCTTAAGCGTTGGCTGGGTGCGCTCACACTGAACGTGAAACATGGACGCACAAATACTCAAGCACGCGCGCACACTAAGAAACTCCCATTACCAAGTGGAATGAAAAAGGAGAAGACATCGGTGGTTTACAGCGACAGTCTAATAAACAGTACATGCAGCTCCTGTGTGTGTGTCAGTTTATGAGTGTGGATTTTTTTTTTTTGTCTTACAGGGTCTCCATTGGCACCAGTCGACCCCTCCCTCCCCTGCTCTCCGCGTGTTCCAGGGTCCCCCTGGCAAGAAAAAGAGAACATATGAGTAAAGTGTTCTAACAGCAAGTTAAATAGGTAGAGCCGAGTTAACCAGAGTTAGAACAGCACACGAGGAGTGTCTCCAAATATTATAAGTTCCTTTAGGGTCATTTGTGGCAGTGGGATGAGCCAAACTGCTTTTCCCATGAATTTCTTAGGAAGAGAAGCTGGAATCAACTTTATTTTCACTCACAGGTTCTCCTCTTGGACCTCTGTTTCCACGGGAACCTTGCTCGCCCTTCTCGCCAACTTTTCCCTGTGAAGGACGTCAGAGATATGAACCCATTGTCTGGCAGTTCTATCCCACAAACGCACTAACTTAAAAGTCAGTATTAATTGTACCCACTCTCTCGCCGGGTGTCCCGTCTGGTCCGGTTGGTCCCTGAAACGCACACAGGATTTGAAAAGATTTAAATTAAAAAATAATAACTTTTACAAGTCATGGACTTTTTTTTCCTGTTGTCCAGAAGTGTTTTCACGTACATCATCACCACGCTCTCCTTTGTCTCCATCAGGTCCACGTGGGCCCGGTTCACCCTGTCACAACACAAACAGGTAAATACATGGAACAGCACCTGCTCTGTCTTTTGTTAAATTTCTCTTTGCGTACCCGTGGACCCAGAGGCCCATAGTTTCCAGGACGTCCTGGTTCGCCATTTTTCCCAAGGTCTCCCTGAAAAAAAAAGCACATTCAGAAAAGAATTCTCCAAATGGAAATGTAAGATATTAATAAGTCACAAGTCTTTAAATCTTACTTTTTCTCCCTTCCTTCCATAAGGGCCGGGGTCCCCCTTGGGTCCACCCTCTCCCTGCAGACCCTGCAGAGACATTTTCATGGTGCAATGATCACAGGCAGCTGTAGCCAAAACAATCTTCTGTACTTGCATGCTCATATAAGCTCATGTGTGAGTTTGCTTACAGTTTGAATATGGCTTTATTTAAACAGTCCAACACTGGAGAATGTAAACAAATCTGTGATTAAAGAGCTAAAGACCCCTGTCTGCCTGTCAGGATACAGTCACAGGGCGTGATGCTGATCTGGTACATTCCCAAACAAGCAACGGTGGCTAATAGCTAATCTGTAAACAAAGAAGCCGGATACGGAAGTGGCTTGTCTCGATGTTGCTAACATATTTAATTGTCTGTCTTTTTGCACTCCTTCCAACTTGTTAACGTCATGAATTCTTAAGACCTAACGATCAGTTAACCTTTTCAATGTACTTTCCAAATTATTCGTTAATAGTTCCGATTTTTTTTTATGGAGATCTGTGGAAAAGTTACAAACGGTTAATATTATTTAATACTTGTTGTGGATAGCACTTTGAACAAACTCAGTTTGGTGAAACATTAGGACTGAAAAGCTGGCTAGTCTGACCAGGGCCCAATACAAAGTGGACTGCCACCATTTTCAAAGCAGTTAAAATATTTCATGTGTGTGCTAATTTAGAACCCTTTACACCTTTGTCAAATGTGCGTAACATGGCAGCAAACAGGCTTAAATCAGAGGCAACCGGACTTCGATCAATTCTTGTTGCGATGACCCGGATAACTGAGAATTTGCACAGGCATGCAACTTGGTTATTTTGGTAAAAATCTTACAATATTCCTAAAAAAAAAACCTGCCAGACACTTTGCTGCTGCTGTCTCTATTTGCACCTTCAAATATCCAAAGAATTCTAATAAAACGAATTATTAAATAGGTAAGATACATACAACTGGAAAAACAATAAAACATTAAAATGATGCCAAAATGTCAACTGGTGTGTTTTATTTAAGGCCAGTGAGTACAAATGTGTTTTAAGATGTGATTTAAAGACATTGAGAGTTGGAGTCTGATATGTAGGGTTGTTTGTGTCAAAGTTTAAGAGCTGCAGATGAAAAGTCCCGATAACCTCTGTGAACCAGGCAGGACCTTGAGACAGCTAAACAGAAAAGCATTAAGCTCGTTATCACATAAAACTGCAGGAGATCAGACAGACACAGAATCCAGCCATTTAATGCCTTATATTGTAGGTCAACAATAAACGTTTTTAAACGATTCAAAAACAGACAGGGAGCCAGTGGAAAGAAGCCAGCACTGGGGAGATATGTTCACACTTTTTTGTTCGTTTTAACAGTGTTCTGTTCAGGACCGGATGCAGTGGCGAGAGCTCGGCCAACAGACAAACAAAAAAAGGTAGAATAAATCAATTGGGAGGTAAGAAAAGCACAAATCAAACGTTCAAAGTCATTAAAATTCTATGTAAATATTTGTGGAACGCTACAGTCCATTGACATTGGAGTAAAGGTTGATAAAAAAAAAGTGCATGAACCGCTGAAATCTTTGAGACTGAAGTTTAAAAACAGCAGCAATCTGTGTTGGACTTGGCTCAACTCAAACTACTTGTTCACTTCACTCCCGTTGGATTAAACTCTATATCTTCCAACTGCGGTCACTCAAATAGCTGTCACAAGTAAAGCTATAATCTTTATCATCATTCCACAGATACCCCACTTCAAAAAAAATCTGACCTGTTTTTGACTGATAAATTCATCAATTCTGCATTCTCTCTTATTGTGATAGCTCAAAATTAGTCACATTAAAAAGCATATAGCTGAAAAACATAAAGGAAAATTCATGTTCATAAATAATTTAAATCCTTAAGTCCTGAATTGATCCTACTTTAACACGTTTCCCTCAGCTACAGAGTTAGCCCCAACTAAGCCAAATTTAATCGTCTCTGGATAGTTAGTCAGGAATTCAAGTTTAAAGCATTTATCAGCTGATACAGGTGACATGCTGATAACTGTGAATCCTTTCAAACTGTGTGGAATGTGTGACATTAGTGAGTGGAACTCTGAAACTCACATCAGATCCAGGAGAACCTTTGCAGCCTGAAAGCCCGGGGAAACCAGGTTCACCCTAAAGAGAAGAAAGATCAGAAACACACGCTGAAACACATTTATCAGAAAAACATAAAGCATGATCTGAACGGTTTGTGCCCGTCTCACCTTGCGTCCATCAGTTCCATCCATCCCTCTTTGACCTTTGTCTCCCTGAGGAGGAACAGATGAACACAACAGACGTCAGAGAAAGTTTGCAAACATAAAAAAAGATAAACAAATCTAAGATTTAGATTTTAAATACAAACGTTACAGCAAAAATTCGATATTAGAAAAAAACCTCACCTTGAAGCCTTTGTGTCCTCTTTCACCCTGAAGAAAAACAAAATACACACCACAGATTTTACAAAACAGAACATAATCTGAATATTGTAGGATCGTAAACATTTTGGATCTGATATTACCTTGTCTCCTCTGCGACCGCGGTCTCCCTGAGAGCAAAAGAACAGACTTCATTGGATTATCAGAACATGAAACATGATAGTCAGTGATTGGGTGGATATTTGATGTATAACCAGAATAAATATACACAGACGTACCACACGTTTCAGTAAATTTAATAAATATTTCTTTAACTTACTCTACCCAGACTGAATATCTTTCAGGAAAACTCCTGATTCTACAACAGTAAATATTGCAGAAAATGCTCTCAAAGATGAACAAGTTGAGATTTGATCATATCTGTCCTAATGGGGTGTTCAGATCAAGAGCAAAGTAAACTCCGCAGGCAGCTCAGTTACTTATAAACAATAAAAGATAGACGTGTTTTTGTGTTGGGCAAGGAGAGTTTCCATAAAAACTCATCCATACGAACAGAAAAACAGTTTGAGTACTGTTTTATTTCGTCTTAGCAGTGAGGTTAGTCGGACGTCCCAAAGAGAGAGGATCTGTAATGGAGGATAAACTGTGGGGTTTTTCATAGCTGCTTTCTGGCAAGTCAGAGAAATAAACAAGCACGAAGAGGAGTGAATGTTAAAATACGTATTAATACATATTTGTTAGTTATTGGTTGTACTTCAACCAGAACCAACTTATTGTGCAACTAATATGAACTTCCTCCATTATTCCAAATGTTAGCAGAGCTGGGTTTCCTGTGTACAGTAGGTCTGTCTTCAGGGGTTTAACAAATGGGACATTTTCAGCAGATTATGGTTTTGTTTGTTTCTTCTATAAAGAAGATCAGTCACAGAAAGTGGACAGGACTTCCATCTAGGGATTGACCTGAATACACCTCAGGACTCTGATCTGTGCAAACCAGGGTTTGCAATCTTTACAAGCAAAAGAGTTATTTTTGTCTCTCCTCCTACTAAATATGTAAAATGTGTCCAGAGCTGCTAAACCCAATTTCAAGTTTTGAATAAAAGCTTTGTTGCATCTTGAGATAAAAAAAATAAAAAAATTGTTGACATTTTTTTAGTATTTTTACAATTTAGGACCAAAGGAAAAAATGAAACTATTATAAAGAGGAGGAGCAACATTTTCTTTATACCCTCTTTGATTGAATTTAAAACATTTACTGACACTGCTTTGTTCAGGATTAGTGCCACCTGTCTAATGGTGATAAACGCTCATATTAAATCTCCTTTTCTTTATATTTTCTAAACATATCCCTTAATCTACCTTCATTCCACTGTAGCCAACTGGACCAGGATCGCCAACGCTGCCCTATAACAATAAAACAGACGCAATAGTTCACTTGATGGGCAAAACAAATCTAAGAATGCAAGTTGATTACTTTGTCTTTTTGCAGGTATATTAGTTTATTATTTTAGGGAAGATGAGTAAAGTAGATGGAACTTACCACAGGACCAACGGATCCTTTCACTCCCGGCGCTCCTTGTCGACCCGTCTCTCCCTACAGATGAATGAAAACATGCTAAGCTAACATTGCTTCAGATCAAATTATAAATTTGGGTAATTTCTTTTTCCTGACAGGTATCCAACCTTAGCACCGGTGTCTCCATCTGGTCCTTTTGGGCCTTCTTGAGCCTGCAGACCAAACAACAAAATTCTGAAGATTTCTCAAAAACCAAAGACCAGAGTTCATTTGTGTTAGGTACAAGATAAAACAATTACTTACGTTACAGTCAAAGGAGCAGCACTGCAAAATAAAAATAAAAACATTAACGCGTTAAAAGTGTTTGTGAAAAACAACCAAAGCAGAAAAATGCTGAATCCCTATAGTTTATATATACAGTAACTATTACTTTAACCCTCCCTCTGCCCTTGGGTCACGTGACCCACCAGGCCTTGGTTTTGAGACTGAGCCCTGGTGGGGTCATTTGGACCCCAGGCCCCAGGTTTGCATCTTTTTTGTTTTATTGGAATAGATAAGTTTAAGTTTTATAGGTAAGTTTTAAGTTTTTCTGGGACCCCAGTTTGAGAACCTCTGCTTTAAAAGGGCATAAGAAAAAACAGAACAGTTGTTATCCGAGTCATCTTAATGAGCTTTTTATGTCATTATTTCAGCTCTATCAGTATTTCCTTGGCAACCCTTTCCTGTTTCCTGCAAGTGTGAGAGCTTAGCAGAGTTTGGACTTCAGTGGACAAATCACAAAACAGATGCTTTTAACGTGCTAATTACAGAACATGTTAGTCAGATTTACAACACAGACACTTAGCCTCAGCAGCCACCATATCATGAAAATGTTTTGTGGATAAATCTGGTTTTAAGTTGTTACAGTGATTTGGTTGACAACAACAAAACAGCAAAAGTCCTCTTAAATAAAATACTTACCACATCCTTTGTCTCATTTGTCTGTATATTAAAAAAACAAAGAAAAAGTGGTTAGATTTTAGTCCACAAATTCATACATACTGCTATATACAAATAGAAAAGAAGAGAAAATACACACAATCATATCAATGATGGATCGAATGGTTTTGATCTTGGTGGATCTGGTGTCGTCTGCAGCGGTGAAGTTCTGTCTGTAGTTGTGGTCTGTGGCGATGACAGACAGCCTGGTGTCCTGGTGAGACCAGAAACACAAACATTTATACCGTCATATCTGAAAAAGATGCCTCAGCATCCCTGCTGCTTTGGATTATCCTGCAAAAAAGTAGGATACGACTCAGCTAATCTGCTGAATTTTAGTTAGTTTTAAATTTAATCTGATTTGTTTTAATGTACTTGTAGTTTTAAATTTGAATCAAATTCCATCTACTAAAAATAATTATTTCATTTTAAATTAGTGTTTCGGACTTTTAGATTTACTTTCTTGTTGAAAGCAAATTTATTTTTTAACTCACTTTCAACTAATGTCCGTATTTTATACATTTTAATTTAGTTTTGTTTTTGGTACATTGTCATGATCATTTATATTTATTTACAATTTTGCCGTATGATTCTAAAATCCACCTCTGTTGTTTCTTTATTTAAAAAATTATGTTTCCTCAGTTCCGTCAGTCCTAAATATTACAGTCATAATTGTTCATTCCCTTTATTCTTTAAATTTAAGTTTAAATTTGTTTTGCTTAGTAGTTTTAGGTTTGTTCTCGATTATTTTTTAATGTTTAGTTTAGTTTTGCCATTTGTGAAGCAAGTGGGATGAGAGTCAGTTACTTTAAGGCTGACTAGGAGTTGGAGTGACGGATCTGGGCCTCATTGTCATAAATGCAGATGTTGCTGCTGTCGGATGTGAAGATAGAGATGAGCTGAAAGTGATTGTTGATTGATTCACTGGTTGATTAATTAAGGGTTAGGCTTGGGTAAAAAAATATGAAATACGTGTAAAAGTGCCGTATATGAGTTGCATCTCAATATAAAAAAATTGTAGGTTCAAGTTGACACTCTATGAAAATTTGAAAATTCAAGTAAAGCATGTTAGTTAAGAATTGAATTGTATGTCCTGTACATGTGTTCCTTCAAGAACACGTGTGTGTGTGTGGGTTTTGTACCTCCTGGTCTGGTGAGATGGCCACGGCAAACACTTTAACCCCGTGTTGCCGGGCTTCATTAGCAGCCTCCTGCACGCCTCCACACGGCTCTTTGTACCCAGTGATGGGATGGCCATCAGTCACAACCACGATGTACTTGTTCTCGTGGTAGTGGGAGCCCCTGCATGAAGGCAGACACTCAGATAGGACCACTTTAACATCAGATAATACTGCACAGCCATGCAGAAGTTGTAATTACCCAATGAGCAGCTCTGCCAGGCCCCTCTTGATGGCACAGTCGGTGTAAGTGCCTTTGCCGATGTATTTGATGCCATCGATGGCAGACTTCAGGGCACGGCGGTCGGTCTTCATGTCACTTAGTTCTCGCACGAGGATGACGTCGTCACTGTAGTGCAGCGCTCCTGAGTTCCACATCAGGATGCGGTCGCATTCGTGGCGCCTGGAAAACAAAAGCATGAAGTGAACAAATCAACAAACAGCCAGGTACAAAAAAAGCCACTCAAGGTCTTATCATTTTGTTTTGCTACATTTAAAAAAAAAATAAAAAATTGAGTAAGTTTGCCAATCAGCGTTATACAAACCAACATCGACTACATTAGCACAGAGTTATTAAAACAATATGGAAATCAATTGTTACAATATGATTACAACAGATTAGCTGCACTGTTGATGTCAGTGAAGGGCGTGGTCAGATATGTTGCACCTGTAAACAGCAGTAATATGTCAGTGTGTCACAGCATGTCATTACAGTAGAAAGACGAGACCTTAAGATGCTGAAGTACCTAAAATCTCACTTGCTTTCAGTTTAAATGTCAAGAATCTCAATTGTTTTGCCTCTGTCAGTACATGAAACCGTGTGTGTGTGTGTGTGTGTGTGTGTGTGTGTGTGTGTGTGCTCACGTATTTGAGTGTGTTTGTCTTACATCTCATGGAGTTCATCTACAAACTGTTTGGTGAACTCCTTGATCTGGTCAATATAAAAGTTGGGAGGTTTCTGTCTGAGAGCGACACTCTCGGATGTGTCCAAGACAAAGAAAAGGTCAACGGGACACTCTGTATACAAAAAAAACCAACACAGAAAATTTCAGATTCAGTTGCAAAATGCAAACATATCTGCACAAAAACAGAATAATCCATCCAGATTATCCAGTCATGACCAGTGGCGTGCAGGTATTACAGCACAGGAGGCCCACAGCATATTATAATGAAGTGGCTTACAGGTGTCATGAAGCTCATTGGTCACAAACAAATATATCATTTATAAAGTCAATCCTCCTGACTGTTTAGACCCACAGTTTGATAAATCAGAGCTAAAATTAATTTGCTTGGCACCTTACCAACAGTTCTTACTTTGATATTACACATCTTAGTTGGTTTCATGGCCTACAGGCCCACAAGAGGAAAACACCACAGGCCTGTTTAATGTGGACCAGAGTTCTGTCTTCGTTCTATTAGAAGATTTTGATTTTTTTTAGCTTTCCTGTAAGGCTTCTCAAGCTTGGAAAAACCCACACACATAAATACAGTGAAAATATAATTTCCAAGTAAGCCTGATATTAGTGATCCCAGCCGACTTTCATGCAGCCTAAACACCAAACACAAGAACAAGAGCTTGGAACAAGTTATTTGAAAACAAACTTACCCGCAAAACTGGACTTTTGGTTTAGCGTTTGGGCTGCAGCCACGAAAGCGCACAGGAGCGCAAGGAGACCTCTGAGAGTCTCCATGACTAAACTGCTAACAAAATCACCCCGAAACACAAACAGCGCGACACCCTGGTCCCCTGGAAAAGAATCTCCGGAACCTCGCTGTACCCTGAGTGGACCAGCTCTCTGCTGATTTCAACAAACTTTTTGGAGACCACCAGATCCCCGCCGCAGTTTGTCCGAAACGAGAACCGGAGCGCGCAGAGGAGGACCAGAGCGCACGGAGAGAGGGAGGAGGAGGAGGAGGAGGACCTGAGGGAGGAGGGGTTCACGCGCTTACTCTGAGGAAGAGGATGATGAGCGCGCACCGGACGAGATTTATCACAAACTCTTAGATGCACACGGTGCCTTAAAAGGGGATCCTCAAAAATCTGCAGCCTATAGGCCTATACCGGTATGAGCTGATGACTCTTCTAGCTGAGGATAAATTGGATACATTGTTTTCGAACGTTTCATTTAAGTCGTAAGAAATTACAGATAGTTTTATTTTCTACCCGACAAAATGCACAACAACGAGCTTGATTTTATGTTTATGGAAAAATCCCAAAAGGCAAAGCTGAAAAATAGGTTCATTATTGGATGAGAAGCAGCTGGCAAACATCATGGAAACATTTTAAAAACAAAGAAGAAGAGAAAAAAAAAACCTGCTTCTGTGGAAGATGGAGTGGGTGGAGTTTCGGTACATCTGGTTCATTTTGGCGTCCAGACCTGACCTGAACATAAAAGCGAACTTAAAGGGGGTGGCGGGGGGGCTGTTCTTTACTCTTCTAACCTGAGAAATAGGAAGAAACACAGCGCCATCTAGTGGTCACTCTGGGATGATTTTGGAACTCATTCTGGAAAAAGTAGTCACGGTGTGTGTGTGGAAAGGGCGTGGAGTGTGTTCTGTTGGGGAACGGACGGAAGGGGGTGGATGTTGCATGATGGCTGTGGACATGTGTGTGTGTGTGTGTGTTTTCAAAGTGTGGGACTGTACAGAAGGTCATGCTTGGAATAAGATTTTCCACTGAGATCACTGAGTTGGGGAGGGAAGGAAGGATGAGGGGAGAGAAAAAGGCACATCTGGTAATGATCTGTCTTTATTAGCAGCTCTCATCATAAATCTGATGGATTTTTTGCAGCTGTGGGTCCCTTTTGTGTTAGGACGCACGCATTTTCAAACAACTCAATACCAACATTCATTAAAAAACTGGTAATCCATAAAGATCCAGAGGAATGTACTGGATACAGTCAGGGTTTTACTCTGAACTTTTTCCCCCATAGTACTCTCGATTTGCCCATTTAAAATATTGAAGGGAACAAACCTTTCAAACATTAAAAAGTCAACTTAAAGCTGTAAACGCAGACTTGCTTCCTGGAGCTGAAAGGCTCATAAAAGGCTTCTCGCTTTTTTTCAAAGGATCTTGATGTTCAGACAAGATTTGCAGCGATTCCACGTCAGGAAGAAGGCATGCAGCTCAACACAGCCGGAGCCTTCAGTCTGAAGATAGAAACATCTTGCAACATTTAAGTCATCACCACATTCTGCTTTTAAGGATGTGCTTATGTCTGAGGCATGATGTCTCAGGGAAACAAGTTAAAGGTTGATGAAGGGCACCAATGATTAGAAGAAAAACCAGCATGGGAAGAGGGGAAGAGACTAACTTTTTTTCCCCAGCTCACTGCAAACATGAAATTTGAAACCTAAGAAAAACTTAAAGCAAATCAAAAACAATTTTTGCTACCAGAAGTGCTCAGAATCATGCATTTCTTTTAGTGAAGCCAAGCTACCATAAAAGACATTTTAAAAAGGTGGGGAATCCCCTTTATTGGGTTTTGCTACACTTCAGATGTTGCTGGTCAGTAGTCAAAACAAAGGAAATTGCAAGTGAAACAACTCCAAACAGTGCCCAAGAACATTACTAAAACAAAATAGGACAGATAATTTTGAACTCTAAATATTAGTTGGCTTGCTTCAATCTGCAGCAAAGTCAACATTTGATAGTTAAGAGGAAAAAAAGGTTAAATTTTGCAATAAAAATGCTTAGTGGTCACATACTGCCATCTAGTGAAACCTTTTAAATCTTTCCCACAACTTGTACTGTTTTTATTAATTATTTTTAAAAAACAGTGTAACCACACTAATTTAATGTGAAAACTCAATTTACTGAAGAAAAAAAAAGCCAACAGCAAGCAAAGAAAATGTCATACTGAAACTCTGCACTCAATTTTTTTGCTCCTCAGCAAAATAACAGAAACTTTCCTGTGTATCAAGGCTTTTCCGAGGGAACACTTTCAACAACTTTACAACTTCAAAACACACAGAATGTCAGTCAAATAAGAGACACTTTCAAGTCCCAGTGGACACCTGTGGAAAAAAAATACTTCTTGACTTAATTTGTTGCATTCAATATTTTATTTTATGTTTTTACATTTTTCTTAAACCACATAAAAAAGTGGTGTGATGGTCAAAAATGAACTACCACTTCAGGAGAAATATTTTAACAGCACAAAAAAAATGAATCCAAGTCTTTACAATATACAAAGTAAAAAGGGTGAACTCCCAACAATATGTATCCGTTAACTGATTGGCATCAAGGACTAACACTAACCCTACGGATGGGGCGAAGGAGTTATATTCCTGCTTAGTTTTTCCTAATGGATCCATGGAAACTACTAGAAGTGTTCCCATCTGAGACGCTTATGTGGCTCTGTAAATTATTGTTTACTCTAACATTCAAATTAACTCTTGTGGGAAAAATGTCTATAAAAAGAACAAATAAAATTGTGCTGGTTGTCATAATCTGGAACACATTAGGTTTGCAACTTACAGTAAAACATTCTTTTCATCTCCATGTCAACATTCGTACAGCATGTGTGTTTTTTATATTGGAGGCTTCTTGGTCAAATAACACTTCAGTACCGTACTCTAGTGATAGTGCAGTTTCAGTCTGTTTAGTTCAGCATGTCGATTGGTTTTAAGCTTCTGCTTCAGTTTGCCTTCAAGTCGGATTCAGTTCATGTTAGAATGACTCTTCAGGTGTCTCCTCAGGTGGTTCAGACAGGTGTAGGTTTTGGGGCAGATCTGACAGTGGTATGGTCTTACACCTGAATGGTTCAGCATGTGTTGCTTCAGCACACTTCCATCTGAGAAGGCTTTCCCGCACTGAGAACACACGTAGGGTCTCTCTCCTGTGTGCACACGCATGTGAACTGTTACTTTGTGTGCCATTGTAAACCCTTTGCCACACACTGCGCACTTGAAAGGCCTCTCTCCTGTGTGCGTGAGCCTGTGTGTGCGCATTGCACCCATCTGAGAAAAGGCCTTTCCGCAATCGGGACAGGCATGTGGCTTTTCACCAGTGTGAACACGCGTGTGACTCCGCAGTCCTCCTGCTGTGGAAAAACACTGAGAGCAGTGTGTGCACTGGTAGGGTCGCTCTCCTGTGTGCGTGCGCATGTGCTGCTTCAAATCGTAGCGGTTTCTGAAGCCACGACCACAGACCAGGCAGCTTTCGGGTCTGTCATCGTTGTGACGCAGCTCGTGGTTAGCCAGACATTTTTCTGACAGGAAGCACTTGCCACATTCTTGACACTGGTAAGGTTTATCGTGGTCAACTCTCTGGTGATACTTCAGCTCGCTGATGCCTGGAAATGTCTCATCACAGTACCTGCATCTGAAGCGATGGTTGGGGCTGTATGGAAGCTGATGTTCACTCATCTGGTGATTCCTGAGCAGATGGGCCATCTTGAAGATCTTCCCACAATGAGAACACTCGTATTTTGTCAGCAGCTGCACACACTGGTGTCTGACCCGGTCGTGTAGAGACCTAAACTGAGACCCACACTTGGTGCAAATGTGAGCAGCGTTTTTACACTTCCTCTTCCTGTGCCCAGACAGGTGAGCTTCAGTTCGAAAAGCTTTCCCACAATGAGAGCACTTGTAAGGCTTCACTGCCGTGTGGAACCTCTGGTGTTCAAGAAACTCAAAACGATACTTAAAGTTACGCCCACATAGCGGACAGTTGTGTGTGACTCTTCCTCCTGGATAGCCAGCTTTGCCAGATGTCTTCCTGGAGGACAATGAAGTCCGATAACCACTTCTCCTATATTTCCCTCCAGTCATATGTTTCACAGTCTCCATTTCACCAACCTCTTCATGCCGCTGTTGATGTTTGAACAGACACTTTGAAGAAATAAAGCTCTTTCCACACTGCTTGCATTGATAAGGCTTCTCGTGGTCCACTTGCTGATGATATTTGAGATCACCAATTCCTGAAAAACCAGCACCACAAAGGCTGCACTTGAAAAGGCGACTTTGAACATGAGTTAGTAGATGTTCCTTTAAGCTGCTAGATTTTGGAAAACTTTTTCCACATTGCCCGCAGTCGTGGCTGCGCCCTCGTTTAGGGCAATGGTGTCTGAATTTGTCTAGTGAAGTTGGAAAACTGTTCCCGCATTTAATACAAAGATATGCAGCATTTTTACACTTCCGGAGCCTGTGTCCAGCCAGCAGAGTGGCTGTTCTGAAAGCCCTCCCACACTCAGAGCAGTTGTAGGGCTGCAGACCGCTGTGGACTCTCTGGTGTTCTATAAGAACAGAGTGATGCTTAAAACATTTATCACACTCAGGGCATTTATGGATCCCTGATTGCTGTCTCCTGCGAGGAGATGAAGGGATGTCAGTATTTTTTGGCGATTCTGGAAAGTCTGTTGAAGTAGAAGGGTTTGTGGACAATTCCTCATCAAACATGACAATTTGAGGGACATCTGCATTTTCATCATCACAAGCACTTGGGTGGGAGGAGATGGCCACTTCCAAGGATGGAGGGAGAGCCAGAGATGAAATGAGAAGATCATCTGATTGAAATGGAACTGCAGAAAAAAAATGAACAAATATATTACTGAAAATGCCCTGCATAATAAACTAAAGCATTAGGGTTGTACATTTAAAATATAGACAAGCTTACCAACAGTATTCTTAGCTAACTTGCCGTGGCACTGCTTGCTCTGAAGAAGAACTTTAAGATCATCTCCATTTGAGACACACTGCATGTACTCCTCCAGCACAGCAGGAGCAGCACTGATCCACGATGCTGTCTAAAAGCAAATATAAAAACAAGCAAAAATGAAAAACCCAGTTGACAATGACTATATGTCCTTACTTTATCATCTTCCAACAATCTCTTGCCTGTTTGAAATCTGGTATTGGCAGCAACTCCTCAAGTCTTGTAAAGAATTCACAAACCAGAGTCTCTAATGCTGTATCAAAATCAGGGCCATATTCCAAAGGGAACACATTCTGTTGAAGAGAATTATTCTCATAAATATACAGACAATATCTACATAAGAAAGTTACAATAAGGACATATATTTGAAACATTTACTGTGTTTTAATAATTATTTTATTTCACCATGACAGCCATATAGTAAATGACAGCATAATGGACCTTACCAGGCTCCGCCCACAACCGGCCTAGAACGTCTCACGCGGCCGCAGGTCTCACAAACAAAGCTTAGCGGCACTTCTTTTTCTATGTAAACATGGCGTCATCCATTTGGACTGACTCTCTGAAGAGTATTTCTGAGTCGATTAGTGCATCGTTTCTGCCGGATTTTCACCAAATATCAGCTACAACAATGGACAGAGGA
>JAVKLF010000064.1:15050177-15066082 GCA_034783495.1 Millerichthys robustus | reverse complement strand
GCTTCTTCACTTAATGCATTACAATGTTCAACATGAAGTTCTCTGGAGCGCAGAACAAGCCCACAAGTATCATCATTAAAATCAGACAGAATTTCGTACAAGTTTGTCAAACAAAATGTCAGGTTCTGTGTCTTTGTCTCTCGTGATTTTGTTTCTCTTGTGTTTTGGCCTCCTGTGTCCTCTCTCTGCCTCCCTGTCTGATCATTACTCCCACCTGTCCATAGTTTCTAATCAGTCTCTCCCTCCAGGTGTCAGTCATTACCCTCCCTTCTCTGTATGCATTTAACCAGCCTTTCTGCTTCCCTTCCTTTGTTGGTTCATTGTCCTTGTCACGCCTTGTTTGCCTTTGTCTCTCCTGGTCCTTGGATTCTACATTCGTGTTCCCCGCTCATCTCTCTAGTTCTTGCTTGTCACCTGTTTTCCCTCTGTAAGTTTTTGAGTTTTTGTATTTAGTTGTTGTTTGCCGCCACGTCGACTTTTTTCTTTATTTAAATAAATACAATTTATTTTATCCCTGCGTCTCCCTCCGTTCCGTCCGCACCTGAGTCCTCACCACCAGCACCTAGATCTGATACAAAACCTACACCAGTGTGTTGCACGAAACCATTCACCATAGCGAGGTCAGCTCTGGTTACTTGAATGGACAGGTCTCCAGTCCATCACAGGGACACATAGAGACAAGCGAGACAAACAACCATTCACTCTCTCACTCACACCTTGGGACAATTTAGAGTTACCAATTAGCCTAACAGTCATGTGTTTGGACTGAGTACCTGGAGAAAACCCGCACATGCAAACTCTACCCAGAAACGTATACAGATTATAATAATAATAATGTTCATCAAGCGTTATAGTTACTGTCCACACTTTAATACTAAAAACTCTTTTTTTTTGACTGATCTGTAAATGCGTGAGTGCTGATGTGGGGGAGGTGAAATAGATGAAATAGTGATTGCGCAGTAAGTACTTATCTGTAACAGAGGATTCATAGGCGAAGTAATTAGATAGTGCTTCATCAGGCCATCTGGACACTGTTAGCCACCATGACTAAGTAAATCTCTGCATGTTGACTGACAGAGAGGGCGTTTACCTAAAAGGCTATATCCTTCATTAGTTATTAAATTCCCAGCAGCCCGTTTGATGGGGTCATTCTCAGTACCTTGGAACCATATCTAACAGATCCACTGTGACGTTTGTCCGATCCATCCATTATTTTTATCTGTTTTTTCCTCTCCTTACACCTTGGACAGGTCGCAAGTCCATCACAGGGCCTTGTAGAGACAAAGGAGACACACAACCAAAAATTCAGCAGACTAAATTCAGCCTATTAAAATTCAGATGCAATATTTTCAATGGGCCTAAATACAATTTTCTCGTTTTGCTGACGGATGTTCTGCGTCTAAATTCACCACGTGAAATTTGCAGCGTAATGAAGACAGGGTCAAGAGTGCTTAGATCCGGCCTAACTTCAACAAAAGGTGATTTCAGCACTAAATATGCATCAGAATTGTTTTAATGCTGACCATGCAATGTGTCCAACATCTTCTGTTCATTTGCTCACAGTCTGCATCACACTGACATTGCTATGTTTCACTGCATGTATATGTGTTTTGTAATTACACAAAGTGCATTTTTAATCTTTTGAAAAATGTTTTCTCTCAGCGACGAAGCTTTAATCTCCACCACATGTTCAAACGCTTAAAAATCGTATCACTTACCAAGTCATATTCAGAAAATTTGAAATTCTTCTGAGAATTTTATGGACAAATGTGAATGTAATTCACCATAATTTTAAGAATGAATGGATTATGTTACTGTTTTTGTGAAATGTTTGTGTGTGCGTGCCCGTAAGAGACAGGCTGGGTGGAAGAAAAAGACAGAATGTCTATATTTGTATATGAGTGCGCAATTAAAACAAGTGATTTTTTTTTTCTTCTAAACATGCAGATTATCCTTCTATCCCAGCTGGTCAGTGTTGGATTTGACCACCCTCACAATCACAAAGAGAAAATCTCTTTGGAGCTAAATCCAAATTGGCGCCCTTGAGCATTTTTTGAACAGAAAACGCTTAAATATAGTCCTGTATTCAAAGCTAATCACACACACAGACACACACGCACATAATATCAGCCCAGCGGTAGAAGTTTACAGCTGAAGAAGCGTAGAGTCAGTTCCTAAAATGAAATCAAACTTCCGGTTTGGTTAATTTTCTGTATGGAACAAGGGGACATGGCCAGGAATCGAGCCCAAGTCAGCTGCCTTACCACACCCAAAGCACATTTCTTTTCAAAAAAGCAAAATACAGTATGACTCGGTTTAACATGCACTCACAGGGAAACCCATTTATGGAAATAAAAGTTTTATTACAATTTAATAAAACAATTCATGAACTTTCATCCAACAAAAAAACATAAAAAAAAACAACAAAACAATTGGACTACTGTTCTGTAAAATATTCTCTAGAAGTCTAGTTGTTTTGTTTTCATCTTAACTTTTTGTTACAGAGAATCCACACCAATGTCACAATCATGTCCTCCAGGAAAGTCTTTCATATAAAAATGAATTTAGATGCTTTGATCATACCTCGGCCATCATAAGAGTCACTGAAATGGCCTTTTAATATAAACATGTTAGAAAAAAGGAGAAATCACCCTCAAAGCACTTTACATATTCAGTGGCAAAATTTAGCTTTCAGTGCATTCATGGTCTCTTGTATCAAATCTATTTAATGAAGTGAAATAGTCTGTAGAGATTAAGAAAAATGTGTGGACAACAATTAAAGTCAGGCACATAAATTAGGGGTTATTAGCACACAGCCCTTTTCTTCATAACTGAAACATAAACTACTAACATGTTGAATGTTGTGGATTTACTCTAAAGGTTGTTTCGTGTGACACAAACATGTGACATTAATTATTAAAAAAACTGGTTTACCTTTTATGTTTTTATGAAAATAATAGACGTTTTTAATACTTCATTAAGTATGAAAAACGCTTTCTACCTAAATTATGTTTGCTTAAGGTGCTTAGAAAAAACAAGTCTTAGAAATCTGTTGGTTATAAAAAATTTACATCATGAAATATTTAGTTGATTGTTTCCTCTTCCTTTTTTAAAATAAATTATACATTTCATAAATTATTTAAACTTACACATACAGGTCGGTTTGTCTTTAAATTCTAATAGTTCTCAAAAATAGCTTCGGTTAAAATAATTTCAAATTTGCCTAAACTTTAAACTAGAAAATATTTTCTGACTCCAAACAGTAGTTGGCAAAAACAAATTATTTGAAACATGTATGTATGTATTTAAGAATGCATAATTTTAGAATAAATGGAAATGAACCATCTTAATAACTTGTTCTCATTCAGAATGTGCAAATGTTTTCTTCAGGTATGAAAATTATTTATGCATTTAATTACTATTGGTGTATCAGTTACATCAGAAATAGGCCTACTTGAAAATAAAATGAAAGAAAACAGCAATAAAAGTTCATTTTTAAGTTTTAACATTGTGCATACAGATTTACTCTTAGTTTGGGATTCATTCCTCTTTCTATTCCATGCTGGTTTAAAAAGTTAGATGTGCAAAATATTTGATTTGTTCATAAAATGAAAGATTGGCATCATAACTCGAAGATAATGACAAATTTGGTCTGGTGGAGGCACATCTTTTTTTAATTAGTGCTTATATATATTGCATTTCTAGTGAATTTGACAAAATTCCAACAAACAACATCAAAAACATATTGAGCTTTATGATATAATATCATTATTATGTATAATAATTTGCTGCAATTTGGTAATTTAGTTATGCAAAAATAATAAATGTTCTACTTGTTAATAAATTTTTAACAAGTAGAAAAAAATAGCCAATTTTTTGTGATATCCTTGCTCAGATAATACTGAATTCTTCTGATGATGTGAGGACACGTTTGACCGTACAACTTCCACTTCCTCTCTTCAAGATTATGACTACATACCCTATAGTCATTTTGCAACATAAAGCTGATCTATGTATCATTGTTATTCTGCTACTTAAAATATTGCATGTTTACTTTGCATTTTATAAAACAATAAAAAAACATGGTGTGACTACAATTTCTTTTCATCAGTACTCTCTAATATCTGTAAACAAAACAGATAAAGATATTTCGATCATTCTAAAAAGGTTCACAGGAAAGTTTCCTCATAGTTTTCACTCAACTCCTGGGGTTCCGAGCCTCTAGATACTGATCTGCCAGGATCAGGGGGGCTGAGAGAGGTTTCCCAGGTTGCAGTATCGTAAAATGGTGAGGAAAACAATAATGTGTCTTCTGTTGTCTGTTCACTCTCGACCGCCACAGGCCCATAGTGCTGTATCATGGAGGCTATCAGCCCCTTTGTCTCCGGAGCATTCTCCACATCCACTACAACTTCATAGTTGATTTGTCTGTAAAGGTAGGACGCCTGCTTCATTTGCCGGCAGACCAGATGCCTCCTGTAACACCTCTGGATGATGATCGCAGCTACCTCCTCCATTTTGCGACGTAGGGTGGATGTGATGGGTTCATGGGAAAGTTTGGAGGGGTTAGTTGTCATAAACTTCTCCTCCATTTGCTGTTTGAGGGTGTCCATGTCACCCGACTCTCCTAGCACGCGCTTTGTGAAGGCAAACAATATGTCCAGGCAGTGGATCCTGTCCCCACTGACCATGGGAAGGTCCATAGAAATCAGCTGGATCTTATTAGGTTTTGCAATCCGCAGCGGCTCAGACAGAGCATTTGCAAATCTTTCCAGCTTTGAAAACTCTATGAACTGAGTGGCCTCAGAGTCAAACTTCTCCCAAACCTCATAAAACATTTCAAAGTCGTCCTCGCTCAGTGGTTCTGTGCTCTCTTCTGTGGCCACGCTGAAGTTTTCCAGAATGATCGCTATGTACATATTTACCACAATGAGGAAGGAGATGATAATGTAGCTGACAAAAAAAGCTATGCCCACCGACGGGTTACCACAGTTTCCTCGAGTATTGGTGCCAGTATTGATAAAGTTAACATCACATTCCTCTGGGGAGTTGGACATTATTGGGCTAAGGAGGTTGTCCCAGCCTGCTGAGGTGCTGATCTGAAAAAGGCAGATTATACTGTTCCCAAAGGTCTCAAAGTTAAACATATCATCAATCCCATCTTGCTTTTTCACATAGGCAAAGTTCGCCATGCCAAAGATAGCGTAGATAAACATGACGAGAAAAAGCAGGAGGCCAATGTTGAACAGTGCGGGCATGGACATCATTAAGGCAAACAGTAAAGTCCGTATTCCTTTGGCTGCACGTATAAGTCGAAGTACTCGTCCTATCCTTGCCAGTCGGATGACTCGAAACAAGGTTGGAGATACAAAATACTTCTCAATTATGTCAGCGAGAACGATCCCTGAAATTAAAAAGAAAGCCAGGCAAAAATGAATATGCTAGTACAAAAGAATTCAGCTGCAATTTTGTTTCTTATTAGCAGTTTATCAATGTTCAATAGCTCCATGATATCGATCAATATAAAATCAATGACCAAATAGAATTTGAAACAGATTTTTGTTGTGGTGCATGTCGACTCTTACCCACTATAGAAAGAATGATCACCACAAAGTCAAAAATGTTCCAAGCAATGGTGAAAAAATAGCATCGGAGGGCAAAGATCTTGATCAGGCATTCAGTGGTGAAGATCACAATGAACACCAAGTTGATCATGTTGAGAATGGACTCCATGCGCGCCGACTGCTCGTCGGTTTCCACCATCATGGTCACCATGTTTACGATGATGAGCATCATGATCATGATGTCGAAGGCTTGTTTGGACACCAGATCAAAGAAGAAGGCTTGGAGAATATTCTACGATAAACAAAAACAAATTTAGTAATATAACAGAGGTATTCTTGGAAAGTCAAGCAAATGAATATATAATGATATGTTATATTAACAAAAGTGTACAATTAATGCATTTTAATTTATATAAATATATGCTTGTATGATGAAATTTTAAAGAATGTCATTTTATCAAATATGTGGTACATTTCTAATTTGTTTTACTTTACCGCAGGCCTTGGTATGGGCTTTTGAGGTTTCTTAGTTCCCAGCTTTTTCATAGCATTATAATACTTTTTCTGTTCTTCAGTCATAAAGATATCCTGTCCACCTAATTATAAAAGCAAAAATAAAACAACAACACACTATTAACTGCAGAAAATTTGATAAAATGCATGTTTTTCCACATAGTAGACAGGCGTGGTGATCAAGTTGGAACACCTGGCCAACTGCTGGCATGGCAAGTGGTTTGTCAACCAGATGTGGGCCAGGACTGGCAATGATGGCCCTGTTTATATGATGCCATGCCACAAATGGCCCAGATGTGATTTGGCACCTATGACAAAACACACCTGAGCCACCAAAAGGCCGTCCATTTTTGCAGTATGTGAGCTGAGTGTAGGTGGAGTATGTGGGCCAGATCTGGGCCAAACCAATGTGTGAGTGATATTAGGTTGAATTCTGGTACCAGTGCTGAAACAGTTCTGGTCCTGCTCAAGACTACCGAAGTATCTGCAACTGACCTTATGCTGGCTCATGCATGGGCCACCAAAGAGTCGTCATTTTTTGTGGGCTGAGTGGTAGTGTGTGCGCCAGAATGCTCTATGAAATGATTTACCAAGTACTGTTGCACAGTTTAAAATTTTTCTTTCAGATTTAAAAAAAAAAAAAAATGCTGAGAACAGTTTAGAAATATCATGAGATTCAGATCTGATCGCAGTAAATACTTATCTTTCTTTTCTGCTGATTAAAATTGTCAATGATCACACCAATGAAGAGGTTGAGGGTAAAGAAGGAGCCAAATATGATGAAGACAACAAAGTAGAGGTACATGTAGAGGTTAATTTCTCGGCTGGGTTGTTCCTCCACCTGAAAAAACCCAAAATTAGTTAATCGCTAAAATACTTTTCTGCTGTAGAACCTAGTCAAAGATTAAGCACACTTACTCCTCTTGAATCAACAGCTGCATTCATTATTTCCATCCATCCCTTAAATGTTGCCTTGAAGAAAAAAAAAACAAAAAAACAACAATACAACCTTAAAGAATTATCACAGTACTGTGAATACTTGATTTCACCAACAGGTTACATGAGGTTACACAAGACAAGAAACAACAAAATCCTCCAAAAACTATTTTCAAACTTTAAAACTGTCAATTTTTAGTAAACTTGAAGAACTTTATTTAATGAACCTTTACATTCGAGAGAAAAACAAAGTGTTTTATCACAGGGAAACTTACTACTTGCAGGAGCGAAAGGTAGCCAAGTCCGACATTGTCAAAGTTGACCTTGACCTTTGTCCAGAAGAACTGAGTGTCATTCATGGCGAGACAATCGGACTTGTTGTTGACCACAGAAATGCTGTGGATGAAGCCCGTTTTGTTCACACACTTTCCAAACTTGCCAGCAAACAGGTTGACTCCCATAATGCTGAAGATGAGCCAGAAGATGAGACACACGAGCAACACGTTCATAATGGAGGGAATGGCTCCTATAAGAGCGTTCACAACCACCTGAAGAGACAAAAACAAGAAATGTGTTCTGCACAGTTAGACTCAAACTCAATAAGACAAGTCATTTCTGCTGATTTGGAAAATATAGCTGAACATTTCCAAATCTTTGTCAAAAAAATCTGCAAATATGGCACTGTTTAGTGTTAAATCAATGCTAATGATCTTAATTTAACAAATATTTTCTGTGCAGCTAAGTTGCCCTAATAAAATACAATCTCTTGTACACTACCTGTCAAAAGTTTGGACACACTCTTTCAATCAATGCCACTATTTTTCCTCTTTTTTTTTCTACATTGCAAATCAACATTGAAATCATCCAGACTGTAAAGGAACACATCCTGTAAGGAACCATATGACAAACCCAAAAGCGCAGAACAAACAAAAAAATGTCCTAACTCTGTCCACATTCATTCATGGAATTCTTTGGAACTTATTCAAGACTGTTGGAAAACCATTCCAGGTTATTACAGTACCTCATGACGCTGATGGAGAAAATGGCAAGAGTGTGCACAGCTGTAATAACAGCAAAAGGCTTTAACAATCCAAAACATAATCTGGTTTGTTCAACACCTTCAAGTTCACTACATGGCTCCTAATGTGTTCTTTCATCGTCTGGATGAACCTAGCACCAACCCACTCCATAGAAAAAATTTAAAAAAACATAAATATTGAATGAGAAAATGTGTCCAAACTTCTGTCTGGTAGTGTACTAACAGAAAAATGTAGTTATTTCTCACCCTCATGCCCTCAAATCTGGACAGAGCTCTGAGCGGTCTCAAAGCCCTGAGGGTCCTCAGGGACTTGATGGCGGAGAAGTCTGAATATCCCAGTGAACTTGCCATCAGACTTATGAGGGACACCTGAATGGAGTACAGAAACTTTGATGAACTTCCTGACACATGATCAAAGCATCAGTATTATTTAGATCTTTATGAAAAATCACTGAATAAAATCATCACAAATAAACACAGAAATAAAGAAACACAATGCTTAGTTTTAAAATATGTTTAGAGGTTTTTGTGTGTGGTTTGGGACATTCCACAGTAGGGAACATACCCAATAACTGTAAAGGTTTACATATGGTTTATTTTTTATTTAAAAAAAATTATTGCTATTGTTTTTTTATTTAGCAAATTTAAACTTGCACTCTATTCTACAATCAAAATAGACAAGACAAAATGGTATCCAGCTGTTGAATGACCCTTGGATGACTGTTATGAATGAAAAAGGTTGGATATGACAAACAAAGGAAGCTCATGTCATGGTTGGTGATGACGAAACAAGGACAAGTATGCAAATATAACAGTCTCCATACACGCATACCTAGCTATATATACATATAAATATGTATATATATTAAATAGAGTGAGTTTTATAAAGAACTTTTGTTCAAATTTGTTTTTAAATTAAATTGAGCCAACAGCTTCATTGAAACCAATTTAAGGGCTTCTATGAGCCCAATTTCCTGAATTTCTTTATAAAAGTCTATTTAGAAATGTGTTGGTCCCATATATCTAAAGAAGATAATAAATATTTTTTGTTTCTGGATAACAGACACCTGCTCCACAAATGCACAGTTGTAAAAGAGCATCAATAAAAAATAAAACAAAGTAACATTTTTATGAACACAAAAAAAAGAGATGGCTATATTTAGATGTTTTTAACAAATATTAAAATTTAAACAAAACAAATTGGATATAAAATCTGCTGGTATATTTCTACACAGGAAAATCAGAGTAAAATGTTTCACAAGATACATTTTAGCACATTTTTCAGTGTGTACGAAATCTTCTGTAGATAAGCCTCAGAGCACATGGCACTGCATTTAATTTTTGATATAAAAGCCAAGGTCCTAAAGCCGCTATTTCCAGTAAAGATTGCTGAGTTTTGTATTTTCACCATATTTTATTTTCAATGAATTAGTTTGGAATCAAGACTGTGGCTTTTAATATCACAAAAATAATCATACATGTGAAGAAACACACATTTTTATGATGCAGATGCAGGTGTCCAATCTTATCTGTGACTGGCTAAAACTTACCCTAGCAATAGCGCGATCTGTGGCAATCTGTGCAACAGCAGGTAAAATCAGAGGTCAGGTCAGGCCTAAGGCTGCATGCCTTGGCCAATTTGAATGGCTACAGATCTGCATCTATTTACTACAAACATTTCTGTTTTTTGTTAACAATAATTAGCATTAGTTTTTGCAGTGGTGAACCACTTTTAGTTCATCTGACCATCAGTGGCGGAGCTACACTTTTATGCAAGGACTGGCACACAGCTTTTTCAGGAGATCACATACAAATAAAATAAACTATTCTATTTATCGAACCTATAGGTACTAAGGAACAAGCCTTCAACTATCATAACCCACATGCATTTTTCTATTTATCTAGTTATCTCTCTCTCCTTACTCACACCCATACACTGCATTGACTTTCAATCATTTATCAGTCATTTCTATAGCCTAACCCTGACTCTAAATCTAACCACCCCACTACATACCTAACCCTAAACCTAGATTTAACATAATTCACATCTTAGTCCTAAACTAAGCCCCTACCCACCAAAGATATATCCACCAAAGGGGGCCGGGCCTTTGTCCCTGTAGGTACAGTGGGTCCTCATAAGGCTATGTGTATCAGGAAAACGGTCAAAAATTGTCCCCACCAGGTAACAAAAACGTGCACACACACACACACACACACTTTTATCATTGCAGTCTTCATCAAGGCTTTACATTGACAATATGACTCAAATTATACTTTTAACTAACTTAAAGGAGCCATAAGCAATAATTCAA
The DNA here is from genome assembly GCA_034783495.1 of Millerichthys robustus. NCBI lineage: Eukaryota > Metazoa > Chordata > Actinopteri > Cyprinodontiformes > Rivulidae > Millerichthys > Millerichthys robustus. The sequence goes on along the minus strand of JAVKLF010000064.1, from coordinate 15,055,718 downwards.
TATTTTAGAAAGAAAGAACTAAAAAATAGTGACGTGAAGAACTAAAGGTAACTTTTGAGATGGAATACGGTATGACGTCACACACCGTCTCTCTTTGTTGTTCTCTGATCTCTTGTGAACACGCTGGGCTGGCTGAGTGTGCATGTGCGTTCATGTGAGCAGCTGTCACTCATGGCTTAGCCCCTCCCTTCCCTATAAAAAGCCACCGCCAGTGCAGGGTAGGAGCACAATGACAGAGAGTGCGTGTAGCGGGTGGAAGTGTTCATCTGAAGACATCAGGAGCCATTATTACCACAAAAAACCAAACAAACAAACAAACAAAAATACCACAAAAAGAACAAACGTTTGTTTGGATCTACAGACAGTGCTCAACAACCCACCTAGTGATGAAATGTTTTCACTTATTGCTCCTTCAAACATGCAGGAGATTTATGAGTGAAATACAATAGATATATTTTGAACAAAATCTGTTTACCGTGTTATAAAATATTTGTGAAATATTTTTTAATAACATATATACAGACCAATAATTATGTGTCCTCATTTACACTTTAAATACCAATCAGGTTCCAGGGGTGGCAAGTGTTACCCTGGCACAAAAACAAAGGGATGGCACAAAAACAACTAAAAAAAACAAAAACTTTATTTGTCTGTTTAATTTGAAGCAACAAAAGGCACATTTTTTTGTAATATTAAACTCATCAAAAGAGAAAAAAAAAGAACAATCAAGATCTTTACTGAGAATAATATAGGAGTCACCAAACTATAGAAACTCAAGAAAAAACAGCTATATTCTGATACATGCATTAAATTATAGATCATCCTGCAACTTCACTAGTATTACTAACTGAATACATGAGAGGCAGTAAAATATTCACTTACGTCTACAATCAAAAAGTCAAGCCAGCACCAGTAGTTGGTGAAATATTTCTTGAAGCCATACGCAATCCACTTGAGAAACATCTCCAGGACGAAGATGTAGGAGAAGACTTTGTCAGCATATTCCAAAACCACCTTTATAACTTTTCTCCTCTCTATGTAAATATCTTCAAATGCCTGCAGAGAAAAAAAATAAAAAAATTCAAACACCACCGCAGCTGGTTGAGCATAAAAACAGGCCAGGAATTACATGGGACTGTTTTCTACTCATAAATTTTCCAACCTACTTATTAAACCAGACATTACTTGGTAACATCTGCAGGAAAACATTTTTTAGAGAGCTGATTTATTTACTAGCAGTCTGCGTTACTGTCTAAATTCTGATGTGTTAGAAATAAAACAGCCAGAAGCCAGATGCATGATAACTCTTACAAAAAATGTTCAGCCTCACCAGAGCTCCGCTGCTGAGCAGGATCATGAAAATGATAAATGTCTCAAACCAGCTGTGTTCTACAATCTGGTAGCAGGTCTTCCTCAGCCTCCACCAGGCCTGACCCAGACCCTGGCTGGTATCGATGCTGCAGCACTGGCAATGTCTCAGGCACACTGACCAGAACAAACCGGCTTATATCAAATGATGTGACAGGAAAAAAAAACCCCACAACAGTGGGCAGCAGCTTTTAACATACAGGAGCAGTTTTTGTAGCTCAAGATCAAATTTTACACTCACGTTTAGGAAAGCAATCCTCCGGCTCCATACCATCTTCAGCTAGCTCAGATATATCATCCTCTTCTTCTCCAGGTTTTCTCAGATCTACTGTACTTCCCTCTGAAAGACTAACTTTATCCTAAAAAGAAAAGAGTCAGTGTTACATTGTTGCAATTTCTAATTTCAGCATATCTGTATTAATACATATAGCTAGAGATGAAACAGTGGAAGCAGCGCATACAGGTAGTACAACGTTCTCCACATACAACACAGGGCAGAAATCTGTTTCACAGATTTTGATCATATTTTTCAAAGGCCTCAGGAGTCCATCTCTGCTATTTGCAGATGATGTGGTGCCATGATCTTCAGCTCTCACTGTAAATACTGTAATTATTTCTATTTTAGGTAGTGTTTATGTTCCTAATCAGTCTGTGAACTCTGTTGATTCTATTTTCCTGCTCTTCTGTTATACCAAGCCCACCCACACCTGATCTTGGTTGTCTCTGCTCAGGAATTTGTTAGGTTGGTCTTTATGTTGCCTGTTGGATTGTGTGTTCCTCAGTTTGGCAATGTACACTTTATGTGTCAGTCTTGGCTCTGTAAGCTTGAGTTTGTCCCCATGAGTTCTCCCTGTTTGGCCTGCCAGGTCAGCCTTCTGTGTTGTTTTTGTTAATAAATCATTTTTTAATTTGTCAACATCTGACTTCAGGATCATCTGCCTGCAGTTTCAGTCTCAAATCACTACAAATCATGACAAGGTTACCTCACCTAGATGCCTTGCCTGTGACAGTTCGGTCACCCGTAATACAGTTTTGATGAGATTTTCATTTTTTCTAAAGGCTATATATATTTTACACGATTATTAAAAAAGCGGCGCAGGATCAATCCAATAAAATGATAAAGTCTAATCCTGTATTACCCGGCAATCGCAGGAGCTGGACACAAGATTATCAGCATTATCATCTTATTGTTTGAAGACAACACATGTGCTGACATTTCTACTTGTCAACATAATATGAAACACCAGAATAAGTAAGAATGATATTTGTACTTCCTAAAGAGAGAGAAAAAAAATCATTTGAAAGTAAATTCGTAACATTGTTTTCATAATTTTTGGTGTGTTTAAAGTCACATAAAAATAAAATGCATCTTTGTTTTGCTGTGAGCAGCTGCTGCTGCCCAGATAAGCTGATGGTGAGTTAAAGGAGGGCAGTGTAATGTGGAGCACAGACAGCAGGCTGCTCAGCTCAGCCTGGCTCTCCTCAGCTGTGGTAGTTTAATCTGTTTCACAGAGCTCCGCTCCACATCTGGCCAGCTCCTGTCTGTCTGCCAGACAGTCGCAGAGGCACAACCTCCACCTGAGCAGACGCCCGTCCCACTGGACACCTTGCGCACACTCCCTCTGAAGCTTTCGAATAAACAAAACATCACAAAATAGTCCCGGACATAATTTCCTCTATAAGGTCATTATGTGTTTGAGTTTTTATTCAGATGAAACAAATCAGATGAAATGTGAGCTTAAGAGGGGTAAGTTAAATATTTCTACTAGGCAATGCAAGTTTAGCTGTTTGCCTGGATATTTTTCTTTGTGCTAAGCTAACTTAGCTACAGGGTACTGCTTTAGACTTTAGATAAGTCCAGGACATGGCCACCATCTAAAAAGCCACCATACTGGATCAAAATAAAAGGGTGTCCTGTGTTTTGACTCACCCTGTACCTTATACTGATGCAAACTTTAAGGTTGATTGTCATCTTTGTTCTGCCTTTTATAGTCTGCCCAACATATAATGGTCTCTGTCTTTATACTATTTGAAAGATGCTAAAAAATATTCAACATATAGACTGTGAGGAGCTGTGATTTGTTGTTATTTTTTAGTTTGTTTGTGTTATTTCATGTCGATTATTGATAGTCCCTTTTCTAATTCCCAGTTTTCCTTGTATGTGTGATTTTCCTCTCAGCTCTGCTCCTTCCCGTCGTCACTTGTTCCCATAGTTGTCTGTTCCCCAGATGTTTGTGATCTATGTGCAATAATGTTCCTTTATATCATGTGTCCATCCATCCACCCATCCATTATCCTAACCCACTTCCTCCTTTCAGGGTCAGGGAGGTCACTGGTGCCCATATCCAGCAGTCAGTGCGAGGGGCGGGGTACACCCTGGACAGGTCACAAATTTATCACAGGGCTTTAGCATGTGTCCTTCTATTAATTCCTCATTTCTGCATGGTTCTTCCCACAGCTATATGCAGCAGAAATGTTCACTCCTGTGTTTTCCTGAGTTTATATACTCACAGGTAGATCCACTGCCATGACAGCATTTTGATTTTTGTTAATAAATCGATTTTTTTCTTTATCTTTGAGCATCTTGTCTTCTGTATGCAACATTGGGTTCAAGCCTCAACAAATCATGAAATTACCTGAGCTAGTAATGGGGTTCAAACTGCAAACTGACATAAAATAAGATAATGGAAATGGGCTTTACACTACAGTCATACACCCATTTACACACTAATGGTGGTAAGCTACATTGTAGCCACAGCTGCCCTGGGGCTTGCTGACAGGGGTGAGGCTGCCATGCACTGGTGCCACCAGACCCTCTGACCACCACCAGCAGGCAAGGTGGGTGAAGTGTTTTGCCCAAGGACACAGCAACTGAGAAGAATGGGGCGGGGGATGACTGTAGTGTGAAGCGCTTTGCAGTCCGTAGGGACTTGATAAAGCGCTATATAAGTACAAGCCATTTACCATGCCTATCATATTCCTGATGAAGCATTTAGAAAATTAACTTGTACTTGCCCAATACCCAGTTACACAAATAAGACATTTAGATTTGGGTGTGAAACAACTATTCTGAGCACCACGTATTTAAAATACTTTCATCTTTTAGAATAGAAAACTTACTGGTTTGTTATCTTCATCTTCAGATGATTCTGAATTCTCCTCTTCCTCAAGAAACTCCATATCTGACTCTCCAGGTGCGATAGGAACAATGACAGTAAGGTTTGGGTTTGTCATGTAGCTATCCTCTTCTGATATGAAATACTTCTCTCCATACTTTGAAAAAACTCCCCCGTTACTTTCTATGTGATTTCCAGTCAACCTAATGGCTTGATCAGCTTCTTTGGCTTTCTGAGTCCTCATGCTGCGTTGAAAGAGGTTGATGAAACTCCCCCCAAGCCAGGAGACGCCACTGTGGATGCGGGCGATGGCGACCTGAATGTTGTTCAAATCACCGTCTTCATCCGGAGCAGAGAGGTTGTCAGAGCTGAAGGAGCTGAGCAGCAAGGCAAGAAAAAGATTCAGAACCTATGGAAAGACAAACATGAAGTTTTATTATGTTTGAATTTCACCAAAGATCAAATCATTTACGCTAACTTGGTTTTTTAGACTATATACATCGGAAAACACTTTACTTCACCCTGCTCTTTGTGAACTTTCTGTACAGAGATCAGTATGAACTATACATTAAACAAGAGACTAGATATGGTGTTCCATATCTACTGTCAGCACTAGTAAATCCTGTCTTGTATTTTAGGAGGATGTGCAACAAAGATGTACTTGACTGTACAAAGACATAATATGGATTATGCTGTTCTAGTCACCCTATCAAAGTTCAACTCAACTTCCAGGTAATCTGTTAGGCAGCTTAGAGAGCAGCAGCATCCAGCACATCTCTTCATGCAATGTGCGCATGAATGATGCAGTTGTTAACGATTCTGTTTAGCCACTGAGACAATCAGAGAAGTGGAAAATAAACAAATAACTAGTGATGGATACTCTCTGATTTAGAACATCTCCATAACCTGCACGTTTATTGGACTGAGGGAGGAAACCAGAGTGTCGAAGAAAACCCAAACATGGAGAAAGATTACAGAAACTGTCATGGTCTGTGTGTCCTGTGCTGAGTGTCTGATTGTGTCTGCCCTGTGGTTATGTCATACTGTCTGGTTGCTC
>JAVKLF010000064.1:15025844-15050077 GCA_034783495.1 Millerichthys robustus | reverse complement strand
CTCGACAGCTTTTGCTTTCTTTAGTTAATAATAAAGAGTTTTTGGTTTTTTGAGCTCACGTCTCCTGCCTCCACTTTAGGTTCACCTCTACCTACAAGACCTGACAGAAACAGTCAACCAGCTGTGCCACCACACAGCTGTCTTTTATTTTTAAAAGTAAAAGTTGTATTTTGATCATTTACAAAGATATAAACTTTATTATACTACAAGTGTCTAATAAACTCATATCAATAATATTGTGATTAAAATAAAATATTTTTTTGTAAAATTTGGTTTTAATTACAAATATTTTTTAGCAATTTGTTAAGGTAAAATAAAAACTATTATTTAGTTCAAAATGGAATTGTACATTAATTTACAGTAAAAGTTTCTTCAGGTTATCAAATGAAAAGTTAGGTTTCTTTCTTCCATGCAATTTTAGAGTTTGCATCTTCTTGCCATGCATGCCTGGGTTTTCTCGGGCTAATTTATGATTCAATGCAGCAAAGTTAAAGAACTTAAAAGATAAAAAATAATGCTTGTTTGTTTACATAATGCGGTATTTCCCGTACCATTAATGGGCAATAAACCCCTGCACTCCCCACTCCCCTGGATGTCCAGCCCCTGAGCGTTTGGCTTTGAGTCACTGTGGTCCCCTGAGCAATAAAGTTGAACAGCCCTGGTGTATATAGTTTAATTTGTGCTGTCGTGCTTTTACTTCTGCTTCATATGTTTACACAAAACCATTATTTAAACCAACCATCATTGGTCCTTTATAATAATGTTTGTTTTAGGGTATAAAACTATGGTGCCCGTCCGGTATGTATGATTTAAAAAACTTGCCTTGTGGCCATGTGTTAATATGGCGTGGCCACGTGTTAGTTTGACATGAATAACACGTTCAGTAACACCTAAAAAATATAAATATATGTTATATTATTAAAACATATATAATCTGACTCCAACAATGTCTGAATCTCTCAAAAATAGGCTGTTCAAAATTTATGTCGCGTAAATTATCCTGTGGCCACGCATTATTTATGTCATAGTAAGGCGTTGCCACAAGGTCCTAAGGTGTGGCCACAAGATAACTTTTTTATACTATGTCACCGGACTGGCGCTGTATAAAACTGAAATATATACTGGCAAATATGATCAAGGATAATGATTTGTTTGTAAAATAAAAAAAAAATGGAAACTGCAATCCTATTTATTTTAAACTGTACAAAGCTTCAATAAATATTTTAGAAAATAGCCAACAGGATTTAAAAAGTGCTGACAGACACATTTCAGAGAATGGGATTAAAAGAGAGATAAACAGTTAATGGTAAAGCAGCAAAGGGCATGCCGGGAACTGGTGTTTGAACTATATCCAACAGGAAACAGACAAACACACGACCTCAATCCCTCTTTAAAAAAAAAATCTGACATGGTTCTTAAATCGTTAGCCAACAGAGCTAGCGGGTAGAACATATTCAGTTTTTAGTTTGTCTTAAAAAACAAAATTCCTGCTTATTTATGGACACATCCACAACCAGAATGAAACTGTTACAACATTTTGATATTTTCAAAAGAAACAACAGAGTCTAAATTTTTTCTACTCTTACATTTAGATACTTATTTCTTCTTTTTTTTCATGAATGTTTTTTACAAGAAGCCTCAGTGCAACAAGCCACCATCTGACTCTAGCATGCATCCTTTCTGCGTTCCTGAGCAACAGCAGTTGAGTCCAAACAGAACCGTCAAACTGATTAACCCGTTATTAACAGAAACAGCTGCATGTGACGCAACAGCTGGAACAGGAAGTACACTGTGGCTTTAGCTGATCCTTAGCTGCACAGTATTTAGACCACAATTTCACTCACATGGCTTTTGCCATTAGTAGCGGTGGATAAAACAGTCAAAAGGTTTAGTGACACATGTCATGTAATTGATAACACATACAACTAAATAACCCCATTTGACATGTCATTACTTTAAGGCTGATGTATAAACTAAAAAGGCAAGAGTACAAAATTCAACTTTTCAGTGAAATATTTAAAAAGAACTAAATGAAATATGTATATACTTCTGTAGTTTGCAGTGGTGATCACTACTAGCTGCAGGGATGCCCTTTTCTAATAACATGCAACATCAACAATCCTCAAGGGTGCAACAAAATCCCAGATTTACTTCTTACTTCTTCAAATCTAGATACTGTCACATCATTGACATCATGTGACAGTATGTAGATTCGGTCATACTGATGTCCTGGTTATTAAAAGAAAGACAAAGATTATTTCAAAAGTGTTCCTATGGAGTTATCGGCACCTTTTTAAATTATAGTAAAGATCAGAATGAATCAGTCAGAACAATCTCTGTTCTGAAAATAAGCACTCAGAGCATGGCCCAAGCAATAATGAATATTACAATTTAAAAATTTTGGTTCAAATAAATGGTATGTTGTGGATTTTCCTACAACCGCAGGCACACCGTTTTATAAGGCGCATTAAGCAAAGCAAAACAGATAAGTCAAATTTATTCAGCTCATTCACATCAACTCTCAACTATTGTAACACGTAAAATACAAAACAATACATATACATATTTTCAGTTCATTCCTCTTCCACAAATCCACCATAATATTACATTGAAGCTTAGTATGTATTACTCCGAGAGGTTCCTGACTACAGTAGCTGTAATGCTCCAACAATACATCAAGTGATGCGGCTTCGTAGCTTACCAATGTCGTATTAAAACATTTTGATTTTTTATTCTGTTCCATTTTTTGTACAGTCATGAAACTGACTGCAACAGTGTAGTGGAAACATATTAGTAAAATCTGTGTTTGTAGCTTTGGTCTTTTTTTGTTATACTTAAGCGCTCATGTGTCAAACTCAAGGCCCACAGGTCAAATGTGGCTGCCTTTTATGTGGCCCCTCAAGAGCTTAAAAGATGTATTAACGTGTTAAATTAGGCATATGCAGCCCAAAAGCCAGCATGGACTAGCATAAACCACAGTACATCTCCCCTAATGCATGTAGATTATTTTACCTGCAAAACGAAGGCATCCCACCACTTGGTGGAGGTGCATGGGGTTTAAAGGCAGCTGGTAGCTGGCAAAATCTGCGGTGTAAAATCTCCATTTCACAGCATTTTTGTCTGCTACTTTTGCTCAGTTGGCCCAGTTGTACTGGGAAGTGGGATGTTTCCACATACGTAAATTTAACCAGGAGTTTGTACAGTGGGAACTAAGAGTTCAGTATTAATGACATCAGATACTTAATAAAACCCTTCATTTTATTTTTACTAGTATTTATCTTTAACAGATTTCACATTTAGGCAGTCATACACATAGTATTTTTCAGTGTTTAAAAGAGGAACCTGTTTTTATGTATGAAATCCCTCTTAGAGCTCAGTTATTGCTTGTTAGCGGTGCACAGCCATAGCAATCAGATGAGAAGCGTGACGTTGTTGAACTGTCAAAGTTAATTACAACTGGCCATTTGACGGCCACCATAATGCTCATGTGGTCTTCTGTCAAAATCAGGTTGACACCCATGCTTTAGAGCTTAAATAATACTGAATATCAGCAGACACACAGTTTAAAGTTATTTGGTTAGGGTTAGAACACAAACTTACCACCAGGTTTCCTATGACCATAACCAGCATGAAGACCAGGATGCAGAGAGGCTGCCCGGCCACTTCCATACAGTCCCACATGGTCTCGATCCACTCACCACACAAGACCCTGAACACAATCAGGAAGGAGTGGAAGAAGTCCTTCATGTGCCAGCGAGGCAGCTGACAGTCGAAGGCGATCTTGCACACACAGTCCTGGTAGTTCTTCCCAAACAGCTGCATCCCCACCACGGCAAAGATGAAGACAATGATGGCCAACACCAGCGTCAGGTTCCCCAGTGCGCCCACAGAGTTCCCGATAATCTTGATGAGAGTGTTGAGAGTGGGCCAGGACTTTGCTAACTTGAAAACTCGTAACTGATGATGGGAACAATGTGAAGAAGACAAATAATGCATTAAACAACGATACGGCAAAAGGCGCTAAAGAGCTCTGACACAAATTCTTACAAATTTTTGACATAATTTAAAAGCTGTTAATAAAATGATTAATTTTTTACTAAGACAGAAAAATTAAACCATGCAGAACAAACACTGAAAACACAAAGTTTAGAGTTAAAGATTGTTAATACCAGTCTGAAAGATCGCAGTACAGACAGTCCCTCCACGTTGGACAGACCCAACTCCATCAGACTGAGGCAGACAATGATGCCGTCAAAAATGTTCCAGCCTTGTTGGAAGTAGTAATATGGATCCAAGGCAATCAGCTTCAAAACCATCTCAGCTGTAAAGATCCCTGTGAACACCTGACAAACGAAACAAACAGGGAGGTGGAAAAAATCTTTGTGAGGAGACAAAACATCTATTGTATTTATCGGGAAAAAAGAAACACTTCCTGCACACACAGGGCGCTGATATTTTTTTTATTTTAGAAAAGCTGAATTTTTTTTTTACATTTGCTTTTAATATTAGCCATTGAAAATTTTTGCTTAAACTTTTAAAATTAAAGCTTTTAAAGGTGATTCTGCTATGTGAGTTTGATATATTTTCTTAAAAAAAAAAAAAAAAAAAAGTATCTTGAAATTTCTTTAATTCAAAAATTTACGTTCTGGTAAGAAATACATTTATCCAGCATCTAAAAATATAAAAAAAAGAAAATCTCATTTTTTGAAATAAGCTTTACAAATTCTACTTTTTTTCATAATTCCAGTCTAAGAATAATTTTATAACATGACCAGGTTATTTATTAAACGCTTGTGTCTGAATTTTGCTACTAGAGCAGTTGGAAAGCATTTAAACTGGTTGCTATTTCCATCTCAGTCACTACAAGAATTGGTAGCAAAACGTTCAGTGTGAAAAAAAACAACTGTCAGACCCTAAACTTTTAATAGTTTTAAGATGTAATTCTTACAGACTGACTAAAGACAGATCACCAGTAGTAGGCACACAACACATCTTTTCATTTTTTTAAAATCAACATTTAAAGACATACATTTGAGTTTATAATTCAACATTATTAACAAATATCTAAGTACAAATACTGGGAAAAAGCTCCACTTACTGATAAAAGGTTGTTTCTTACAAGAATAACTAATAGAATCAACCTCGGACTTGGCATCAATGTGGCAGCTATAAAAAAAAACTACTTATCTGCTGTTAAATTATTTTATCTGCTTAAATCCTTTCTTCCTCTTCTTCATAGTCTTCTCTGTTCATGTATCACCTGACAGCACTCAGGAGAACATGTGTCAAACACAGAAAATGTTCCAGTTCTTATCATTTAAAAGCTTTTTACCAGATTGCCCACAGACAGCATGGTGTTGAACTCTTCAGTCATGGGATAATGTTCCAGGGCCATGAAGAGGGTGTTCAGGACTATGCAGATGGTGATACCCAGATCCAGGAAAGGATCCATCACCATGAACTTCACCCACTCCTTCAGCTTCAGCCACCAGGGGCAGCAGTCCCAGATCAAATACTTCTTGGCAAACGTGTACCAGCAGGGATGACACTTCTGCCTTGATTCTTCCAGTTCTGTGAAAAGAAACCAGTGCGTTTTAAAGACTGGACAAGTTTGAAGCTCATGATCGACAGGCTCAGGTGTTTAATACTCAAGTCCATTAGGGTGAGTGCCTAAATTAAAAATGGCCCCAAAAAGTAGTTTCTCCTAAGAATTAACACAAATTACTTCATTCTTAATTTAGCTTTTGATCTTTAACTGCATAAAATAATAATTGGCTACCATTTTGGATGGGGAATGAGGAAGGCATTCATTTCTCTTATTTGAACTTATTGATAGTAATATATCCTAAGAATTATTTTTTGTTTGTTTTTTCGGCTAAGCCCTAATCTCAGTGTTTGGTGAGTCTGTTTTGCCACTTTAAATAGTGCAAGCACAAAACCGATAATAAAAAAAGACCTCTAAATGTTTCTGTTAGTGTTGAAATGAACACACCCTCCATGGCATCACTAAGGAAGCTGACAGAGCTGCGAACTCTTTTCCTGCGCGCTGAAGTAGGCTCTGTTACTACGGGGGAGGGCTGTAGAAGTCTGGGAGTTGTGTCTCCTGCACAACTGGGCTTCTGAAAAACATGAACAACTATAATGAATGAAGTAATTGTATTGTCTCTTTTATTTGATCGTAAAATGATAAAAAATTAATATTTTTTCTGTCCTAATGAGCATTTATTTTTTATTTATTTCAGAACAGTGTGATGAGACACTCACGGCCTCCTCTCTGACTCTTTCCATGCTGTGAACTGGCAGGGATGTTGGGGTGAGAAGTCCCATACTGGTGACTCCGTTCTGGTCTAGGGAGATGTTGAGTCGGCCATTGACATTAAAAGAAGGGGTCAAGACTTGGGAGCAGTGGCTCCTAATGCTGCCCGTCCTCCTCTTCCAAGGCGTTACGGTAGAGCTGGTGCGGCTCCTAAAGACATCTCCATGCACGCTGTACTCGTCGTCCCCAAAGTCAGCCTCTGAGTTGTTACGAGCTCGGAAAGCGCTAAAGATGCTGTTCTGGCTTCCTCTCCTGGTGCTGAGGGGGTGAGAGGACAGCGTGGCCAACAGAGGGTGGGCGGGCAGGGGTGACAAAGGGGGCTATAAACAAATACAGGTGATGCATTATTTTGTAAAGCCTGAGACATTAAAAAAATTGTTTTTGCAATGGCTTGTGCTGTACCACAATTTCATCCACAGGATCCAGCGTCTCCTCAGTAGCTTCCCCTGCTGTTTCCTCTGAAAGAGTGTGGTGGGACCGTCTTCTTCTACTGCTGCTGTTGCGCCTTAAACTTCCTCTTTTCACAATAAATGGGGACAGATCTGGGGACAACTCTGTCTCCTGTGCTTGTCTTTTGGCTGCCAGCTTCACATGAGAAAGAATTAGGTGACTGAGCCTTAAAGTCCTTTGTTGTTTACCCAAAGCTGAAATCTCACATGTATGAAAATCCTGCACCTACTCTTTGCTCTCGTCTGAGATGCTCCATGGCCAGCTGAAACTCCCTCTCCTTCTGCCAGGCCTCGGCGATGGTCGCTTGATTCTGCTCCTCGTAAGCCATGGCCACCACAGCCAGGATCAGGTTGACCAAGTAGAAGGAGCCAAGAAAGATCACAAGCACAAAGAAAACCATGTAGGTCTTCCCAGCAGAACGCAGAGTCTGAGGAATCATTGACATTAAGTAAGTAGTAGCAAATCCTTTTTTACCCATATTTTAAGTTCTAACAAAAACTTGTAATATTAATTATATGAAATGTTATTACCAATGCTTGATTACTAATACTGTCTATTAAAATAAAGTGCTTAGTATGAAGTTATTTTATTCCTACATGTGACAATCCATAACTAATAATATTGTTCAGTCCATTAAAACCTGATTCAGTCTTTACATGTTGGCTGGTACCCGTTTATGTTGCAAAATTAAGAAAATTTTTCCTTTCCACTGTTGCTCAAGATGGGAGCGACTAAATGAAGATTTGACTCAATATGCACGACTCAGAATACAAAAGTTTCATACAGTGCCCTGAGACAAAGGTTGTTGTGAATTAGAACCATATAAATAAAATAAGCAGCAAACTGTAACACTTCCTAATGAGCCTGGGTACTTATTGTAAAGCAAAAAACAACTCATTTCTGCCAGAATAAAACTGTAATGAAAATATGATGTTAATATAAAAATGTATAAAATAGTTAAGAACTGCTTTATTTTGTTGTTGTTAGATTTTGGATTATTTAGAATGGCAGAAGTCCATGCTGGTTTTTGCTCTACTGAGCCTAGCCATCGGCTCATCAATGGACAACTTGTTTTTTCTTGAGCCATATTCAATGTTTAAACGTTGTGTTAAACTATTGTATAGAGGGGAAAAAAAACTTGAATCAAAAGCCTTACCTGGTGGAACAGTTCTTCCCAGTAGTCTTGGGTCATAAGTCTGAAAAGTGCCAGAAAAGCCCAGCCAAATGTATCAAAACTGGTGTAGTCATAGTTTGGATTTCTTCCGAGCTTTAAGCAGTCAAATCCATCTGGACACTTTCTGAAATACACATAATATTGTAAAGGATAAGGTAGATCTTTAGATGGATGGACTGATAAAAAGGGTTAAGCACAATAACATCAAGAGCAGAAAGGTCATATACAGTATAATTGTGTTATTGTTCAAGGTGTCACCTGTCGTATCAGCAGCTTTTGACTGAACCAAGAACAGAAGCACAGATAGTTGCATCGTGAATGCACAGTTTTCATCACTATTATTTCGACTGAAGATGGCACTTGAAACATATTTCAGGCGAAAGCAATAAAATGCATCAGAGTTGAAAAGGATCACACTGAGCCAGATGGATATCAAATTGCAGTTCAAAAAATGTATCGGCTTGATGCCTTCATCCCTGATCTTCATTGTTAGCACGGCAGCGTAACAGAAAATATTTAAGTCCAGCAGCTGAGAACGAGCTGGACTGCCATGTCAGTGTGAGTGCAGAATAATTTCATAATGGCTGTCAAACATCTGGGCTGTGCAGTACTGCTGTGAGAACAGCTGTAGATAAGCAACCAGATAAGCAAACATTTTGACTACTATCCAGAACGGTGAAGAAGGCTTCCTGTCAGGTTGCCCCTACACTGTTCTGTTCCCTTATTCAGTATGACTGACGAGCTAATCTAGACCAAAGTGGTTCACTGGTGTTTTCAATAAACTCGTTTATCAAATATTTGACAATGGTTCATATGATCGGTGTTTTGAAATCCTTTAAACTATCAATAATATTGAATGACACATATTCTAGTAGAACTATAATGTTACTGCTGGAAGTGGATCAAGCTGCATTGGTTTTGCAACAACTAAATGCTGCTATTTGTACTTGTAAATTATTGTAAAACTTTATTTCTCCAAACTGAGTTCATTCAAAGACTTATCTACAACAGGTAAGATATTATTTGTTTATAGCCCCTCTGTACAAAACAGCTTTGATAATTAGTACTTACAATTGAAATTGTTGCCATTGAAAGCAGTTCTGGTTTATTGCCGTGTCCAAAAACACTTTAATGTTTGCTGTGGACGGAACTATAAATGCTGTCATTATGGGCAACAACTAAATAAATGAATCAATATATCAACTATATAAATAAATCCATATAAATCAAGTCTAAATCATTTTTAATAAAATGTTAAATTAGTTCAAACTGCAAAAAAAAAAGAAAATATATGGTCTATATGTAAAGCTTTCTGTAAAATTAGAATTTGAGTAATAAATATTAGGAAACAAATACTCAGAAGCAACCCTTTTTGTTAACATTTTGTTTTTAGCCTGGGTAGGGCTAAAGTAGTGAGTTTTCATGCTCACCAGTGAAAAGGTTGCAAAAGTCCATATAATCAGTCAGCATACTTAGTTGCCTTAGGAAGTGGGAGGATAAGCATTTGCTCTCTTTCTCTCTCTCCAGTAGGAGCGATGAAAAACAGCTTGAACTTTTGAGCAAATAATCAATCACTAACTTGTTGACCTGGCTGAAATTATCTGAATTTGCATGAATGTCTGGTTTTTGTGTGTCTGTGTGCTTGAATGTGTGCCTAGTGGTGTTTGTGTGAGCTTGTGCGCATGTGTGTGACAGTGTGTCATCATAACGTATCCAAAGCTTTAATTTGGAAATCTACTCAGGGATTACTTGTTGGAATACACTCAAAAGATTAAGCATCCTCTATGTTTTACGTCCTCCATCCTGACCGGCTTAGTGTCTTGTTCGTCTCCACAGAAAGCCTCAACAAGTTGCATCTAAATCATCACAGAAGTTCAAAGGCTACCTTGACCATTGCAAACAAAAAAAACATAAGCTATGTTACAGTCCTGTTAACCTGTAATCTAGCCACCATGTCACAAATCTGTGTCACTGATAATTTGGCAGCAACGCAAATGCAAAAGATATATTTAGAAAATGCAGTCAATGCCACATTTTTAGTGATGATGCAGCAAAAAAAGAAACAGAAAGACAGAAAGAAAGAAATAATATCATGTGAGTGCCGCCGCCACGCTGGCTTTGTTTTTGTTAATTTAAATAAAGTATTTTATTTTTTATGAACGGGTTCGACGCCTCTGAGACTGTTAACAAATCAACACTAGTGTTAGTTTAATACAGGCATATTTGCTGCGTGAATGCCTTCAAATCGATTCTTTTTATGCTCTGACTTCAACAGAAATCACAGGATCACATTTGACTTCTTGAGAGATGAAGTTCTTGTGTTTTGGAAGAAAGATTTAAAAATTACATTGTGGCTGCTCTCTGATGCATAGTTGTGTAACTAACTATCTGTTAGCAAAAAGCAAACAAAAATTTTTTTTGTGTCATTTTACAAGTTAAATGAATAATTAAGAGAGGAGTTTTGGTGGAGTACATCTCAGTTTTCATCAGGTCAAGTAGCAAAGGAACAATTTACCACTCAGTCAGACTACATGTGGTGCAGTCTTATGCAATGCCTTTTTAACATCTCCAGGTTCTGCAAAGTGGCTTTATTTCCTACTACTGTTTCTCTTGTAATAAGAGCATCTGATGGAGGCCGTTTGTTGAAGCTGCAGGATTTCAGGTTCACACAGATGGTATTTAGCTCAGTATAACTCTTGACCTGGGCCTGGCAGGGCCAGAGTCAGTCTGTTGTGCTTGTTTCAGAAGCATTAAAGTTTACAGAATTATTCAGCGCAAAGGCTGAGAAGCAATGTTTGGATGTGTGCACAATGTGACTGATTAGGCAAAAGACAAAAAATAACAAATGTGTTTGCATGTTGGGTTTTCTAATGTCCTGAATGGGTTGTGAGATTTTATTTTCATGCTTAAACTTTACTTTGTTAAAGTTATTTTATCACTAAATGCTGTTTGATGGCAACCATCCTTCTCTGAAAAACAAAAACACATTGTATTGAACTGACACGGTCCACTCCAGTCAACCTCATGTTATAGAGCTTTAGAGAAACGATAAAATCTCTAAAGATCATTCTGTCCCACTGGGAACTCAGTGTTTCTAAGTAAAGACCTCCAGTGGAGCCGAGGTGATAATCCTCACCACATGTTGTCTCTCAGGCGTTCCTCTGATAAATCCCCTTTACATTATGCCTCTTATGTCACATACAAAATATTTGAAACTTATGGAAGGATCATCGTTTGGTTGTTTTAAAGCAAAGAAGCTATCTGTGCTGAGTTGGTCTTCAAACTTTCATACTGTGCACACATGCAGGGGATCTAAAACCATGAACACATTAATGTTATGTCATGAATTCAGCTGGATGCTAAGCCTTTGGAAATAACAAATTACTCTAATAAATTCTACTTAGATATGCTCACGGTAAGTGGCAAATTATCTCAGGAAATTATTAAAAATCTAGAAATTTTAAATTGACAATTTCTGCTTAAAGGTAAAACTTCGGATGAAATGGTTAAATTGCTTAAAACACTGATAAACTTTGTAGCTTAAATAGTATTGGTAGAAGGCTTTTTAAGAGCTCAGCTTTCATACTAGCTAAGTCTTTATGTTATACTTTAAATTTGTGTTTTGATGAATCTGTTTATTCTGATATATGGAAAATTAAAGCTAAAGCTGTCTAAAGCTGTTCATTTGTCAGAATCACTGACAGGACAATATAACAGACCTAAAAAGTTCTGCTATTTTGGAGCATGTTAACAAATTTAACATTACTTTGGATATAAAGAAGGTTACTCCACAAGTAAGTTATCAGCATATGGCTTTGATGAGTCTGCTGTTAATTTTATGCATAGTTATCTTAGTCGTAGGAAACAGTGTGTTATGTTTAATGGTTTTTGTTCAAACCCTTCCATGTGGAATTTAAATAAACAGCAAATAGAACAAGTTAAATAATTCAAGCTTCTGGTAGTTTTAATTGACCAGACCATTTTGTTCCATTCATATCTGTATAAATTGGTGACGAAAATGAGTTAAAATATTTCCGTAATTTGGAGTGTGTTGTTTTAATTTTTGTTTTATTGTAAAGTTATGTTGTTGTTTTTTGTGTGTGTGTGGACCCCAGGAAGAATCGTCCTCACTGCAGTGAGAGTTTCTTCAAATAAACAAATGTAACAGCCTGCCAATTGTTTACAAGCAGTCAGCTGAGCAAACAACCACTTACCCTGCATCACTTCCATATCCACAAATCAATGCATCTTTTTGTCCTTCAACTTTGTAAAAATTATCTAAAAAAAAAAAGCACATTGAGAAGTTAAATAAACACAAACGTTTAAAGCGTGTGTGGAATACTTCTACAGAACAGTGTCATTGGCTTTCAGCCGACCTTCACTGCTTAGGAAGTCTTCAGGCGAGCTCCAGGTTCTGTTGTTGCAGATGAACGTTGTGTTGGGGATGTAAGATGAGTTGATGCAGTGCTCGAGACTGCGGATGCACTTTTGTCGCAGGAGCCCCATGAAAAGCTGCAGGCCAATCAGAGCAAACACACTCAGGCAAAAAACGGTCAGGATCATCACGTCCGCCAGCTTCTTTACAGACTGGATCAGAGCACCCACAATGGTCTTCAGACCTTGACGGGGGAGAAAAGAAGGAACAAACTACTAACGTTTCATATCGATTTATTTAGATTTATACCAAGTTAGAGTGAAATGGCCCGAATGTCGTTTTACCTGGAATAACTGAGATGGTTTTCAGCGCTCGGAGCACTCTGAAGGTTCTCAATGCAGAGACATTTCCAAGATCAATAAATTCTGTGACATATCTGAAAATATTTTAATTCAAAGAGCACAAAGAGTTTCTCTGTCAGATCACAAAAAGAAATGCATTAGTTTATCATAAGGGACACTTAAAGATATGACTGTGTATCATGTTATATGTTAAAGAATGAGACTTCATCATGAAATTAGTCCCTTTTTTAACTGTCTAGGTGTTATTTTAACAAATTGCTATCCATGGAAACAAGAATAAGTTGGAATTCTTTCTATTTACCTTACAACTGAGAATTTCTAATTATTTTCAATTAGATTAATGGTAATGCAAAAAAAAATACAAGAGATTAATGAAGTTAAATAAGTAAAAGTTGCATATATTGTTGTTGATATATTTTATTTTTATCTGCCAACAAATAAAATTATACTTATTCAGCTGATCTTTTTTTAACTTTAGAAGCTTACTTTACTTCCTAGTTATAAACTGTGCCTGTAGATAATTTTTAGGATAAGTTTTGCTGAAATCAGTTTTCATAGGATTTAGTTAAATATCATTTACGGCTTCATCGTTAATGCAAACTTATAAACATGGCAAACAAATTAGCTGACTGCACCATAATTACTCAAAAACCTGTTAACCACTGATGGAAATGACAGCTTTCAGCGTGTTTACGTCTATTAGGAGTGATTACTCCCAGGCTGGTTTAAAAAAAACAAAAACAAGTGAATGCCCGGTCAGGATGCTAGGTTTCAAAGGTTTTAGCAACACTGACAGTTCATCCATCTAATCTGCCACCTGCATCAGTGGTTTCGGATTCATTTCACATTGATCTCAGGCTAAACAAAGACTTGTGAATATTCAGATCAAAACAGGGGATTAATGTCTGACTGCAGTCACTGGAAAATGTCTGATCAAAGATTATTACTCTGTGTCAGACAAATAGAATCTGAGCCTTTGGGTTTTTATATGGTGTTTCTTCAATTCTGTCTTTTTGGGGTTTTTTTGTATTTGGTTCTTTTTTTATGTATTTCTGATTATTTTGACCTTTGCTCAGTTTTGATCCTGCTCCTGTCCCACTCTCCTGCTCAGTTCAGTTTCCACATGCAGGTGTTTTCATTTTAGCTAATGAGTCTGACGCTTTATAGACTTCTGTTTGTTAGTCCAGTTTGATACTCTGTCAACAGCGAGTTATTGCTGATTGTTAGTTTGTACTTTGTTAGCAGTTTGTGAAAACATTTCTGTTTAGTTTGGGTGCTTGCTGCCACGTCAACATTTTGTTTTTATCAGTTTTGTAAAACAAAAAAAGTATTTTTAGTCTTTTTAGTTTTAGTTTAACTCCTGGCTCTGTGGAATGGAGAATGTCCATCTGTTCTAATAGATGAATATTCATTCTTCTGATGTCCTACCTTAAAGTTATCTGGCACTCAACGTGACATAAATGGCCCATAAAACTATTTAAATAAACTGTATTGTAAAGTAAACTGATTGAAAAATCTGAATTATGTTGAAATAAAATCCAATTTTCTGTTTCCTTCTTTAAAAAAAAACAAAAAACACGTATCTCTGTCGTGTACAGCCACTGCTAATGATAAGGTAAATGTGAAAACACATAGATCATCAACATGATAGCATAAATAACATTACAACTCACGCCATGATGATGACGGTGAAGTCAAGCCAGTTCCACGGATCTCTGAGGAACGTAAAGGGCACTAGACAAAATCCTCTTGCTAAGATCTTTATTGCTGACTCAAAAGTGTAAATGCCAGTGAAAGTGTACCTGAAATATAGTTTTAAAAACAAAAAACACTGAAGCACGGATACTTAAAATTATACATCAGAGTTAAAACGAGTCCCAGCATTAACAATAAAGGCAGATGTAAGACCCAAAGTATCTGAAAATATATTAGGAAGATGTAACAGGCAAATTGTGATGGACGAATGTAACAACATGCTGAAAGTTAAAAAAATAAACAAAATGAGAACAAATGTGAGCATAAAGTATAATATAAAGCAAGTAATATTTGTCATTTTATATATTTTTGGTAACATTTTTACATAAATAGAATTAGCAAATAATTGGCTTTTTCCCATTTGATTTCATGGCCAACTATTTATTTTATTTATTTCCACAACTACATACATTCAACATACATCCTGGTACGCAGATAGTATGTTACATGCTAACAAGACCTGGAATAAAATGTCAAACAATATTTTTCACATGATTCACAGCGCCAAATGTCTGAAGACATTTTAATGGCTTTATTTTTCATTCCACCGGTGCCCAGGGTGTCGTAAATATGACATGCACCAGATATCCGTGTACTTACATCACACCTATATCTTCAGCAGACACTGATGAAGCAACAAACCGCAGTAAACTCCACATTAGAAAAACACATAGCAGGGTTCAGAGTTTAAATACTGAGATGCAGCTTTACTCACTCCAGGTATTTGGTCCATGTTGGTGGATCAGACATGGCCATGAAGAAACAGTTGGTCAGTATGGTGAACATTATGAAATAGCTAAACAATGTGGAACGAAAGATAAGGAATAATCCAGAGCAGTAATGAAAGGAAAAACAGCAGATGGTTTCACTTAAAATTGTATATTTACCAGTTTTTATAGTTTTAATTTTAGTAGTTAAAATTAATTTTAAAAGCTTGAGCATTTCAGAATAAACTGGGATGCCAGGAAAAAAAAAAACATTTTGACTACAATAGCCGATATTTCCATAATATTAGTAAGATCAGAAAAACGTTCTGTAGTCTGTGACACAAACGAGAGGGAAAAACAACCATTTGACCAGAACAGTTTTGCTCCTATTTCATTTCTGAGATTAAAAGAGGAACTGAAGGGGATTTTAGAACAAAAATAAAAACAAAAAAGACTATTTAAAAATGAGACAACAGGAAAAAAATCCAATAAAACCTTTGGAGTGGAAATGGATAAATATTAGAAATTGAAGCATCTGATTGGAAAGGACAGGAATCTGGGCTTTTATATTAAATCTATATATTATGTCTGGAAGGTTTCCAGTAGTTTGACCTCCTACAAAAACACAAGTTGCTGTATTAACCTTTTTTTTCTCTGTGTAATATTGATCAAAGTCTAGAGGTACGTTGGATTAAAATTATTTTAATCAAATATCAGCTAATAATGAAACATAGCATAATAGTTTTGCATCTTCAGTATCTAAAAACATCTTTACAAAATGCTCAAAAAAGATATTAAAGGCATAAAAACATGTGCAGGCGCGCACACACACAAAGCTTTAGAAAAAGGATATGCATGGACTAAAATTTTTATAGCAATCGATCTGATGAAGTGAAACGGACTTATTATATAAAGTGCAGATGTGGCACTGAATCTGAAGATGGCCTTCCCTTTGTTAAGTACTATAAAGGTCTGCAGAGAGAAAAAAAAAGACAAAAAACACGATTATTAAAAAACAACATTGTCAAACATGTTAGTTTCAATTCAAATATAGCATTTTATTAAGCTGGTATGAAACTCAAAGCAAAACTAAGACATGAAAACTAAAACACTATTATAAAGCAAATTTAAAATAGGCATCAATTAGCAGTATATTGTTCAAATAATAATAATAATAATAATAATAATAATAATAATAATAATAATCAAATTGGGAAAGGAGAAATTAGATAAAATACAGCAATTACAAAACCTACAGTAAGATTACAAAATAAAAGTACACAAAACAACAAATTATTCAAAAAGTTACAGCACAGTGAGTTCAACACAATATTTAAAAAGTGAATGAGGCATTAGGAATTATTGCAAAAACTGATATGAGCTTCCTCTTTTTTTTTCAAGCCAAAGTGTTTCAGGATCTCACATGCAATTAAGAAGCTGATTCTAGAGGGGAGGAGCTTAAAAACTAAAAACTTTGCCTCTAACCTGGCTGGAATCTCTGAGAACAAGTAAAACAAGTAAAGCAGCATCTTAAGAGCTGAGCATTTTTGTGGGGCATTAAGGTGAAAAGATACATTGTTTAAAAAAAGGGCTGCAAGGTCATTGAGAGCTTTGTTTGAAGTAGAAAATAGTTCAAATAAATTTTAAACTTTAACATGAGATGCATAATCTGTATTGGCAGCTCCTTTCAAAACTCTTGCTGCAGCATTCTGTATCAGTTGGATGACAACTATTTGGACAACAAGTTAAAACTGTAAGACAACAATCAAGTCTAAAGGTTATAAATTGGTGATCCTGTGTTTAGCGCCACTTTAAGACTGAAGAGTCTTGAGTTTTTAAACAATGCACAAGTGAAAGAAAGCTGTCCTAGAGACTAATTTAATATGTGTTTAAAAATGTTTTAAGTCAAAACTAACTTTAAGGTTCCTATCACCACTAAACACTGAAGCAGTGCTATCAAAAGTAATACGTATGAACATAGAGGCCAAAAACAACAGCTATCCCCAGTTTTATTAAAATTTAAAAGTAAAAATATTGTTCAATTCAATTTATTTTTTTAATAGTGCCAATTCACACCAAAGTCATCTCAGGGCACTAAAAAAAACAACTTTCAAAGACATTATGATGTGCAAAATACCAGACACACAGATCCTTATATCCCTTAGACAAGTGTAAGGCAACATAACTGTAAAGTGTCGACTAGATTTATTGTTAGAGTCTGATGTCAGCAGCGTAGCAATGTTAAGTTAATGTCAGATGACAACCTGGTGCTTAGAGTTAAAACTATCACCTCACAAAAAGAAGATTGCACCAATGCCTCCTGCCTAGGGCCTTTCTGTGTGGTGTTCACGTGTTCTCTCTGTGCATTAGTGGGTTTTCTCCAAGTACTCTAGTATCCTCCAAAGCATGCATGTTGGGTGCATTGGTTGTCTCGTTTGGCTGATGGACTTTGCGAACTGTCCAGGCTGTACCCTGTCTCTGAATTAAAAAGCAGGTGAATTAAATTGCTGATTGGATTTCCTAATTTGTTTCAAAAGGTAAAACATGTAGAGAGAAAAAAGAACTGGACCAAGCATAGAACCTTGGAGAATGCCACAACTCACAATGGTGAATTTTGAGGGTACATCAAAAACACAAACTGAAATTTGCCAGATAGTTTGGGTTTTATCCCAGCAGTACCCTTGATCTCCATGAAATATTTCAATTTGTACGATGGTTGATAGTGTTGAATGCAGCACTGAGGTCAAGCAGGGCTAGCAGAGACCCAAAAACCATTGTCTGAAGCAATGAAATCAGTCCTGCTCTAATCAGTGCAGTTCCATTGCTATGATGTGATCTAATATCTTTCTGCAGATGAGTATATGTTATTTTAACATGATTTTTTTTCAATGTTTGTTTATTATAATATAAATGGATCTCTTTTTTTGACTGTTATGTAAGGACACATTGTTATTGGTGCAGTTGTGAGAGGCTCAGCTGTTTTCTTCACTTAGGGATGACAATATAGCTGCAGAGTTCAGTCAATCTCTGTCTGCCATCTGTGTTAATGTTCACCACAGGCAGCCATCGAGGCCAGTCGAGATAATGGAGGCAAATTCAAAGCAGGCCAAATGATTCTCTTAACAAATGCGGCATTTATTTAAATATTTTTTTCATCTTCGGATAATCCTCCCATCCAGCAGCACATCACATGCCAAAACAAGGAGACCCTGAGAATGGCTGCCATGTCCTTTTTTCATCTTCCCATTAATGGGCTGCGGTCTGATCGAACAGATGTGGTCAATCAAAACTTGTTAATCCTATTGCTGCAAAAGTGATGTAAAGATGAGCAGACACTGTCCGTGTTTTAGCAAGCCAGAGAACTGATTTGGAGAATTACTACCACCTTTTAAAGTACAATTGTGGCAGTTTTTACATTTCAACAACTTTAATCACGTTTTTTTTCTTTAAGGTGAGTTTCTTAAGAAGAATGCACCAAATATTTTCTCCCAAAGGATCCGTGAAGCCCAATTTAAACTTAAATGTTCAAAGAAATTCAATGTATTACGTTGTGTGAACTTTTACTTACTTTTTATTTTTTTATTTTACATAAGCAAGAGTTTTCTCAAGGCTAAGGAGTGCACAGATTTCAACAGTCTCAGGTATACAGCTACAACTCCTGCATTTGGCAGCGTTGTCGTCTGCAGCCATCAGAGAACAAATGATTGAAACATTCGGTCATTATTAAGAAAAATTACTGCGTAGGTGTAGTTAAGGGTTCTTATGTTGAAAACATTTGTGAAACAAGTGCAATGTTACAGTACAAACAGTTGGATGTCGTTTTGATATATTTATGAAAGTTCATTTATTGAGAAATAATTATGTTAAATTGAAAAATGTTGGAGATTTTATTATTAAACAAATTAACATTTATTACCACTTCAACACACAGAAAAGTACCGAAAATCTGTACGGTTGAATGCGGTCCACTGCTTTTTCTGGACAAAGTTAAATAACTGAATGAACATCCTATGTGACTGGTGATTCCTCTTTGCCATGGGTTGTACATCTCTACTCAACTAATCCAGAAGAGACTAAAACATACACTGATGGGATAGATGTCAGAAGCAGTGGGGGTTCAGTGTCTTACCCAGGGACACTTCAACAAATGACCAAATAGCTGGGGAATGGAACCCCCAACTCTGTCATTCAAGGATGACTAACCACTCATCCATAAAGGATGTATTTGTAGTATTCATAGAAACTACACTATGACGCTTTGCTGTTTGTGTTTTAATTTTTTGTAATGCTTTCTGGGACATGTAAGAAATGGTATTCTAAATACGTTTTTGTAGCAATTGAACTTTTCGCTAATTATCTCCGAATGAACAGTGATCATCTCAATGATAATGTACAGATTTAGGATCTTTGAGATGGAAACTGTTGAGGGTTTTTTCATGCTCCATTTGAAAGTAAATTTTCAAATTTATTAAGTTATACAGCTGAAGTTATTAGTACTAACTGAAAAAGACAAGCAATGAATGTTACAACAGATGTTTGGGGGATATTTTTAGAATCAATTATTATATTGGTTATTTAAAAAGTTTTTATAGTAGTTTCTTCACTGGAAATATCCCAGTATGACTTCAGTTTAACTGTTCTTACAAACCTCAGATTAATTATTCTTGACACACACAGCAGACACACCAATACAAAAGCCATTTAACCCTTTTACACAGATACTCCTACACATCCATAAGTTCTCACCTTCTGATTCTTGTAGTAAAACGGGTCGATGTCCTCCAGCGGCACCCCAACAAGTTCTGCTGGGATGTCACCAAAGATGCGTGGCAGCTGCTTGCCTGCCTCCAGGTCGGCCCTGGGTTTGGGTAGCCCTGGGTTTTTCTGAGCATCAGAGCAATCCTTGGGGCTTTTGGCCTGCTCCTCCGCAATCCGCCGCTCCAAGGCAGCCAAGGATTCGCGAGTGAACCGCCGCAAGCTATCAGGACCCGTTGGTAACAGCATGGCTGCCATCTTTTCATCCTGATTGTCCTGTACTAGAATTTACTTACAGCTACAGGCAGGGGAATGATTGCAGGTAAAAGGCAGAGAGAGAAGGTGAAAAAAATAAAGGTGAAGAGGTCAGCTTTGGATTATGAAGTTCCAAGATTTGTAGATATCTTTTACCACATCACAAACCAGCTCACCTTCCAGTGTCTTTTTGTACCAGTCACAATCAAATTTATGAGTGTTTTTAGATCTGCTTTTTTCCACGTTACTTTAGCTATAATCAGAAACTACTATTTAGATTTTTTTTTACAATGTACAAAATATTGAAACATAGGATATAAAGATATCTAATTTATTTCAGCTGCTCCCTCACTCAGGGGTCAATACAGCAAACAAACTCACATAATTTAACATATAGTATAAATACATAGTGTATATATATTATATTAATTGAATAAAATAATATTAATTTAAAAATTATATTACATAAATTTTCTTTAGATTTTGACAACAGGGAAATAAAGCTGAGTAAATAAACTGATGGGTGGCACGTGCTAACTTGTAGTCTCATGTGGTCTGCAAACGTATCACAGGTTAAGAGGTCTGACCCATTTTAAAGAGTTTATATTCAGCAGAAGTTGGACCTTTCATTTTTGTTATGTTTTCAGCAAACTGCTAAGGGATACACTGATCCCTGTCTGTTTGGTGCAGCATAAATACACTGGATAGTTGATTTGAAACCACATAAGCTGCTTATTCATGGATCAGAAAAGTAGAATAATTAGATCACAGATGATCAAAGCAATACTAAGAGAAAGGTAAATATTGATACAAGCCCTGTGTAGGTGGCTGAATGTGCTTAATGGCATAATCAGAAAAAACAGTTTTAGAAATGTTTTGTTTACATGTCATTTTTTAAAGACCATAACTCAATATGTCTCTCACTTTACAGCTTTAGCTGCTCCATGTGTTATTGGAGTTGTGGAAAATTAACTACCGGTAGTAGAAATTAGCTTATTGGCAATGCTTATTGCTGCTAAAGGAGGACCTTACACAAAGCTCTAACCACCTCACGTCAAGCAGAAGCAGCTGTTAAAAATGCTACAACCCACGCATGAACAGAGAGAACATGCAAACTCTACCCAGAAATGTCCCTGGTTGGGATTTGATCCAACGACCTTCTTGCTGGAAGGCAGCACCTCTACCGACTGAGCTACCGTGCTGTAATGTAATAATTACAATTTATGGAAACTCCGACGACCGCCATGATGACCACCTAGACAATCTGTTCTCTAACACTTTAAAGAGCTAAAGGCCCAGAGATCAACTTAAACAAAAGCTCATCTAGTCAGTCAAGTATTCCCTTTATGGAACATTCCATCTGTAAGGAGAGCCTGCAGCCCAGTCACTATTACCTGACAGCCATCACTAATCTTCTTGCACCAAAGGTTTTGGCAGCTCTTTGTGTAGTCTTAGACTTAACCTCTTCCAAGTTGTGCAACTGTGGTTTAGCCACAGCAAACATTACTTTGAACAATTCTCAAGCTGATCTAAAATGAACTAATGTAGCAAATAAAACTTTTAATGGTCTAAAAAAAAACAATGTTCCCAAAAAGCCAGTTACTTCCAATCTACGGCTTTGAATTGCCAACATTCATCACGACAGGCTACGGATCTGACAGTTGCACACAGACAAAGTGGAACACATTGTTGCTTTAGCTTCTGGCACCAGCCGAGTGGAAGTACTCCACTGTAGAAAAAGGGCCTCTTGCTAGTGAGGCAGTTCAAATATGGAGGATATATGAGTGGGGACACAGATTCACAGATGGATGCCTTGAACTTGCAAAGCTGCAACAAATCATCCACTCAGGCTGGCCTGAGGTGAAGAAGCCCTTTCTAGTAGAAGTCAAACCTTACTGCCTAGCGCGTTATGAACTGGCTACAGAGTCACCAACTTAAACTGTTTTGTAGTCCGCTGTGTTCACTGTTCTGGCTGACACAGAGGCACAGTTCACACCAAAAAATGCCCCAGAGAACGTTTCTGGTGGCCACTTATTGACTAATAGGTCTACACAGTTCTGTCATCATGGACTATCTGTCAGGCATGTGACCATTAGTGTTTCACCTGCCACATTGCAACCTGAGAAGAGATTCCATTTCAACACATCGCTGTTGACATTATGGGTCCATTTGAACAAGGAGCTTTTGACTGTAGGTTTTCCATCACCCTTGTTGATTATTTCAATAAATAGACTGATTATGCATTTACTCTTAATGCTACAACAAACACTGTATAATGTAAAGCACTTTGAAATGCCTTGCTGCTGAAATGTGCTATACAAATAAAATTTGATTGATTGATTGATTGATGACATTTCTAACTTCTGTTTTTGCAAGCAAAGGAAACCCTTGACCCAGCACAGCTGTTAATGGATCCCAGTTTACATATTTTGCTTTTGCTGATTCCATGGGTGAAGGTGGCATTAAGCACTTCAGAACCAGTGTATACCATTCTCAGGCAAACGGATGAGTGGAGTGTTTTGAAACCTAAAGTGCCTAAAAACTCCACTGAGGCAACATAACAAACTTGGAAGCCTGCAGTTAGTAAAATGCTACTTGGCTTCACCACATGTCACAACTGGTGCATCCTCTTTCCAGCTTCTCAGAGGAAGATCAGTGAGGACAAAACTAGACCTTTTTCCTCCACCTTATTACAATAGATAGTATTAGCATGTTAAAAAGAAAGTGTTTCAGAAAAGGAGAAACCAAACCCATTAAAGTCACTGTTGGAGCTACAGTCAGAGTGCAGATGCCTTGTCATATTAGAAAAGGAAAGACCCAGTACAGTGATGTCGGTACAGCAGCAAACTGGCCCGAGCTCATTTATCACTTCTCAGTGATGGGAAAAGAAAGAATGCAACTCGACTTTCACTTTGCTCCAATGAAACACCAAAGTCTGATACAGTAGAGGAACCCTTCAGCCCAAAACAGTGACCAAAACAAACTGTTCTGCAAAGGGAAAAACCTGCACCAACATGGACAGAACTCTCTCGTCCAGCCTAAGTCAGGAAATATGTTTGTTTTAAAATGTCAACAAAACTCTTTTGACTCTTTGAGAAGACAGTACCGTTACTCCGACCAAACAGCCCATTCCATATTGACGCTCCCTCTGGCAGTCCAGAAGTCACAGATGGAGACACCAGATAACCTGACTCTTATCCTGGTTGTATCCATGCTGCTGCATACTTTTAACCAGTTCTGATAAAGTTTGTATTTATTTCCTCCGCTGCACTTAAAGCAATGAGATTGCGGGTCTTCTCAGGTTTACACAGTGAATTAATTTCTGCGTTGTTTTGTTGCTGTTATCATTTCTTGTCACTAGAGGTTGCTGCTGTGAGCGAAAAGCAGAAGAGACTGTAAAAAGACATATCGAAGGTATGAGACAGCACTGTATTCTGTAATGACGTCTTTACAGTCAGTGTAATAAAAGTTTTCAGTGTTGACTGTTGTTTCCTTTTCTTAATACAACTGCCACAAAAAAATTCTGATTGTCTGATGTTAAAAGTCATTAACCTGATAGTCTGAATATCCTAATTCAAACGGAAAGTCTGTTATTTGTTTTTGCAAACTGTGTTTGTATAAACTAAGCTTTAAGACAGTATGCATGTCATCTGATCACAGACCAAAGCTGCGTGTAATCTAAAAAAGATGAAGCTAAAAGGCTTCCCACTACCAAAAATTTACTCATGCATTTGAGCCTGTGACAGAGTGTGATGTTTTAATATCTGGGAGAGCTTTCTAAAAAAGAGGATTACATTTCTCTGTTCCCTTCTGACACAGAAATACTATTGTACCC
Source organism: Millerichthys robustus (assembly GCA_034783495.1). NCBI lineage: Eukaryota > Metazoa > Chordata > Actinopteri > Cyprinodontiformes > Rivulidae > Millerichthys > Millerichthys robustus. Next base: position 15,026,093 of record JAVKLF010000064.1, on the reverse strand, counting down.
TCCTCGTGTGTCTTCCATCGCCTCTCCTGACAGGCATTGATCCTTCACACGTCCAGCCAGACGATTGGCTATCTGCTTTCAGCTGATCTGCTTATTTGGTCTGGGTCAGTCTCAGACAAACTCATTTCACTCACTGATGTCACTTTGTCACTTTGTCACAATGCCATAAATCTAAAAATAAATAAATAAATAAATAAATAAATAAATAAATAAATAAATAAATAAATAAATAAATAAATAAATAAATAA
>JAVKLF010000064.1:15001802-15025744 GCA_034783495.1 Millerichthys robustus | reverse complement strand
AAATAAATAAATAAATAAATAAATAAATAAATAAATAAATAAATAAATAAATAAATAAATAAATAAATAAATAAAATGTGACAAATACTTCTAACCTTATGCGGCATTTCCTGAATAATGCACATCCGTAAAGGGACATGATGATAACGAAATCTGTTGAACAAACTCTTGAACTGTATAATTAATCTACTTTTAAATGCACCGAGACAAATCCTGCCAGCATGCCAGCTTACTTGCAGGAGGACATGATTAGAAAACATTACATTATGCTGAGAGAGGGAGAGAGAGAGAGAGAGAGAGAGAAAGAAATGGGTATTTTCACTGAATGAAATTTAATTCCCATACCAGCCAGATGTGATATGGTCCTCATCACCTCAAATAATTAATATAATTAGATTGAAAGCAGAGCAGAGCTGTGGCCTGCACATACACACAACCACACACAATAAAGCTGTCCAAACCCACCTCACCTGTTCCCCATCCCCATTAGCTTCAGCCTCAGTCGCCTCCTTCATTAGTCTCAAACTTTGTAGTCTCTCTGTTTGTCACAACTCGTCCTTTGAGCATTATTGTCATTTATATCACTTCCAGTCCTCTTCGTGCCCCCATTATTACTCCAAATGTATTTCCACAAGTTGCTTGTAGAGTTTGCTGCTGTTTCATTTTAGAATGAAATTAGTTCCCTTTTTAAAACTTCTAATGTCAAGTTTGCATTTAACTGAAAAAATAAGTGAACATTTTTTTTGTTTTTTCTCATCAACTACCAGTTTATAACTTTAGACAACGTGCCAAATTATTCAAAAATAATCAAAGTGTTCCTCAAGGATTTATTCTAGCCCCCAGCAATAAGTTCTATCACCATAAATGAGTTATTAGCCTAAAATCCTTTATATGTGGACAATACACTTGTTTATAGCATTCTCTCTGATTCAGGTTGTGGAATTTCTGTATGAAACATTTTGTTTGCTTTCTATTATATGTCTTTTTGTCTTGTATTAAGACTTTTGCATGATGGCTTGATTGGTACCATATGCCGCCATCTTGATGAACATTCTTGGAAAAAGAAATTATTTACAATTCTGGGAAACTACATGATTAATATAAAATAAATGAAATTTTGAAACATTTGTTTTATCCACAACACTGCTGTTAAAATAACATGTGCTACCAACAAATTTATGTTGCACTTATTCAAAACCAAGGCATACTTCTGCTTGCTCCTCATCTCTCAACTGTCTCACCGACTGAATTTGGATTTACACACAAAAACCTCAAAACCACAAATTCAAAATAGCTGTAATAAACAGTTTATTTACATTAATTTGAATCCATGTCTTAGTCTATTAAGGACAAACATAATGCTGTGGTGCTTGCATTTTAAAATAAAAGATGTTATACATTTTTATTAACCTGTTTTGCTATCATGTCAAATATCATGTATTTCTAAACACATTAAATGTACAGTTTTCACATAAAATGTGCTAGAAACTTGATCTCTAATGTTGAACTGATATAAATAACACAAGATTTCAGACTATTAATCAATAAGAACAACAGGATTTCCCAATAAACCAACCGCACTTACTGCATCTGATTTGACTATCAGAGCTTACAATAAAGGATAACACTGATGATGATTAATTGTTAGGGGATAAAAAAAATAAAATAACTTTATAAATGAACAAAACCTGTTGCTTGACATGTCTAAGATATGTTAGGCTGTCCAGCCTCAGACGGCGGAACATGTTGGTCAATTTCTTCATTTTCAGTAATAAACCTTTTTGGTGTTAAACAGCATCTAAAAACCTTACAAATTTTTCTACAAAAGAAAGAATAAGAATATTCTGAAACTACATACCCCTGCACCTCAGATCTATAAGCCATATTAATCTGAAATCAAGGTTGTGTCACTAGCTGGAGGTCAAAGGAGGTTAAAGTGTTCATATTGTCTGTTCTTACTGAAAGGCCTTGTTACCAGTCTGTCTGCCTGCATGACCTACTTCTTTGGCGAAAACCTCTTAATGTAATTGCAGATAGCCTAAAAATGAAAGTTTTAGAAGATTTAGACGCAGAAAGCGAGACTCTTATAAAGTCATTTGACAACAACATAAAAAAGTCATTTTAGGAGATCAGTTGTTTTCAATTATTTGAATCAATACTTGAATGTCACTTTCAAATCCGAAAACAAACGCCAAGGGAAAAATAAAGAATGACAAAACTACAGTGTTCTTTAGTGTGGGATGGGGCAGATGGATTGAATTACTGGGGAAAGTCTTATTATTTACCACAATGAATGTTCATAACTAAGTTAGTCCACCAAGCTGAGTTTTCATGTATTTGGCTTCGTTTTTTAAACTATCCACTTTTGTTTTTTGATTATTTATTGTTTTTACTTATCTACTATTCATACATTATGTTCTATTTAACCTAATCAAACACCTGATTGTTAGAATAAGGGGAAGAAAACACAAATGAAGCAATAAGAAAGCACCTATGAAGCACTTAGAAAATTGACTGGTACTTACATCTGAAACTCTGACATTTACAGCATCGTTTCCAGTGTTAAATTCTTCAGGTTTCAGAAGAAAGAAAAGCCAAACTCTCCGAGCAAAATCCATGTCTTCATTTCAAGACTGAATTCACTTCTTCATGATGAAACCAAAACTCCAAATTAAGAATCCAAACCTGAGCGCACAAATCACTTCTCTAAGCAAACAGCTGCAGTGTGATCACTGGGCATTTTTAAAGTTGCTTGTTTCCTCCTGTGCAGTTCACGAGGCTCTGCTGAATTCATCCCAGAAAAACAGAAACAAAAGGAAAAAATACAGCAAAGTTTCCGAGCTGCGGGGAGCGCAGAGGATGCTGCGCTGTTTTCAGCAGGAGGCGCACCTCGTTTGCCCTTGAGAGCACGAGGGAGGGAGGATGCAGCTGGGCCGAAGAGGATTACAGCTCCTCTGGGCGCCTCATGTCACAGTCAAACATGGCACACTGATATGGACCATGGGAGCTGGCACTGGAACCCATCACCAAACACAGAAACATTCAGGGTTGCAGAGTTGGGACTCTCAGATGAAGTTCACCCACAGCTTTGTGCGGTCAATTTATTCTTGTTTCAAGTCCACATATAGGCCACAATAGGCTGCTTTCATTTAATCTCTTCTAATCCAATCGTTTTTGATACTTTTTATATAAACATGCAAATAGGCCCGGCTATATGCATGGCCATTTTGACTACAGCTCCAAGTCTCTTGCGTTTAATCTATAACAAATTAGATTTTTTTTTTTAACACAAAGCTCGTAAACTATTTATTTTGTGATGCAAAATCTGCATCATGGTGAGCAAACATTCAGCCATTTAAAGATGATTCCACTGTCACCACCCTAAAAAAATAAAATCCTATGAATGTCAAGTGAGTCCATTAAATTTAGTTTATTAATTCAGGATTAGCTATAATTGTGTGTTTTAGAAAGCAGAGCACTGACGTGAAATGTGCGTGTGAGTTTGTGTGTTTGAGGCTTTGGGATTATTTTGTTTATACATTTAGGCTACTCCCCCCGTCCAGGATACGGGGCGCCCTCTAGTGGACATCAACAAACTACACCGTTTTTAGTAGCTGTCATTGTAGGAAACGCTGAGGTCATCGCCAAAAATCGGGTCTGAAACTCAGCTTTCAGACAGAGGTAGCAGTTAGTGAATTTGATAAGTTTTCTGGGAGCACATTATCTTCAAATTAACTCGATTTTATCTTGTATGTAAGATTTAATTATCAGAGTGAAGGGTTTTAACCACTGTTAAATCCATCTGCTGTTGTGTTTAGCTTTGCTTAAAACTCTTGAACCAGTAAAGTGGACGCCGATGATTGAACCACATTACCCAGAAAGCTCAGGTGCACATGTATTCTTCTTGTCCGGATGTAGCATCACATGAAGTGACTGTCAACATGCAAGATGGCTACGCATCATAGGCAAAATGCAGCTGGGCGGAGAAAAGTACAGGTAAATTATGCGACCTGCACGGCCGCTATTTATGTAGCGATGGTCACTTTGGGGTCTTCATCTGAAAGAAGTGCATCATTGACAGTAGAATAGCCACAAAGGCGCACGAAAAAGTAGCGTTGCTGGTATGACTCATGGCTCAAGCCGGCTAACATAGCTAGCTTAGCTTACGTTGGGGGTTAGCTTCTTTTGCTAACGAGTGCGGCTAAAATGACAACTTGTTTTGCTAAGCGCCGACACATTGGGACGTGTTGCATTAAGTTTGAAATTATGTTTTTCAATCGTAAGCACTAATAACGAAGCTGCCGTTTTACTGTGAGCTCATTGACAGTACGTTGTTGATGGTAGCTAAGCTACACTATATCTAGGCTCCGTCTAATTTCTGGCGTGTTTTTGTGCACCCTAATTGCTACAAAATAAGCATGTGTTGTAAATCTAAATGTGCCCCTTTCTTAAGCACAGCTGTAGTGCCAGTTTTTTATACCTCCGTGTGAATTATGTATTTGAGCTTTGTTGTTTAGAACTGCACGAGTTTAGTTACAGCTTTGAAATGGTTATGGGTTAAACCAAGAGTTGCCCATGTAGGAGTCTGACTTCTCATCTCTTTGTGTTACAGGTCTCTTACGTTATTAGAGACGAGGTGGAAAAGTATAATCGTAATGGGGTAAACGCCCTCCAGCTTGACCCTGCTTTGAACCGGCTTTTCACAGCAGGAAGAGACTCTATCATCCGAATATGGAGTGTTTATCAGCACAAAGTAAAGTTTAAGACCCTCCTAATCTTTACTATAGTTAGAAGCTGTTTGCATGCATCATTGTGTATTTATGAAACTGCCCTAATCCCACCTCTTCGTTATTGCAGCAGGACCCATATATTGCATCTATGGAACATCATACAGATTGGGTTAATGATATAGTTCTCTGTTGCAATGGGAAAACATGTGAGTTTTAACTATTCAGGGATTGTGCAGTTAGCCGTCGGTTGTTTCTTTTTTTCTTATTGATATTCTTGTTTTGTAGTGATATCGGCCTCATCGGATACAACAGTCAAAGTATGGAACGCACATAAAGGCTTTTGCATGTCGACGTTACGGACGCACAAAGACTATGTAAAAGCGTTGGCATACGCCAAGGACAAGGAACTTGTGGCATCAGCTGGTCTGGACCGGCAGATCTTTCTTTGGGATGTGAATACACTAACAGCCCTAACAGCTTCCAACAACACTGTCACCAGTGAGTAAAGATTTGGGTCTGTAACTGCTCTGTACATTACGGACAGCTAGACCCTGACAGTTTGATTTTGCTGAAGTGTTTTTTAGAAGCTTATTTGTAACCTACATTTGGATTTAAAACAATTTGTGTCCCCCAATAGCATCATCACTGAGTGGAAACAAGGACTCAATCTATAGTCTGGCTATGAACCAGATGGGTACAGTTATTGTTTCTGGATCCACTGAAAAGGTTTGCTCTTTAATAGTTTCTCCTGATTTGAAATGTATTTGTAGGATGAAACTAGCCACAATAGAGAATACACTTAAAGAAATGTTGCATGTTGAAATCTTTTGAACATTGTAAGTTTTAAGGTTTCTGTTTTTAATACAACTGCTTACTTACTTTGTTTATCCACGGTAAATCAAATTAGAAAATTTGTTACAAAACCTATGGCATAAACTTTTTTTTCTTAGGTTTTGAGAGTGTGGGATCCTCGAACGTGTGCAAAACTAATGAAGTTAAAAGGTCACACAGACAACGTCAAGTCATTGCTGCTGAATCGAGATGGCACTCAGGTAACTTACTGAAAGATCTCAGAATTATGACACCTGTTTAACAGAAAAAGATTTAAATTTTCATTTTGCTGTTTCCTCTCTGACAGTGCCTGTCAGGCAGCTCAGATGGGACCATTCGCTTGTGGTCACTAGGCCAGCAAAGGTGTATTGCCACCTACCGGGTGCACGACGAAGGGGTGTGGGCCTTGCAGGTCAATGAGGCTTTTACACATGTGTATTCTGGAGGCAGAGACAAAAAGATTTACTGTACTGACCTGCGTAACCCAGACATCCGAGTGCTCATTTGTGAAGAGAAAGCCCCTGTGCTCAAAGTAAGACATTAGGATGTTTTTCACTCCAAGAAAAGTTAAAACTACTTATCCAAAGTCACTGAATCTTTATGTTGGTTTTCTTTGTTACTCAGATGGAACTGGACAGATCTGCTGACCCACCTCCAGCAATCTGGGTTTCTACCACCAAGTCATCTGTTAATAAATGGGTAAGCATGCGTAATAACTGAGAATACTGGTCAACTGCCAACATGAAATTCTGGACAGACGCTTGTTCATACCTATGGCTGGTGATTTTTAGCTGTAATACTTCTTCAGCTTATGTAAAAAAAAAAAACAGTTTTGCTGTGAGTGAAGTGATCTTAGAAAGTGAATTAAATTCGTCACAGCTGTAGCTGCAAGACAAAGTCAGGGATTGTTTATTTCTTTATCCAGAGTTAGCTTAAGTGACTTAAATTGTCTATGCTGATGTGTATTTACTTGTCTACTCTATCACGGTGGAAGAGTTGGTGTGCCTGAAGGGGCCATATCGAATGCACTCATTGTAGATGTGGCTGCCCTGAGTTCTGCCCACAAGGTTGTTGGTGCTTTATATAGCAGTCATCTTTGAACCCAGTGGTGATGAATGAGGCAGTCAAGCTGAAGTAGAAATGCCTTGTTAGCCTTGTTAGCTGAGAAGCTTCGAGGGGCAGCTGGAATGTATTGGTGGGCCAAGTGAATTGAGTTCCTTGCTGTTGCTGAGGCAAATGCTCAGAAGTGGGAGGAGTTTGGTCTAGCCTTGGATACTTTTGATTGAAAAAGATTCTGGCAAACCATTGAGCAGCTGAGGCAGGGGCAGTAGTGCTTTACCTATACTGTGTATAGCGAAGGTAGGGTGCTGTTGACCTCAACCAGTGATGTTGTCCATGCTGCCCCATTAGCATGTCTTCCATGGAGGAAGTCTGGGGACTTTGGTATGGGTCTGTCTATAACTGGGGCTGAAATCACAGAGGTAGTTAAAAGCTCAGTAGCAGCAGCAGTTCTCTGATGGTAGACAATATTCACCTCATGTACCTCAAGGCTCTTGGTGTTGCTGAGCTGTCTTAGTTTACACACTTTTGCAAAATCCTGTGGACATCAGGGGAAGTGCCAGCTGATGTTACAGGGGAATCACACTTCTCTGCCTCTCTGGTAAGGTCTGTAAAGGATTGCTGGAGAAGAGAGTCCCGTTGATGGTATAACCTCAGATTCTTCCTGAATCTGAGGTTATACTGTCTGAAGACTGAATCATCTCTTTGAGGGACCATGGGAGTTTGCCTAACCAGTATACATGTGTTTTATGGACTTGGAGAAGGCGTTTGACTGTGTTGCCTGGCATACCTTGTGCGGAGTGCTTTGTGAGTATAGGATTATGGTTCCACTGCTTTGGGCCATTTTTTAACTCTGTCAGGGCTGCTTGTTGTCACAGATTCTCTTCATAACTTTTATAGACAGAATTTTTTGGTGCCACAAGTGTAAAGGAGGGGTCCGGTTTGTTGACATCTTGATTTCATTTCTGCTATTTGCAGATCATGTGGCTCTGTGGTAGGGCTGGGAAATAAAACAATATATCACCATATACACGTGATCAATATTAATAGAAAGTCTGTCCGATAGAATCTTGATAATTTCACTGAACTCCTATCCAAAACCGCACAGCATTCTGGGGGATGGAGGCAGAGGAAAGGCTTTAGTGTAGACACCCAACCTCTTACGGCTATGCTAAGCAAGGTTGGTAGCATCAACTAACTCACTCAATCTTTGGTAAGCTAGCAACAACCTGTTGCGCAACTTGCACAGTAGCAGTTTCATGTTTCTCTACAGTGTCTCATAACTGCTTAAAAATAAAAAGAACAATGGGGAGTGAAAGAAGAACATGAATGCAACAGCTCTAGAGGAAATAGTAGATGAAAGAGGAATCTCAGATACAGGCTGTTGAAAGAAGTTTTTCTCCGCAAGTTAGCTGTGCTCTTCCTTTAAGATCACGAGGGGCCAGTTGCAGTGGTTTGGGCATCTGGTAAGGATGCTACCTGGGTGCCTTCCTGGGTAGATGTTCCAGACATGTCCAACTGGGAGAAGACCCCAGAGAAGATCCAGGGCACACTGGAGAAGACTTATGTTTCTTGGCTGGGCTGGGAATACCTTGGAATCCCCCCAAAAGTGGTGGCTATGGAAAGAGGTGTCTAAAATGCTGCCCCTGTGACCTGACTTTGGAAATAGCGGCAAATCATGGATGGATGTAATGAAATGGTTTTTTGTGTGTGTGTGTGTAGTCTCTAAAGGGAATGCACAACTTCAGATCATCAGGGGAGTACGACAATGACTGCAGTACCCCGTTGACTCCACTCTGCACTCAGCCAGAACAAGTCATTAAGGGTAAGCTTGTGCTTGTTGTTTATTTTTTATAGTTTTTTTTTTTTTTTGTATTTCATGAAATAAAATAAAACTGTTGTTTTTGCAGGAGGTGCCAGTATTATACAGTGCCACATTCTAAATGACAAGAGACACATACTCACCAAAGACACCAACAACAATGTGGCATTTTGGGATGTATTGAAGGTATTTTATGTTCTAGGTGCAATATTTAAAGGACTTTATTTTATAACTGTAAATACATATATTTTATTTTGGACTTTGTAGAAAATTGTTTTCACTCATAACGTACTAGTATTATTTTTGCGACCAACAGCAAATGAGGTTAAAGCTGTTTTTTTCCCCATCTTCCTGAGCAGGCTAATGCCAAATTTAAGAAAATTGATCAAATAAGTTTAATCTTAACACATTACTGGTACTATTGATAAATGTACAGTAGCTTAAATGGATACATGTTTATTTACTTCTAGGCTTGCAAGGGTGAAGACTTGGGAAAAGTGGAATTTGATGAAGAAATTAAAAAGCGCTTCAAAATGGTCTATGTGCCAAACTGGTTTTCTGTTGATCTGAAAACTGGGGTGAGTTGCAGACCGGCTACAACGGGAGCTTTTCATTTGTCTTGATGTGAATGTATTGATAGTTATTTACTTTTTGTTTCCTTTCATTCTTAATTAGATGCTCACCATCACTTTAGATGAGAGTGACTGCTTCGCTGCCTGGGTGTCTGCAAAAGATGCAGGGTTTTCCAGTTCTGATGGATCTGACCCAAAGTGTAGGTTATCATATTTCATCTACACCGAGCAGCTACAGCATTAGGACCAAGCCTAATAGTAAATAGAGCTGTTGTTTCCATAACAGCCCTGAGCAGCACAGACAAGGTGTAGAGTGTTTGACATCTGGACATGCTGTTTATGTTGTGGACATCATCCGTGTGAATTTCAGGATGCATGTTTTCTCAGCAGAACATTTCTACAACACGAGCTGTGTTAGTTATTGAAAATTTTATAGTTGAACACTTCATGATAAGTAGTACAGCTTCAAATCTGTGGTGTAACTTTTCTCTATCTTCCTCTGTCATTGCTGATCACAGTGAACCTGGGTGGATTGTTGCTTCAAGCTCTGCTGGAATTCTGGCCCAGAACTCGCATCAACCCTATGGATGAGGAGGAGAACGAGGTGAACCATGGTAAGGAGACTGAGACTTCACAGAATATTTCCAGTACCAAAATAATTTTTTTATGCATGGAGGCGTGATCTCAAACGTGTTGGCTTGCGGTTGTTTTTAAAACTTTGTGTTCTTGTGTCCACAGTGAATGGAGAGCAGGAGAACAGGGTCCAGAAAGGAAATGGATATTTCCAGGTTCCACCTCATACGCCCGTTATCTTTGGAGAAGCAGGAGGGAGAACTCTTTTTAGGTATGATCTTATGGAACGCTTTTAATATGTTAATATATTTGAAATATTGATGTTAGAGTATTAGTTGAATGAATGATCTGTGTTGCTTTTATTGCAGGCTGCTATGTAGAGATTCAGGTGGAGAGACTGAATCAATGCTGCTGAATGAGACAGTCCCACAGTGGGTTATTGATATAACTGTAGATGTGAGTACTGTTTTGTTTATACTTTTTCATGTGTCAATGTTGAATCTTTTTTTATTTTATTTTATTTTTCCAACCCTAAGGTAGTTTTTCATAGGGCTTGTAGTGTTTGTAGCAAAGCAATCATCAAGCCACGCAGTCTAAAGGCGTACACCTTAGAAATGAAGACGGGCAGATTTGAAGCATTTAATAAATAATAACTTATTTACCTTCATTATCGAAGCTTAACCTGAACATTCAGGGTTGTATATAAGCTGATATACATGTGTGTTCCCTCTTCTTTCTGTTCCAGAAAAATATGCCTAAATTCAACAAAATCCCATTCTACCTCCAGCCTCATTCTTCCTCTGGTGCAAAAACACTAAAAAAGTAAGTTTTGGGAAACTGAATCACCTGTACCAATTTATAATCTCTGGAGGGGGAGGTGAGCTGCAGCCCGATCCGATCAGGTTTTATTGTTTATCTGTCTTCTTTAGGGACCGTCTCTCCGCCAGTGATATGCTCCAGGTGAGGAAGGTGATGGAGCACGTGTACGAGAAGATCATTAATCTTGACAACGAGTCGCAGACCACCAGCTCCTCGGCCAATGATAAACCAGGGGAGCAGGAGAAGGAGGAGGACATGGCCATGCTAGCTGAGGAGAAGATTGAGCTAATGTGTCAAGACCAGGCACGGAGACTTATTATTATTATTTTTTTACTGTTAAACGTTAACATTTTAAAGCCACAAGAGTGCGATAAACTCAGCTATATCTGTTGATTCAGTAATTTATTTTGTTTTTGTGTTTATCAGGTTCTAGATCCCAACATGGACCTGCGGACAGTTAAACATTTTATCTGGAAGAGTGGAGGGGACTTGACACTTCACTATAGGCAGAAGTCCACATGAAAGTCATCATTTTTACAACCAGAACTCTTTGTCATTTGCCAATCACCGCCCACCTTTAACATGTAGTACCCTATATCCCATTGTGTGGTCAAGAGTCGCAGTACCAATGAGAATCCAGTAAAAGTAAGGACATGATTCATGATGTATCATAGGGAAGAGACCCGAGCACTTCGGCGCAGCCAACACACCCGTGGGAAAATAAGAGGTCCATAATGGTTCTTTAACAGTTTGAGGAATGGACTGTTTTTTTTCCAGATTTCAGCAATGTTTTTGTTCTCTTAGACCTTTGCCTGAATGGCGTTTATTTTGAGGCGACTGAAGTTCCAGTCTATATTTGTGTCTGAGTGTGTTGGTGCACATGGATGTAGTAGACTGCTCTAGTACATTCCAGAAACTGTCCTTGTTCTACAAACACTTTGCACCTGTCTCAGCAGAACCACCACTGTAGGAGTACACTTGGTCTCTGGGTAGCATCACAGTCCCCCAAAGAAACTCACCTGCTCCGTTGTAGACGTTAACCTAACCTTCAGTTCTGACATCTAATTCTTACAGAACCTCACTGACCGACACATCCGTTCTTGTGTTTTTTTTATTTTTAGCTGTGCTGTTCTCCATAGAATGTTTTCTTTTGTAAATATATGTGCAACATTTTTGATTCAAATGAGTTTCTTTTGCAGCAGGTTTTTGTTGTTGTACAGTTTCCATACAAATTAACACTTTTTTTTTTCCTTTTCAAAATTCCAAGAGCACATTCATGGTCATGAGGATAGTTTTTGGACAATCAGAATTGCATTTGTTGTATTCACAACAAATGTTATTCATGTCCAACTTATAATTAGCAGCTCATTTATAAGGAATATAAAGAATAACTCCTGCTCAAACACCGTCTTCGGCTCATGAAGCAAAGACACCGACGGTGATGAGTTTCCTTGTGTATATGTCATTTAGATTTATTAAGAGTAAATATAACTTACAAGAGACTCAACTGAAGAGATTTTTAGAGCATCCAGCCAATGTGGGAAACACACCAAAGTGAAATAATCACTAACAGATATGTGGATATTTTCTCAAAAATTTTCTGGAGATAATTTTGCCATGACGTGAGTGTGGAAGACGCCATAAAGGAGATTGCATCGAGTGAGCTCTAATTGGCCAAAACATAGAATGTGTACCCCAATTAGGCCATACTGCTGCAATGTTCCTTGTAATAACCTGTGAGATATGTATATTTTAGGCTTTCAAACAACTAAGTTGGAATGGTCTTAATGACAAAAATGTAGGGATTATAAATGGATGTTTCTTGAGTTGTAATGTGTTCAGCTGATGAGCGTGAAATAAAAACAAGGGACACGTTTTTTTTAAAGTGATATGATTGTTTAACATTCAAAAGGTTCGCTCATTTTACAATTATCAAAACGCTCAGCTTTTACTCTAAGAAAACATACAAATCATCATTAAAATATCTGCAAAAACACCCTTCCTTATTTTACACACCAGCGCCTACTTTACCAAAAATAATTAAGAAGCCCCTTAAACAGTTAAGTGGGAAATCTGCTTTCTATTTCCAGACTGCACTTCCAAGTCTCTTGCTAGAAATACATTATGAATTTACTACCGTATACTTCCAGGCAGAACAATTTTGCATAGACCACATGAATTACAAGCAATAATTATGCTAAATTAGAACCATTAAACCATTCTTACCCTAGCACATCTGGCGTTTAATTCAACACAAAAGGACAAATATTCCTACAGCAAAGCCCTTTAAAAATCCAATACAGGAGACACAGTTTCCTACAACTCAAAGCTCGAGTATTTACTGAGTCTTTAAAACAACTTGGAGTTGTAACAGTGCACCAACAAAAGGCTGTGACACATTTCAGCAGCCATCGTCAGTCTAGTAGTGTTGAAGATGTTAAAGGTACTCAATGCAATGTCATGCAGGCTGTTAAAAAATTCATACAGGAATCCAACTCGGACCAACATTTTTCTTATATCAACGGTTTATATTCGCTGACAGCTGTCAACTAAGGCCGTGGAAGCCACATTTTGAGTAAAAGTACGCAGATAGAGGTGTTTTGTTTACAGAGTGCATACCCACATTTCAGAATTGCATATCTGGAAAACTACTGGGGTAAACCTTTAAACTGCACCGTTTGATACAGTTCAGAAGAACATTTTTTTAACGTTTGATTTCATGGTTTGCAATGAGTACATTTAAATGGTATGAAGGTGCAGCTGTGCTTTGCAGTAGCAAATGATTATTTATTGAACAATTCAAGTATTTATCATTATATCGCAAAATTTCACTTCATGTAATTCAACTTTCTATTCGGCTTAAAAGGTTTCTTTAAAATATTTAGCCTAAATAATCAGTAACTTAAAATGTTTACATACAAAACAAACAGGGTGTTATTGTAGTAATGCTTGTGTTTGTGTAGTGTAACTAGTCGAGTGCAGCCATTCTCAACAGAAAAAAAAAACAAAACGAGAGGATCGAGAGAGTCTACCCTGTTTCTTATGTACGTGTTTCTTAAAAACAAGCCTTGATTGTCGACTCCACGCTGCGTCTGTGTTCCTATTGTTCAGCCTGATGATAGCTTACATCAAATCTGTTTCTTCTGGTTGTTCCTCGCTGTGTTGATGGTCACACTGATGAGCTTCAGACTCGCACGCCGGCTCCTGTGTGTCCTCAACGGTCTGAGAGGGGCAGCTATCTGAAGGTGACTCATTCAAAGCGGAGGTTGGGATGAGGTCGAGAGGAGATGGGCTGGGAGGCTCTTCTGCAAGAGAGAGGAGGGACTCCTCAGGCAGACCTGGACTGCTGCTGGGTTCAGTGCGGTAGCTGTGTTGGTCTGTGGACTCCGCGACAAGCTGAGCTGTTTCAGCTGATGGATCACCTGAATCCGACAGAGCATCAGGTGAAGTGTGAGCAGGAGGGAGGTCTTCGGCTGACTGCGAGACCAGCTCCTGCGGCGCACTTCGGTTCCCCGCTGATAATGAGAGCAGGCTGCTGTTCTCCAGCTCTGCTGTGCAACAGAACATCAGAATAAAGTTCATATAATCTCATTTTCCTCTAGTGCATTCAGGTTTCCCATATTTTTCTGAGCTTACTCACCAACGCCAGATATTTCACTCTCCTTCTCCTCATGCATAGCCAGTGAAGTGTTGGTCATATCGATAGACGAGGTGGACAGATCCAGCTTCTCCATCAGATCTGAGGGATCAGGGTTCATTGCGGTTACTTCAGAATCTGAAAAATAAAAAAACATTGTGCACACATTAATGGGGCTTTTGGTGAATCTTAATGGATTACTGCATTCATACAGAGTTAGTCAACCAATTCAAATCACTGAAAACTAACCGGGGTCCATGACCCTCTGAATGGGAGGGGGTAGTGATGCTTCTTGTAGGGTGATCTGCTCCACATCTAACAAATCTTCAATTTGGCTTGGAGATGTCATCAGAGGTGCCTGGACAAGAACAGGTTTGCTGGATACTGAATGTGCATTGCATTAAATGTGCTGTTATAAGTGACAGAAGTTAACACCACGAAGACATGATCTTGATCTCCAGATCTTTTATTAGTTTCACGGAAGATAATTACTTTTATTTACTAAAATTATTTTCTGGGATATTAACAGTAACATCTACCTCTGCGTATCCATGCGAAGGCTGCTGTGGAGAGGGTTTCTCTTCTGGAACGACGGTGGAAGGTGTCACTGTCGATGCATCGGGGTTTACAGGGATGCGGTGCAAGTAGCCATATCCAATGCCACAACCCAAACTAAAGACAAACAAATTCAAAATAAACAATATTGCACTACTAGTTAAAAATTCACGTTACATACATACATTATACATAATGAATAAATGACAGAGGGCTAATCACTCACACTGCAGAGATTCATTTGTGACAATGATCCATTCTGTCTGCACATGCCAAATAAATGTGGCAGTAAATATTTGCAGGACCAAACAAACCAAAGACGTATGGCACATAAAGATGACATATTCTGCTGTCATTTCATTTTCTTTGTCCCATACCTGCCCTCTCCTCCCCATGCTCCGTTGGGTGTGACCAACACCTCTCTGCAGGTATCTGTTTGTGTGCTGTACACCAGCAGCTTCAGCGGCTTCCCCTCGTGGGCCTCAATCAGCGAAAAGAAGTCTTCTGACTGTAAAGAGTGATTGTTCTTTAGAGTTTCACTCACTGGTGCACATTTTAATTGTTTACTTGATCATTTTAGGAATAAACGCTGAGTGCAGAGGAAGTGACGATGAGTCGATTTAAAATGATTCTTACATCTTGCAGCACCTGATCTGCTCCAACAATATAATCACTGTAGGGCTGAAGACCTGCTAGCGCTGCTGGTGAGCTGGTTTCTACATCCTTAAGAAAGATGTTTACGTTAAAGTACAAACGAAACACAAAAACCATCATAGGTTCAAGCTTACTAAAGACAATATCAGTGCACAGAAAGAGTTTTCATAGTTCTTTGATGACTGACCAGTACGTGCCAAACATTCTCATTTGCTCCTTGGTAGCTGCAGAAGCGAACACTGGCCCCCAAGAGCCCCTGACCGCCCCACATGTTACTGGGCACTACATCCAGCTCGCGGACTCTCGTGGTTTTAGTGCTATACACTTCCATCCTCACAGCTTTTTCCATGTTGGCTTTCAGGAGCTCTTTTAACAGGTCATTTTCCTCACTCTGGCAAAAAAAATGAAAAACAAAGTAGATCAACAGCAACCGAATGTGGTCTTTTTCTTCACTTGTAACTCTCTAAGAATGTTTATAAGCTTACTATCAACAAGTCTTACAAGTCTTGTGTTGTCCAGGGAAAGAATGAAGTCAAAGAAAGGCTGTAGTCCTGCCTTTTCTGCAGGGGAATTAGGCTGCACCTGCCAAAACCAACACAAGATACTTTGTGTAACTGCTAGAACTTTACCTTTGCATGTAGTTAGACAATTAGCACATTTAAACACAGAAAAATCAAATGAAAATGTAACTATATATCAGTTACATTATACTCTTATAAAGTATTGTGAGGATTAGACCTATTAACATTAAATGTATTTTAATTCATTTGAACACATCTTCAATTTTGCAGGCTAAGTCTTTGCTTGCAGTTCTTTAAAAGGAACAAATCCTGACATATTCATTAATTAACTGACCAATTACTTGAACAAAACTGTAAATAAAATAATGGTAGAAAGTTCTTGGCTTTAATGTGAAAGATTGTAAACATAAAAAGTGCTCAGAAAACAAATCATTGAATCATGTTTCAACTTAAAACTATTTAGTCCAGTGATACAGTCTGTACTCTTCGACTGTTATTTCTTTTAAATTTTTTGAAACACAAAGAGATGTTTTTAAATGTATAACTGAGTCTACTTGTGTTAGCAGGTAAATAGTGCCACCTCATCAGGTTTTAGTCTCTGCTGTAACAACTCAGCTAGCTATCAGTTAGCAACATGTCAGGATTAGCTGCTCCAGGTTCAAAACAGCATAATTCCGTCAAGCCTTACGCCGTGCACATGATATCCGTACGTCCCTCCTTCAGATCCTTCTGAACTCTGTGATAAACCCATCTTGTTAAAAAAAAATAATGCTTTATATTATTATTTAAAAATATTAAATGACGACAAAGACAGACTACGGTTGACACTTCGCGAACATCTTATTAGCAGCCTGAACCAATCGAGCAGGCTGCTTTTCGTCGAACGCGAAAATACACAAACTCACTAAGTCACTGCACATGCGCATACTGGCTGGGCCGATTGAATACTTTTATTTTGAAACGTCACGCCGGAAATGTTAGCATGCTAGGCTTTGACGCAAAACTGGTCACTGTCGGATACAGTTCTTTTTGTGGCCACGAGAGGGCGATAAAAGCTCATTACGTTTCATTTATACAGTATAAAGTGCGAATGAAATACATACTATTGAGTATTTAAGTCCGATTTCAGCCTGTTTGCTGATACTATTGAGATCCGGTTTGTTCCTCCTGTGCAGTGTTTGACACATGTCTACTCCTACATACTTGATCCTATTGCAACCATCAAAACTTCTAATTAATAGTATCATTTGACAGGAGATGCTCGCTACGACTTTTAATGGTTCTATGAAATACTAGGCTTTTTAGAGCTTCATTACAAAAAATTGTAGGTATGAGTGACTGTGTGAATGGTTGTTTGTCTCGTTTGTCTCTATGTGTCCCTGTGATGGACATATGACCCGTCCAGGTTGTACCCCGCCCCTCACACTGTGACTGCTGGATATGGGCCCCGGTGACCCCCGTGACCCTGAAAGGAAGAAGCGGGTAAAAGATAATGGATGGATGGATGGGAAAATTTCAGCAGCTTGGATTTGGTACAATGCTGCTCCCTTATAAAACCTTTACGAGGGAAAATCTAAGACTTTCATCAGACACAAATTATAGTCACAGTTTATAAAGTAGTGCTCAAAGCATGTTTAGAAAACGACCCTTAACCAAGAAGATGGATTTGTGACAAAATAAACCATCCTGACATCACGTATGGACACTTTTTTGACAAAAAAAGAAAAAAAAAACATTAAAAAAACAGGTTTTTATTTATATCTAGACACATTGTGAAGTGTTATCTTCCTTTTATTGACTTTGGGTAACATTATTTTTAAACGAAATCATAAACTCCCATCAAACAAACAATTCATGTTAGTCATTGTAAAACTCAAACTTGTCAGAAAAATAACATTTTAGGACAAAAAATTAATTCAAAAAAATAAGTCACATAAATTACTCAAGTGTGATTTCTCTCAAAAACATATTCATACAGTAGAAAAATAAGGTTATCAATCATTCTTTGAATATTGAAATATTATTACAAATTTATAAAAGCACTCTTTGCATTTCGTTTTCCTGTACACTTTCTATATTACAAGATATATTTTAAAAATAAAATTAGCTATAAAAGCTGCGTATCTGTGACTGAATAAATGTGCTCAGCACTCGGGTCAGTCAGGCCGATCAGAGACTCCAGCAGCTGGGTGCTGCACTCCTGCTGCGGTAAACGAACAGAGCTGAACACCTGGAAGTGCTGAATGCCGTCCGAGTGTCTGTGCTCTTTGAACGAGCTGTGCAGCGGTCCCGAGGGGTAGTCCCTGTGGAAGAACTCCAGGTCGGAATCGGAGGACAGACTCAGGTCCATGTACCTGCTAAAGGAGTAGTCCGCAGTGGGGGAGGGGGTGCGGGGGAAGTCCTCAAGAGAGTCGTCTCCAAAGAAGCCTCTGGACTGGTTTGCATTCTCATCGAGGTAAGTGCTGCTTGGACCCATGTTGTCTGTGGTGGCTGCACGTGGTCCTGTGTTGTCAGTGCTTGTGTTGTGGGGGTCGGAGCTCAGTGGTTCTCTAATGTTCCTCAGCTGGCTGCACGTGTAGCAGTGATTACTCGGAGAGTCACACAAACTGAGGGCACAGGTCAAGCCACCGTCAGTTTCAGGAGGATCCTGTCGGAGAAACGCTCTGGTGTCTGAGTCGGAGGAGGAGCAGGAGGATTCTGACATGTCGCTGCTGCAGCTGTTCTCCCCAGCCACCAGCTGCTCTGGAACGCAGTGGAAAGAAGGGGTGGCAGGCATGGTGAGAGGAAGGCTGTCCTCCTCCAAAGAATTTACAAATGGACACCTTTTTTCCTGTGTGCTCTGCTTGGGATGAATGTCATCCTGGGTTTTGAACTCTTTAAGCTCCTCTGGAAGTTCTGTCTGGTCCTCTAGGTTTAGTGTTTCCCGGTGCAGTCGCCTCTCCAGGTCGAGTCTCATCAACGTGTGGATGTAATGGGTCTGCACACGCCTGACGTCAAACTGGAAGCGTCCCTGCGTGTTTCCACAGCTGTCCTTCGTGCATCCACAGGGGAAGTTGAATCGGTCCACCTGTCAAAATAATAAAAAAAATGTAGGCATAGGATTTATCCCAATTTTTTACACCACAGTATAAATTTCATTTTAAAATCGGTGCTTTACCTGGCATTTGATGCCTGCCAGACTGCAAGCGCAGGTCTCTGGCTCACA
Source organism: Millerichthys robustus (assembly GCA_034783495.1). Taxonomy (NCBI): domain Eukaryota; kingdom Metazoa; phylum Chordata; class Actinopteri; order Cyprinodontiformes; family Rivulidae; genus Millerichthys; species Millerichthys robustus. The sequence continues at coordinate 15,006,766 of JAVKLF010000064.1, read as the reverse complement.
GAAACCCTGACAGTCACATCCACAGGCCTCTCTGGAGAGCCGCAGCCCATGAAGCTGTCTCTTCTCCTCCTTGTCGATGACTTTCACCCCGGCAGCCAGCAACAGAGCCTGTCGCTGTTTGGAGGAGATCGGTTGAAGGAAGCCTCCCTCCACCAGGTCAGAGTCACTAACATGGAGCTCAGATTCTTCATCTACAACCTGGTCCACGGTGAGCTTTTCTGCTTCGTGTCGGCCAACGGCTCCGCTGATGATCAGCTGAAGGCAACGCAGCAGGTAAAGTAAGAGGAAGTATATGCAGAGTAATGCAGAGTAACATAGAAGAGATTAAAAACCACTTACTTTGCGTTTTAACGCCTCAAACTTCTTCTGTCTCAGTTTTTCTCTGTGCCTTTCTCTGCGCCTGTCCCGCTGTTCCATTGCATGCTCTGCCACCGTATACCTACGGAGGGCGCTGTGATCGCGCACCATGCCGAGGGTGGCACCTCCTCGGCTGGGGACGCTTGTGAAGCCCTGGCAGCGCGGGAAACTGTACACCGTCACCTGGTCAAAGCGCACAGTGCTCTGTCCTTTTGTAAGCTTGGGCCTCTTCAGGATAGACTCAGCTGATTGGTTAAAAAACAAACAAACACAAGAGTGATTAGGTAAAAAGGTTGCCATGCCAACGGGATGTTTTGAGTTAAAACAAATGCTTAGACTTTGAAAATAGTAATGCAAACGTAGTCTAGTTTGCTTAAAATTTAAACTTAAAATCAGTTTTTGTCAGAAAAGTCACAACATTTACTTAATGACACTACTACATTAGTCTGTCTCTTAAATATTTCATTTTTTTAAGAAGCAATCTCTTCTGTTGAAACTTGTTTCACTATAAGAGGTATCTTAAATGTATTAGATAGATCCTGCTTTAATTTACTACAGATGTGTTGTTTATTTTCAGGTAAGCACAGTTTCTAGAAAAAAAATAAAGGCCAGGCATGTTTTCAAATGAATGCATAAAACCTGTTGCCTCTTTTAGATTAAAATCAATTTATGATGAGATGAGTTGTAGCCGTTTAGGTCAAACCTTGAAAATAACATTATGCGCAATGTCAGCGGATGTCATACTTAAGAGTACGGGATGCGAACGCCTCTCAGCTGCAAAAACACCAAAGTTGAGCACCATATCTGCAAAAAATGACAAACTTTTATCCATTTCTGCGTTTTCTAAGGTCAGCTGGCTGTGGTGGTAATCTTGAATTGTAATAACTCCAAGAATGTATCTGTTTTAGATGCACATCTAGTGATTACCTTTTGCAAGTTTTACTAAAACCTTTCTATTGGTTCCTGAGTTACTGTGGTAACAGACAGACACATGAACGTGCGTACACACACGGGCCAAAACATTATTGCCCCTTTCACCTTTCAGCAACAGGCAATAAGTATTGTAGCATGTGCTGGTATTTTATTTTTTAGATATGTACAACTTCTGGGAAAATTCCAAGATAGTTGATAGAATCTGTTGCTGAATCGCTATGAAACATATTTAAATCTCTAAATGACCACTAGGGGGCAGGCTGCAGGTGCTTTCCTTCAGATAAGGGTCAACAGTTGAAGATCTATGTGAGAAGGAAATACCAAGGAGAAAGTTCTGGAACAACAATGACAGAGGAGTACAGAGGAGAGTGGGGGTTTGTTCTGCCTTTCAGGTTTGACAGCATATAATTAGTCAGCTGGTCTTTAATGTCCACCAGGTTACTGTTTGGTGCAACAGTTTGTCCTTCACTACGCGTCTGACCTTTTCAGATAGCTGAGGCTGAACTCTAGCAGCTGCAGAATATGGTAAAAAGCAGCTGGCTAAGCTTGTGTCATCTGCTCTGTTTGTATAAACACTTCCACTCAGAATCTTTTAAGCCCTGCACACACAACGTGGACCCAGTTTGTCCTGAGAAAGAGATTACCGTGATCATTCTGAAAACATCCGTCCAACCCTCTCTGTTTGTTTGTATGCGAGTGTCCATGCTGTGTCTGGCTGTCCTCCCTCTCCCTGTCCGCAGACTTGCTCTACCCTGTTCTACAGTTTGTTTTATTTTGGTGTCGGGCTCACTGCCTTCCTGAGATCAGGCTGGATGTTCTGGATCAGGATCTTTGTTGACTAGAACGTTTTGTCTCTCTTTTTCTACATGTCACTTTTACTTGTTTTGTGGGTGTGTTTCCTGCACCTCCAAGTGCTTTATTTGTCTTCTAAGTTAGGTTGACTCATCATTTTCTTTGAATCTTTCTGTCCATGCTGTAATTTGGACAGGGCTCATGATGTCTATCTACCACAGACAGTGTCTCGCCTTCGGTGACTCAACGGAACGAGCTGTGAATCGCATTCGCTGCTGCAGAAGTTGAGCAACGCCTTGAACAGCATCATGTCAACACATCGAGTCATTTGATATGACTTGTTCAAAGCAGCCCCGATATTCAAATTGATTCCACAACTTCCTATTGCACAAGCAAATGATCTTCTACACCACCAGACTGAGACCAAGGAGGGGAGTCATTCGCCTGCATGCGTATTATCTAGAACAAGCATTTTCATATCAGCCAGTTCTAACTTCTGCTTCAGGCTGATAAGAGACACTCCTATAAAACACTTGATGAGGAAACAGGTCGATAAGGAAGATGTTTGCATTATTTGAAAGAAGGGAGAGAAATAAACATTGGTCGCAGGCTTGGAGACTTACTGGGCAAACGGGAGGGTGAGGCGGGACTGTGTGGTGTGAAATCCTGGTTCTCAGATGGGCTCCCCTCCCCGTCAGATTCCCACTCTGAGGAGGCAGGGGAGGAGATTGAGGAAGGAGAAGAGGAGGAGGAAGAGGAGGAGGAGTAGAAGGGATATTTCTCTACCTCTGCAAACTTTCTCTTAAGGATGCCTCTCATTGTTTGGCCGTGGTGATTGCCAAACATTCTGCCAGGGAACAAAAGACAAACATGATGTTTTAGGTAACAAATATTTTGTAGTAACACATGCCCTAGTTAATAGTGTGGAAAAAAACTAATAAAAGACCAGCAGCAATGTATTGTTTGGGACACTACGTACTATTAAACTGGCAACTATGGGACTGGGACACTCTTCTAGGTAAAAGCTGGTCAAGCCGGTTTTAGGCCACAAGTTTGTGTAGGCTAATTACATCTTGATACAGATTTACTTAGAAACTAATGTTTCTCAAGTGCACTCATTAGACAATAAATCCTACTCCCACAGCTGAGGGCTTTAGGAGTGTTACGGAAAAAAAACTAAACTTCAAGAGCTCTTCTTTGCTCCAAAGTAATTAACATTCCTATGATTCCTGTATTTTTTTTAACACAAGAATACAAGGAAACGGAACATCTAGTGGTTGTATGCTCAGGGCTGGGCGTGCAGTGGATCAAGTGGCTGCTATTTTTGGGTATGGACGTGGAAAATGATTTCAAACGGGAGTATTTTCAGGTGAAACAAAGCTCAGTGAGGTTTTAAGACTCGACTGAGTGCAACAGAAGGCTGAAAGAGAAAAGCTGTCAGATAACTCAGTTAATTATTTACTACAGTCAAACTTAGTGATTGAATTTGGGCTGCAACAAACAATTTTGTTTTATTATTTTGATAAAGCTTTACTACTTATGTAGTTCTTTGATACACACAGAAAACTGAGAATGACAATTTTGGGTTGGTGTAGTAAAAGCACTAGTCTAATTGCGGATAAACAGTTTTCGCATCAACTAGCCAACACCAACTACGTTCTTTTAGGAAACCAAATTCACAGTCTAGTGCAAATGAAAGCTATTAATAAAGCCAACCAAGCTCACGATTTTTACTGTCTTTTCTATGCATTACATCCTAAAGCAGACGTTTGGCCTAAAATAGCGGACTGTGAAGAATGACACGGCTCGTTTTCAAGCCAACACAAACTTTTCAACCTAGTGGTTGCTCAAATCAACCCAACCTGTGAACCAAAAGCTAAAACCCAGCAGTTGAGTTATCAAAATAACCCAGCAGTTTTTAGTGTGGGGGAAGTGAAAATTAATGAATTAGGAGAAACAAATGCACAGCAAAATTAATAAAAAGCTTAACTTGCCAACTTGTAAAATGTTTAGCTTTTGTTAGATAAACTTTATCTAACTTTTTTGCTTTTATTCGACCATTGAAATATTTTCTTCAATCATTGTAAACACAATTAGGTTCCTTTTTGTTAAGAATAGCTCAGCAGAAATGAAAAGCATTTATCGCAGGCTCTGAATAAAGTTCACACCAGGTTAAATAGTGACATGTATTCTTGTTAAAAAGGAACGTAAAACATTTTGTACTTTGGTGTGCCCTAGTTTCCATTATCCTTCTTTTATACACAAGAGCAAACAACTTCCTGGATTTACTGTTTAAAACCAAAGTTGAAACAAGAGACAGCTCAGTCAGCTTCGAGGAGAAACAAACTCTTAACTTTTGTAGACAGATTGCTCTTATTTCTGCAGAAAAAAATCATGTTTCCACAAATAAAATTGCAGCTTTTACAATCAGTACAACAATACTTATTATTCTGGCTGCTGATTGTCCCAGTTACACCACATTTATTACACATCTGACAGAGCACAGAAACCCCACTGTACATCAGGTATTCACTGAGGCATCAATAATTTAAAGGTTCATAGCAGCAAAACGCGCGCGTGCGCGCGAACCAGGGAGTGGGGGTTGGCTGTGAATGCATTAATATGCTCAAGGGGGAGGACGAAGAACAGACCGACCAGATTTCTTCTACTTTTAATATGACCACAGGGGGAAATTCACACTTTAGTATCCACACACTTTTAATCCGTGCAGGAATGTTCACGCGCACGTCACACTGAGGTTTCTCTGAAGCAGTCGCTTCCTGTTTGGCATAATAACAGTCTTTAGGCAGCTGACCTGATAACCCCCTCTCTGAGGGACACACACACATGTACACACACACCCACACACAGGCTGCCAGGTG
>JAVKLF010000064.1:14880162-15001702 GCA_034783495.1 Millerichthys robustus | reverse complement strand
CTCTCTCTCTCTCTCTCTCTCTCTCTCTCTCTCTCTCTCTCTCTCTCTCTCTCTCTCTCTCTCTCTCTCTCTCTGAACTCCAGTCTTCATTTAAAGCTGAGCCAAGTTCTGCTCCACAGAACACACACTCACCGTGAAGTTTGTCTCACTGACACACACGTTCGTTTAGACATATGTTCATTTTATGTACAACAGTAAAAAAAACTAAAAGCAAAGACACAATAATTGCATTAATATTGTGATTATTTACAAGCAGCAGTGATACGCTCGCAACAGTGTAACAATATTGGAGAAAATAATGACAGACAACATGGTGTATTTTTAGCAAGTTACTCACCACAAACTGAAGAACCGCCTATTAGCGAGGAGGAATGAAGCTGACACGAAGTTATGGCTCTCGCCTGCGGTGCGGCCAGCTGAGCATTTTGGGCTGTTTATGTGAAGCTTCACAGTTGTACCAGTGTGAATATGAGAGGACTGGCTGGGAGCTCCCAAAGACACGGAGTTACGTGGCAAGATAATTCACCGTCCGCCGACAACCGGAAATCTCGCGCCTGCGCATAACCATTGGTGTTAGCTCGCTATGCTAAACATTCCAAACGCATGCATTTTACAAAAATACCCCCACTGGGCCTACCAAATGACATTGGTATGCTAGTAAAACGTCTGTCCAAAACATCAAAAACGTAAGCACTTGGTTTAAACTTAAACATATCGCGGGGTTTACATTCAGCAACGTTTACTTCCAAAGCGGTGACTTACAAACCCGGAAGTACTGTAAGGTGTCCACTCTTGTTTGTAATTTGTCTCTGTGTCACTGTCTGTCTTGACGCAGACAGTGACACAGGCACAGGCTCTCACTGCAGCCCACAGATTCCTGTCTGTTGTGTTGACGCTGAGCTGTTTGCGCCAGTAATCATGAGCTGGTAAATAAAGAACATTTGAACCTCCAGCTGTAGATCACATAAACAGCTGCGTCACTTATTTTCATTCGCGGTGGACATGAAATGTTTAAGCTTTTTTTTCATTTCAGTGAAAAGTTAGTCTTTGACATTTAGAGGAAATTAAAACACTTTAATAGAGATACAGTAAACTTTAGAAAAATTATAATAAAGTTTTATCTTAAAGCCTGCCATTTATCTACAGACTTCCATTTTACATCAGTGTGAATCCCTTCAGATACAATGGAGGAATGGTGGAAAGGGGTTGTTTTTGGTGACACATATTCTCTGGTATTCATATTATTTTATTGAAATATGACCCTGTAGTATTAGTGTTCCAGAACATCCAGGAAACTCCTTTCAGTGTAGAGGAGCTGTGGATGAAAACAGGATTATGGGTCTTGTTCTTCTTGAACAAAGACACTAGATTGTCCTTAAAAACAGATGTCATGGAGTAGAGCTTCTTTATGTACATTTGTAAACACACTAAATTTCAACTGAATGTTTTCAGTGCAAAAAAAAGAGAGAAAGAATTAACATTCCAGCGTTTCTACCTTTAAAGGTACTCACAGCCATACTCTGCATCCCTGGATGGGAGGAAAATGAAGCTTTCAAGGAGACAGACTCACAAAACATCAGATGAACAGATGAACAGACAGATGAACAGAAGGGCTAAAATACCCATGAGGTTGAGCATTGATCCCCCAATGTTGATATGCATGAGTTTGACAAACAACTGCACTTAACGCCAGAGTTTGTGTTAGTCCAAATACTCTGGGAAGAGGATGGACAGCTTTTCTCCACTTCAGCTCTCTGTGTGTGTTTTAGGATTCTGACCCACTTTGGACTCGTGTGTTTCTCTTCCAGTGACCTGCATTAGGAGTAAACACCAGGGAGACGGTGCAGCAGGAGAGGAGGGATTAGTGCAGTGAAACAGCACAAACAGTAAATAGATAGGTGTGTCTTTTACATTTGCCAAACAAGACTTGTTGCAGCACTGAATGCACATCCAGCCTGAGCATCTTCTGAGATCTTGATGTGTCTTACAACTCATGATCAAAGTGCTCTGTGAGGAACTGTGGCTATTTATTGTACAATTACGTTTCCTTGACATACTAAATATATCTGTGCAATAGTTACAGGTTCCTCTTTCTTTTTGTAGGCAGTCACTAATAGAATGTGACTGTCCAGTGTCCTGATTCGTCAGTGACTGATCCTTCTCAGTCCACACTATTGTAACACTAACAAACTTTAGAAGACAGTGCCAAATTAATATTTCACTTCAGTAGCACAGCTGTAGAAGCGTAGCCTATAAAAAGAGATTCTCATGCAATTTGCAGTGTTTATTCACTAATCATTACTGTTATAAAAGAATATTTCTAACTTGACATATTCACATTTAAGTCATATTTAATGCTTTTCAAAAACCCCCACAAACGCTAAAAGAAAATTCAGAGCTGCTTTGTCCTAAACACTATCATGTTCTGTATTTAACAGGTGACCCCATCTATCTACAGTCAGAGAACAGCGAGTCCAAACCAGTAGTGCACTTTCTGTTCATGGTCCACATTACATAACCTTATAGTTAACCTACATTCTGACAGCCTCTAAGGTTGCTGAGACTCGCTGCTGTGGCCCGGTTAGACGCACAATGACCCACATGCATCTCACAAATACTGACAAAGCTTCAGGCAAGTGAAACGCTCCACCCAGTTCCCCCTGGTTTCCTGTGAACATGACCTCAGGGAGTAGAAATCCATAGATAGATAGATAGATGGTGCCTTCTAGGGGCTAATTTTACAAAACAAAAAGAATTGACCAACATGTTGTTAATGGTGCACTCTAGCTTTAATTTATTGAAACGCTCCAGAGAAATGTTTCTCTCCACATATTTGCTGATTTATAACTAAAACGTCTACCTTTCTCTATTTCTCACATGTTCCAACTTTATTCTTTTTCTTTTGGTTAATGGTCTATTAGTTGTAGAAAAGGGATTAAGTGCTTCAAAGTGACTAATAAAGTGTTAAATTACTGCCAAGGCTCAAGTTATATGGCAGAAGATTCAAATGATTAATTTGGGTATACCAAAATAAAGTGTTACCACTTTGTTCGGTGGTTAGATCAGTTCCAAATCTCACCAACACCCACATTTGAGCCATGCTCTCTGAGTGACTCACTCCTCATCTGGATCTTCAGGCAGCTCTCATTCGGATACAAAACGAAAACAGAGCACCACTTTGTGCTGAACGTAAGGAAGACAAAACTGCACAGTGGGGGAAAAAAAACAATTGGTATTCAAATTAAAATGGTGCTACTGACCAAAAAAATCAGAGTTAATATTTATAAAGAGTAGGAAACATATATTCTTAATGAATCAACAGGGTAAAGTCAGGGTGACGAGAAATGGAAACACACTTGGAATAAAAGGTGGATCAATCAAACACGTAAGTAGCCAAAGAAAAGACAAAGAAAAACACGTTATTGATAGAAATAATTACAACAAATGTGTGGAGGAGAGTAAAGACAGGAGCAGAGGGAGGAAATCTAGTCAGTTTGTTCTCCAGCAGTCTAGCCTATCACAGAACTAAGGAACAATTCAGAAAACCAACCCTAACTACATTGATCAAAACGGAGAGTTTATTTATGTGCACACAGTAAGCAGCTGATTGGATTCATGAGATTTTATGGATAATTATAACAAATGCAAAAAAAACCACAAATATATTATATTTACTGCAAATTGTTAATGAAAAAAAAATGCTATTGGTGTCCTTTTCATAAAAAACAACCAAAATATATGTGGGCTAGTCTAACAGCCTGACTGCTTTACTTTGAGTACTCTTTAAATAAGTTAATGCTTAGCTTCTGTTGCAGCAGTTAAATGCCGCCTGAAGGTCAGATCTCACATTTCCTGCAAGAAATATGAAAATAAGCAGAAAATATCAGATGTTGGCAGAAAATGGTGGTGAGCTCCGCAACCGGGCTTAAATCGGAGGCAACCGGACTTCTAAGAGTCTAGTTGCCTCCGATTTAAGCCTGTTTGCTGTTGTGATGACTCGGATAACTGAGAATTTCCACATGGAGCTTATTTAAAAATCACAGTTTAAGTGCTTTGAAATAAAATGTAGGCAACTTTTAGCACAACAAATAATAATGTCACTGTATCAATGGTACTGTCACATAAAGGCTTGGATTGAAGTTCCTCACTGCAACGCCTTAAGTGTCCCGACATTTTGTTTGTCGGTGGTGTTGGGTGGAGGGGCTTCCTGTGACTGTAAAATTGCACAGTCTGGAGTCATGCCAGGTGCATCACATCTGTGGCAGAGCTACAGAGGATTATCAAGACTACGGGCGCGCTCTGACATCGATATAAAAGATGTCTATGCTTTTTCATGTCCTGAGATTAATTGCAAAGTGAAACAAAACTTGAGTCTTTTAGCACATCCCACCCCTGTAAACTTTTAAAACATCCGACAATATAGCAGAAGCAAGAACAGCTGCAGCCCACGGTAACAAAATAGGTTACACAACAAAACTTTTCTACAGAAGTGATCTTATCTGCTTGTGAACAGCTTGAGCTGTTCCAAAAAAGCAGCTGTAAGATTGGGTTTGACATTGCCCCCACCCCTGTTACAATGAACCTCTTGTCAACCAGTGAGCTATGGTGACCTTTCTTGCGAACCTTTCAACTTGTCTGCGTTATGCAACATGAACAAACAGGTTGTTTGCATCACAAAAACAAAGTGGAACGCATAACTAAGCGTGTGCATTTCAGCATGTCTCTGCGACGGTGGCTTCTGTAAAATGTTCACCATCACAGCCTACCAGATTTGTTTGAGTGTGTGGAGTGTGTGTCTTCCTGTTCTCATGTTGCCACGGCTGACTGAGTTTGGCTGTCGGCCCCGCTCTGGGAGCTCCTGTGCTCTCCCAGATCCAGCACACGGCCCTCTGCTCCTGGCGTTGCCTCTCACATGTGGCACCATGTGAGGCTTTCACACAGGAGAACACAGCAGCAGCAGCAGCAGCAGGGAGGAGACCTGCTCTGTTGTCAGCTGTTCAGGTCAGTCTGTGAAACTGAGTGGGGTATCTGCCCCCGCTCCCCCACATGTTTCAATGCTTTTTCCTCCACCATTGCTGATGGAAACACACGCAGAGACGGTGAATAAAATAGATTTCTTTGAGTATTTTCTAGTTTCTTCTCAAGTAATTTAGATTTTGCACAAAGCATTAGGTTGGATCTGGATTTTTTTTAACCATGTATGTGTGTGTATTTGTACACATGGTAACAATTCTCTAAACCTGAAAATAGTTAGAACTTTTACGCAGTAAATTACAAAGCAATAAAAACAATGTTCTGTCAACAAGCTAGAAGTGATGCCCTTTGACCACGAATTGTTGATGGGGAGTCCTCCTGTTGCTCTGGCGCCCTCTCCTGGTGATGACGTGTTACTGCTATTTGTTCGGCTGAGTTAATTAATCGAAACAGCGAATAACCTGAAGGTTTGCCTTAGGAGTTGTACAATCCTGCTATTTTTTTTTTTTACTGCACCCCATTCAAACTTATGTAAATCAATTTAAAAACATTTAAATCCGGAACTCACATTGAACAAGAACTCGAATGACAACTCCCGTGTGTTATATGTGTCATAATTGCAAAATGTGCCTTTTGAGAAATCTATTGTAAAAAGAACAAGCCAAAGGGCTGTGCTGAGTTGTTGTGCAAGTTTTGTTCGTCTCTTTGGACTTAGTTTTGATGAAATTACAAAATTCTGACAGAATCCACTGGTGCACCTGTCAAAATGTCTGAACCTAACAGCAATTTTACCAGGACACCTTTAAAATTTTAAAAATATAATTCTCACTTTTGTAAATTATTGTGTTGTTTTAATGGTTTTTAAGAATAAATAGATAAAGATAAAGAACATTAATCTCAAGACAAATTGGTCAGATAGAAAACGTTTCACATTTGTTCATAGTTAGTTATTTGTTTTATCTGCTGGTTAACCCAATCATTGTTCACTTTTATTATCTGGATGGAGCTGCTGTCCCACAGTTTGATCAGAAGATGTTTTCTTTATATTAGAAAAGTTCCTGCCTTTTGTTAGAAGGGGAAATATGAAATATATCTTAATGTAATTGTTTAAAAAAAAAAAAGACTCATCAAATTTGCTGCACGACAAAATGCCTCAGGCATTAAAATCTAAGAAGAAAAGTTCCTGCAGTTCAAAGAACACAAATGATTTATGATTTACTTGATGGCTTTAGTTTTATATTCACTTAACGAGTCAACGTTACAATTGTTTTTAGTTCTGATTTGTTCCAAAGATTTTTATATAAAACACCAACGTATTTACTTCAGAGACTTTTAGCAAATTTATTGAAGTTTGTCACGTTTGACCTTCTAAAATAAATATGCTGCATTTTTAAAATTCTCTGCTTTTTTCCATTTAATCAAAATCTGTTTACAGCATCTCATCTGCGTCTGCATTTTGCTCATTTTTTACAATAAGTATACAATGTTGACTTATTGTCGTAAACAAATTTAAGGTTTTACTTTAAGATTAAAATGTTTCAACATCTACAAGAGAGAATCATACAAAAGAATAGTTTTATGGAACATTGTGTTTGTGAGCCGAAGATGACGTATGTTCACTTTGCTCACCAGAACTACTCTGTTAGAGGTAATTTGTGTAACTTTGGATCGGTTTTGGAAGGTTCTCTCCTCTGTTATATTTTCCTCTCTATCAGAAAAATCATCAGGTGATTTCAGGGGGAAAATGTAATTTCCGGAAGCCTCAAGTCACAAGATTTGAAAGGACTTTGATCGTTAGAAATTGCTGTGTCTTGTGAGAAGATACTCCAAAATCACAAAGGAGACAGAAAGCCTGAGAACCACAGGTGACTTCTTCTTCTCCTCCTCCTCAGGTATGTCGTGTTTTTTTTTTGGTTTGTCAGGAAAATCTGGATTATTTCAAAATTAATTATACTATGTATAGAAAATGTCTGTTTTGCAGCATTTATTATATACAACATGTTTAGAAAATAGAAATGCAAACACATTTATTTACACGTTAAAATTAAGATGAAACAATCGTTCTATTAAAATAACTATGAGTTTTATGGAAAGCTCAATTACTGACTGATTGTTTAGAAACGTGCAGGCATTTGGAGAAATACGCTTGAATTTGATGCGGACAGGATTACAGGATTACTGGAGATTATAAACATTAACAGAGTCATATGATTGTCCGTGTCACAGTCTGTTATACAACAACTCATAAAAAGTTAAAGCTCAGCTTTAAGAAGAATTGTTCAGTAAGTTCAGGTTTACAACTCATTCATTCAAAAATATAGCTATTTGTTGCTCTTAATTTGCTCTAAATGTAACAACGTGCTTTCCAAAACTCCAAGTTTAATATACAAGTTGTTGGCAATCATGTGTTTTGTAAATACAAACTCTATCTTTGTTGAAGCTGTTGTTGGGAAAGCAGCTATGGAAGGTTTTGGTCTGAGGAGAACTCAGTCCCTGAGGAGTTTCTCTGGGGTTCAGGAAAGTTCATGGGTCATGTCACCTTTTTCAAACTGGAACAGAAAATCTGTCTCTCAGCTGGTGCAGCAGTAAGTTTGTAGAATTTATTTTCACATATCAACAAGTAGAACATATATATTTCATTAGAACATTGACCTCGGATAATAAATGTGTCGATAATTATGCGCTAACAGTTACCAAAGCTGTGCTGACCTGAGGAGTTCTGAGAAAGCAGCGCAAAAACCTGAGGTAGCCTGTTGTTTGTCATACTAGCTTTTTGTAATTACTAATAAAACAAACAAATCAAAAAGCTAAACGTGAACTCCCTCTGTCAGGTTTCTGAAAACTGTGCGGATGGACGCTGGAGGTGGCTGGACAGCAGGGACAACATGGACAACAGGGACAGTGTCACTCTCTGGAAATCAGCAGGGAGTTTCAATCTGTCCAAGAGTCGCTCCATGGACTTCCTCCCTCAGAAAGAACCATCTGGCACCAGAGCTCTGTGTGCTCTGTTCGAGTCCAAGGCCACCCTGCAGCAGAACTTCAACAGCAGCCCTCGGCTGAACTCCACATCTGCAGCCGACAGTAAAACAGGGAGAGGCCGACCTCTGCAGGGCAGGAGAAGTTATAACACTCCTCTGAAAGAGACGCCGATTCAGGTACGAAAACTGCTGTTCAAACAGTAAAACAAACCGTTTTCACATGAAATAGCTTCCTTAGAATTTTAAAGTTTTTACATTTTAATGTTTTGTTGTTTGGTACCACATTATTATCCAAGTGTTAGTTTTGGCACACTATCTCAAACAAAAACAACACTCTCACCTTCTTAATTTGAAAGGAAAAGCTGGAACAGTATGTCTGTTTTATCAAATTAAACCAAAAAAAATAGCCTAAAAGAAACTTTTAAAGCTGGTAAAATATGCAGGACTGAGAGCAGAGTCCAATTTCTAGTCAAACCAAATAAATGCACATTCCAAAAAGTCAAACTAATTCTTTTAGGAGTTTTTTGTTTTTAGCTTAACAGTTTGTAGACCTATTAAGAAGGACTGCAAGTAACAAAAATAGTTTGTTCTAACGCTTATAACAACACAATATCTTGTCAATCTACAGAGAACAACCCAGGTGGATGGTCAAAAGAGCATGAATGGCCTCCCGAAGGGTTACAGCAGAGCCTCCGGTCACACAAATGGTGAGCAATGGTGTTTGACCTCGTGTTTCTATTCACTGACACTGCAGAGGGCAGATGAGATCAGTGTCAGAGGTCCTCAAAGACATCATTTATGAGCATATTGTGGTGTCACCGTGTGTAAGCAGCTGTCCTTACTTTAAATACTATCACTCGACCTGTTCTGGACTGGTTGAGATATTAAGGCAGACTTTTCTATCCAGCAAAGCAAAAGAATTTAAGTCAAGGTTTTAGCAAACATGACAGGATCGAGGTCAAAGATATGAGGCGTCATCAGGCAAATCCTGAAAGTGTTTGGTTAGCAGTATCTCATGAGCTGTTTTCATAGAAGAAGGGAGAAAGCTAAATAAAGCCAAGGATGAGGCGGGGTAAATGCATAACTATGTGTTCGGCACATGTGCTTTAGATAGAAGTGAGGCTGCTGCTGACTTCTCTGACGCAGACCTTTGTCATCTGAACCCTGCTGATGTTTTTACCCTTTGATGCTTGTGGTGTAAGAAGGAAGGACCCCAGAAGGAAAATTCTCTCCGAGGGGAGAACTAATGGGGATCCGTTTAAATAGACAAACAAAAACAAAAATGTGAGCATGTAGTCCAATAAAAAAAAGAGATAAATACAAAAGAATGAACCAAAATGTCAGTGAGTTTGAAGCATATCAAACGTATGACTTGCTAACATGAATCCTTTGTTGACTTTGCCACTTGGCCAAAATAGAATATTCCGTGAGTTCCTGTGTGTTATTCTTATACATCCACTCCCCAACACACACACTAATGGTCCCACCCAACTCCCGTAATAGTGGGTGACATTATGGCTGTGGGAAAGGGAGGTGTCGGGGTGTCCCAGTCTTTCTGTGTCTAACAGACGTGATTGACTCAAGCCAGCAATAGCAGCCAGCCCACTTTCCCGAAATAAGCCTCAACAGCAGGACCAGATAAAAATCAGCTGTCACCAGGACCACAGGACAAAAAAAGTTTGGTCAGAAAGAGTGGCACTGAGGGAAAAGACAGGCTGCAGCACACATCGCAGAGGCCTCTTAGAGTCTGCTATTCAACACCACAGAGGACGAGATTACAAAGTCGGGCAGGATTTCTGTAAGTAGTCAAAAAAATATGATTAAATACGAGAGAACTCATTGGGAGCTGTGACTAATGTTAAATTATAATTGAGTTGTATATGATCTAAAATGGAGGCACAACGAATGAAGTGCTCTTTATCTTTTCCAGCCTTTAAAAAGAAGACTTGACCAATATGTTCATGACAAATATCTGAGAAGCATATTTGTTAAACTTTGGTGAAATTATGTGTAATACAAATGCATTTTTTAGTTATATAAGCTTTTGTCATTTCTGTCTGAAATGTAAGAACAAACTCAACCAAACGGTCATTAGGTGTCTGTCTATTTATCACCCAAACACAGTAATAATAATAAAAAATGTTAGTTCTTCTTTAAAGTTTGCCAAGACAACAGAAAATCAAAGATGGTTTGTACTTTTGAATGTAAAGCAGTGGTGTGTTGCTGTCTGTGGAGTCTGGGATCCCTTGATACGGGCCGCCTTTTGGTGTTAGGGTTTCCTTTACAGCCTGTAAATGTGCCGACTATCGACAACAGCTGATAGCAGGGAAGGTGGTGAAGAACAAATAGCAACTGCATTTCACCGTCCTTTGCACAGCTGCCAGCAGCCAAAAATGCCCACCCATTACAACGCCGCTAATAGCTCCTCTTCATTCCTGAAGAATTAACCCAGATCGTAGAGATGTCAGCAGGGGTTACTATAAAAGTGTGGGAAAGTGATTACTGACAAAAAAAAAGTTCATCTAACTAATAACATTTTGGATTTGGGAACACTCAGATTTTACAAATTCACAATTTTATCAATATGAGTGGGTTTGTTACCTGGTGGGAACTACTTTTGACCATTTTTCCGGTACACAGTCTTGTGAGGACCCATTGTGCCTAATAGGGACAAAAGCCTGGTCCCCATCAAGGGAAATGCTGTTGGTGGGCCAGGGGTTAGGTTTAGGACTAAGGTGTGAATTGAGTTTAGGGTAGATTTGGGTTCAGGTATGTACCAGGGTGGTTAGGTTTGGGGTTAAGCTGTAGAAATGACCAGTAAATGAATGGAAGTCAACTCAAAGTCCTCACGGGGATAGAAGTTCAAACATTTGTTTGTGTGAACATCCAAATGACGATGGGTGACCTCAGTGGATGACGATTTTAACAGAGCACGCATGGCCCTCTGTGGCTTCATTCTTTCTGGTCACCCATCTATGAAAATGCTGTAAGTCCAGACTCGTGAGAGGCGCCGGCTCACTGCTCCATCCTTTTGTCCTGTGAGGTAGGGGCTTAGGGGAGGCGGGTTTCAGACTCATTAGTTACAGATGGATAACCTGCGTAGCATACACATCTTTGACCTTTAAAATTATTGTGCTGGCCCCGCCATGTTTCATCAGATTATTTTTTTTATTTTTTAGCTCTAAATATTCTAGTCCAAAGAAGCCAAACGTGAACCACCACTCGTACAATTATTTCCATGAATTTTACAAGGTCAAGCAGTTACATTCCTCGGGTCAGGTGTTGACAGTTTGCTGGCAAAGAGCTCATGCAAACAATGTGCAAACAATCTGTGTCACTCCAGCTGAGCTAACAGTTGCTGGGTGTGATGGTCAATCTGTGGAATGCAGTTTGATGAGAATCTCAGGCTATACGGTTTATTCCGTTGACAAGAAGATGAAATCTTTTGTTGCAGTGTTGCTACAAAGCAAAATAACGCACAGTGACATGTCTCAGTGCAATCAGCGCAAATGTAAGTGAGCGTTACCAGTGAGGTATGAAAAGATAAGATAGATTCCACTGCCACTACAAGCAGGCACACATTGACACTAAAAATACAAGCTGCTATTGTTGGTAAATGACTAACTGACTCAGACAAAATCTGTTAAACTAACTTTAAAATGTAATAATGTTTTACTTTCAAGAGTGAAGGATAAGTCACAAATCACACATGTGGTGGCTTTTCAAATGCAAATATACTTTTTTTTTTAAAGTAATATACTTCAATTATACTTTATACTAACACTAAGATGTTGTCAAGATAGGGCCCTTATTTGATGAGGTATTCAGATATATTATTTTTCATTTTCTTGTCCTGGGACTTTTGACTTACATTGGACATATGAAAAAGTGAAAAGATCATTGTACTTCACAGTTTGTTTTGGTTTTTTTGGTCCAATTTAAATCTGCTTTTGTTTTTTTCTGTTTTGTAGACGGATCAAGTAAAGGTGGCACCCAGTCAAGACAAAGCAGAGACAGAACTTCTACTTCCTCCTCAGTGAGAGACAGATTAGCTCTTTATCTGTCCATAACAGCAGCCACAGGAGACTCAGCACAGCCAGTGAGTTCCTGAAATACCTCTGATTCCTGACCACACAATGCGCTTAAGGGCTTCAGCAGGGAAATTAGAGCAACACCGTGATTTAAAATAAATCTCCTGCTCAGATTAAACACGTGGAGCACAGGGAGTGTTAACAAAACTAACCTAAGTCACCTGTCTTTTTTTCTTGTTCAACAGGAATTCTCAGCTGCTCCAGGCAAAAAGTCCCAAAACAGCAAGGTACCGTAAAGTTCAAATAGCATTCCTTAACTAGAATATCTTCTCATACTAATGTGTGTTGTGTGGTCCAGTCTTTGCTGATCTTGTTACCTGACACAACAAAGGGTTCCTAAAAACGAGGTCCTTTTTTATATAGCAGAACCACATGAAAAAAAAATAAAAAATTTGGTGATATAAACAACTTTGTTGTAATAAATAATCGTTAGAAGTCACTTTTGTAGCCTTGTTATTTTTCCACAAAAAGCAACCCAATTTTTGTTAAAAAAAAAAATGAATAGTGAAAAAAAAAAGACATGAACAGAGTTGTTGAATGGATAGTTTTTCAGAAAATCACTAAATCCAAACGCCTAGAGCCTGCTGCTGCTCTAAACTGCAGACTGTATATTAAACTTTTAAAATCATTTATCAATTAGCTTTAAATCGATGCAATCAAACACTTTAGAAAATTTTATTTAACTTTGAGCTTTGGTTTTCAAACTTTGGTTTTAACATTTTGCCACACTTTTATAGAACCCTTTTTGCCACAGATTTATAGAAATGAGTTGGAAAAATATAAGTTTAAGTCCCGGATCAGATTCTTTGAACATTTTCTGGTGCATTCCAACGTCCGAAAAGCAGCGCGTGTGATTTCTGCCTACTAACAGCTGTTAAGTGTTTTGTGTTTTTAACTTTGGCATGACAGAAGATGATTTGCTGTGATAAACAAACAAACGTAAAGGAAGGTAAAGTATAACTTCTAACTACATGCATGACACTTTAAATAATAATACAGATTTTGGTGATTGTATCCTTATGCTGTTACTCCTATTTGTTTTCTTTTATGCTAAGATGGCTGATGCTGCCAGAAAAATCACCATCACACAACCAGCTCATGATGAAGATGACCTGCCTCCTCCCCCTCCTCCTCTTCCTGTACAACCCAGACTCCTTGATTATGAAGAGCCTTCAGTGTTAAGTGACCTCCCTGTGCCTCCACCTAAAGAAAGCTTCACTACGTTCTACCAGCAAAGACAGAAGAGTGAGCTAAAGAGGCTTTTTAAACACATCCACCCCGACCTTCATGCCAGTCTTGATGATGCAGTGGACGATGAGATAATAAAAGCTGTGCAGTCAGAGAGTGCTCAAGCAGCAGATACAGCTTACCAGGGTGAAGTGCAGTCCATGCGGTGGATCTTTGAGAACTGGACTCTGGATAATATTGGAGATCCTCACCAAACCAAAAAGCTCTTGCACACCGAAGAGTTAAAAGGTGGAGATGTCAGAAGCACCTCCTCAAGGTTCGAGTATGGCGACAGCACCCAACACATGCCTACTAAGAGACAGACTTCTGTCAGAGGAGATGTAAGAACATCAACCTGGTTGTTTGAGACCCAGACTTTAGATTCGCTCAGTAAATCCAAAGATGAAGACAGTGAACTGGTAGAGGCAGTTCTGAAAGAACCCATTCAGTCTGGAGATGTAAGAGGGGCCCGACTTCTCTTTGAGACAAAACCTCTGAGTGACTTGGGACACTGCAATTCCATTGAAGACTGTAACATTCTGAAACTGAAATCTGAGCTTCAGGAGCAGAAAGGAGATGTCCAGAAGACTGTGAAGTTGTTCCAGACAGAACCCTGCTGTGCTATTAGAGACAAAAACGGTAATATCCATGAGATTAAATCCATCTGCAGGGAGGAGATCAACAGTGGCAAATTCAGCACTGCCCGTTGGCTTTTTGAAACACAGCCTTTGGATATGATCAATAAAGGAAGTGACAGAGTGAAAATAATCCGTGGTATTTCTTTGGAGGAGGGACAGATAGGAGGTTTTGACCAAAAGAGGTGGATGTTTGAAACTCAGTCATTTGGCACAATACAAGAGCATGAAGGAGGGGTAGTTGACTTCACAGGAGAAGCTGATGTTGTTAACAGAAAAAGATTATTTGAGATGCCACACATGACCCCTGCAAGAGAAAATGACGTGGAAAATGTTCCAGAGAAAGAAGCAATTATTGGGGGAGATGTGAAGACTTCTCTATGGCTGTTTGAAACTCAGCCCATGGAAACTCTTAGTGACAGTTATGAAGTTGGGAGCCTGAAAAGAATCACCATTTCAGCTGAAGAACAGGGAAAAGTAAAAGGAAAAAAGCTGATCTTTGAAAACGGTAACATTCAAACAAACACCACAGTGAAAAAGCAGGAGATCGAAAAGGGTGATGTGAAGGGATTCAAACAGCTTTTTGAAACACTTCCTTTGGGTGAAATTGCTCACTTGGAGGAGGACATAGTTGAGATGATAGAAAATACTACTTCAAGTGGTAATGGAAAATATGACAAGGAGACAACTCCTTTATATGCAATAAAGGACAGTTTTGGAAACCTTCATGAAGTCACCACAGTCTGCCGAGAAGAATTTATGGAAGGAAAAGTCAAAAACTATAAATGGATGTTTGAGACCAAACCTTTAGATCAGATGACTGATGGAAAAGAAAGTGTTGAAATAATCAAAGGCATCACAAGACAGGAGGACGCCAAGGGTGATGTGAAAACGGCACAGTGGCTTTTTGAAACCCAGACAATAGATGGGATCCACTGTAAATTCAATCAGACAGATCAAAGCTCTGTTGTTAAAGAGGAGTCCTGCAAAGGTGATGTCAAGACTTGTAAATGGTTATTTGAAACACAGCCAGTGGATATGCTGTACGATAAAATGGAAACACCCAAAGACAAAGATTCCATTGACACAAACATCAAGTCTATTACCTGGCTTTTTGAGTCTCAGCCGTTAGACAGCATCAAAGACGGTGAGCCATACAGCCTGAAGCTGTGCAGCACAGAAAAAGAGTCTGTCAAACCAGAAGTTGGTGTTCAAACAGTTAAACATATTTTTGAAACAGAAACCTTGGACCGAATCAGAAAGAATTCAGATTCAGAACCAAACTTGCGATACATCAGTCAGGTCAGCCTCCAGACAGGAGATGTCTCACGTGTCAAAGAACTTTTTGAGTCTCAATCTCTTGATGAAATAGGGTCAGAAATTGTGACATCTGAAGGGCAGAACCAAGACAAACACACTGAAAAAGGTTCAGTACATAAATTTACATGGATGTTTGAGAACTGTCCCATGCATCAGATCAATAAAGACCAAGATGAAGTAAATAAAGAGATAGCTGAGGTTACGGAGAGAGGTGATGTACAAAATAAAAAGTTTATATATGAAACCTCTACACTGGACAAAATCCAACAGGAACCTCTTGAGCCGAGGTCAGTATCTGTGGAAGAAACTCTGAGCAATGCTGATGTGAAGTCCAGCACCATGATGTTCGAGTCACTGCCCCTGTATGCCATCAGAGACAAAGAAGGACAGTTTCATGAGGTAACAACAGTAAAGAAAGAAGAAATCATAAGTGGTGATGTGAGAGGAGCGAGGTGGTTGTTTGAGACAAAACCTCTGGATGCCATCAAGGCAGAAAATGAAGTTTATGTGATTCGAGCTGTCACACAAGAAGATGTCAAGAAAGGAGACGTCAAATCAGCCAGATGGAGGTTTGAGACACAACCCCTGGACTCTTTTACTGATCGAGACGAACCTCCTGCGCCGACTACTGAAGACTTTGGAAGCTGCAATGTCCAGCTAAGAAAACAGATGTTTGAATCTGATCAGTCATGCAAGAAGTTTGCAAGAATGGTTAGTGTCACTGACGTGCAGCAAGGGGATGTAAGGACCTCCACTTGGCTCTTTGAGAATCAGATCCTTGACAGTTTGAAAGGGGAACCTCAGGAGCCGAGTCCAGTTAAAACAGTCCACAGGGAAGACAGTCAGAAGGGAGATGTGAAACGCTGCACCTGGCTGTTTGAATCTCAGTCACTGGACAAGATCAGGGAGCCTGAAGACACCTCAGACCAAGCTGTGGAGGAGATACCAAAAGCCGATGTGAAGTGCACTACTTGGCTCTTTGAGACCACACCACTGGATAAAATCACTGCCAGCAGTGTGACTGACACCCTTTCATACTTGTATGAAATGAACTTTGTACACTCAAGTGGCATTATAATAGAATCAAACGAAAGAAAGAATGTTAATATGGCAAAATACCTGCTTGAAGGCAGTGAAGGTGTACAGATTCAGAAAGAAGATGTTATTGACGGCAACATAAGAAACATCATGTTACAACTTCTGCTCAAACCAACAATCAAACCACAAATTACTCTATTGAGAGAAACTGAAAAGAGTAAAGTTAACACCACAGTAGTAGAGCTTCCAGTTTTTGAGTCTACTCCCAACATTGAGAGTGATCAAAGAGTACAAAACATTGTACAAAGAATAGAAGAGTTGCTGATTTATGAAACAGATTTTACAAAAGGAATCATAATGCAAGAAGTTGGAGAGGGAAAAGCAGAAATGTCAGTTTATTCACTAATCAGCAAAAATGAAATCAAAACTGAGAGTCAAATTACAGAAAGGGGAGACGTAAAAACTACTATTGAAAATCTGCTGGCCACTGCCAATAGTCAAAGAACTTCAACCAGAGTGGATGTAAATGAGAAGGGAAATGTGAATTTGTACAAAAGTTGCATTGAGAAAGGTGATCTGCGATACTTGAAGAGTCTTCATACCGAGACATTTGAATGCGAAGCTGATCACAGCAGTTTAATGAGGGAGCAGGTTGAAACAACTCAAGGTGGTGTGAAAGAAGCCAAGAGGAGCCTCTGTCAGCAAAAAGAGCTGGTTGAAAAAACTATTTGTGACGTTTTACCAGGAGATGTAAAGAACACCAAAAAGGTTTTTTCATCCGAGTGCTTTGTCAATGTTGACAGCTCTATTCCGAAAGAAGAAATAATTCCAGGAGATGTCACATCAGCAAAGCAACAGCTTGCTGTGAAACAACCTTTAATTGTGGACAAAGAGGACGTTGTACCGGGGGACATCAGGGCAACAAAGGAGTCATTGGAACGTGCAAAGCAGCAGAGCATGGTTGTGGAGCGGGAGAGCATTAAACCTGGGACAATCTATGACATAGACTTGTCGGCCCAAGACCCTGTAGTAGAAGAGAGCCAATCACAGAGAGAAGTTATTATATCCGGAAATGTAAAAGCAGCTAAGAAATCACTTGAAATGGCCAAGAAGCAAAGCCTTCATGTGGAACGGGAAGTCATTGTTCCCGGAAAAATATACAACCTGGGAGTGTCGGCGCAAGAAGAAAGCTCTTCTACAGCAGCACAGTATACAAGTTCATCATCCTCCAGATGCCAGCAAGTCAAGACTTATCCAAAGGTCAGTGATGCAAATAAGGAGCAGGAAAGAAAAGCTTCCTTTGAGACTTGTCAACAAACAGTTGTAGCCAGAAACTGTCCTGAACAATCACTGCCACCTTGTATTAGCTGTGATTTTAATAGTCAAACTACTGAAGATGAAACAGAAGAAGTTGTTAGAGGAGATGTGAAGGCAGCGATTAGGTTTCTACAAAGTACAGCAGCAGAGCAGAGGGTTATAGATAAAGAAAACATTGTGAGAGGAAATGTACAATTTGCTTTAGAATCGCTTGAGAAGTCTAGTGTTAATGTGTCTAAAGGAGACTTCAAAGCTGCAATGATTTACAGAAATTCAGGCAAGGCTTGTTCAGGGAGGAGCAAGACTGTTCACAATCAGTGTGTTGCGGTATCTATGCCTCCATCTGATCCAAAACTATCTCCTTCAATTTCAGTAACCTCTGAAGGACAGCAAAGCATCTCAACACAGATTTCAGCCCCCAACCTTGTAGCAAATGGACACCCTAAATCACCCGGCCTTGAAAGAGTAACTCCACCCCAACACCTAAAAAAGAATGAGAAAGCGAAGGAGCAGAAGCCAGCTTTGCCTCCAAAACCACAGTGGATGAAATCTGGCATTATGGAAGGACCAAAAACCTCACTAACACAGATTCCTAAAGCCACCTGCCCAGTGATTCCTTTAAAACAAAACCAGGAGCTTTTGGTAGACTCAAAAGACAAAAAACAAGAAATCACAACACGTGGCAAAAACAGTGAAGGGCATTCACATGAGACCTTCCAACCAAATTATGTTGCTGAATCTGTGCAAGGTTCAAAAAAATCAAATGAACATCTAACAATGAACACAATCATTCAGGAAGATAAAAAACAAATAAAAATAATACCCCCGATAGAGAGAAAATCAAATGTCCACTTAAATCACTTACATTGTGACAAAGTTGAAATAGAACGAAATGTGATCCAGAAAATCAATGCAGCTGAGGAGATACAGATGTGTATGCAGAATTATGCAAAAGACGGAAAACATGAGATGAATAGGAGTTTGCAGGCTGCTTTGCATAACTTTGAAAGAAAAGACAGAGAGGATTTGAACAAACAAAACTGTTTGTCAAAGAACATAAAAGTGGTTTATGACAACAAAACTGGGAAAACCCCAGCAGAACAACCCAAACACAATCCTGAACCTCCAAGACTCCAACACAGAGCTCAAGTGGAAACATCACAGACTGATGTTTTCAATGAAACAACCAATTCACAACAAAATGACTCCAGAGGAAACAAAGAAGAACCTGGAGACAAAGTTGTTCTAAGAGAGAAAAAAGTAAGGGAAACAGAGGAAGAAAGACGGCAAAGGCTTTCTGTCCACAAGGACGAAATCATGAAAGGAAATGTGAAGACAGCCATGGAAATCTTTGAAAATTTAAGGAAACGAGAAGAACTCAAAGGAATCTTGTCTCAGGTGAAGAAGATAGAAGGCGAGTCCTGCAGTGTGGATGCTAGCTCCTTGAAGACATTCTATGAGAATGTTCCTACTTGGATAGTTACAACTGGTAGAAATGCTAAGAAATGTAAAAAAGAGGAAAAGAAAGTTCAAGCAACAACACAGGATGATGATCTCGAAAGTATCTCCTCAGTTGAAATGGCATTTGAAGATCTCGAGAAAGCAAGCAAGGAGATAATGAAGCTCAAGGAACAGACATTGGCCAAACTGGTTGACATTGAAGAAACAATTAAAAAGGCGTTGTACTCTGTGTCCAATCTAAAATCTGAGGCAGACATTGCTGGTTTGTCAGGGTTGTTTGATGAATCCCTAAAATCCGAGCAAAACCTTCAACCTGCCAGTAACATCAGGAAGATAAGTATTGTGTCGAGCAAAAGCAAACCAGATTCCACCAATGAGACAAGAGATTTGGATTCAGTGCTTTCTAAAAAAGAGTTCAAACAAGCAAACAGTAAGCCACTAATTAGACAGTCTTCCTCCCAGTCTTCCCCGTCTTTCATCTCTATTCACTCTTCTAGAAAGCCGACTGAGCAACCAAAGCCGGCCATGTCAACGTTTAAACCAGATGCAATAAATTGCCAACAAGCACATTACAACCGTGATTCTGCTGTCCCTGAATCCTCAAATAAAAGTTTCATTCCCTCTGAACGCAAAGTCAGTGTGCTTGAGGTACAGGCTGTTCCAGAGCAACACACAGGAATAACCGGCACCAAGACGGTCAGTGAAACATATCAGGAAAGTGATGACTTTGGCAACGTGTTTGTTTCTTCCACAACATCAACTTTCATCACCAATCACTCTGACAGCAAACCATCTGCTCTGTTTGGTGTCGTAGGACGTCCAACCAGATATGAAGTCACAACATCCCCTTTAATGCAAAGATCAGGGCATCCTTTTGAAAATAAAGTGTCGAGCAACACCAAGGAAGAAGGGTCGGTGTTTGTAACATTTAGGTAACCAAAAGAAAAGCAAAAATAAGACACTCATCAGTGGGATTGGAGTCCTGTCAATCTTGCAAGACTGTTTTTAGATTTGTTTTTATCATACTATGTTTTATGAAAAGGTTTTTATGTTTGAAACCGATATTTTAAGGAAAGTGTTCAGTTTTAATAGGAATTTTTTATTAGATTTTTTAAATGTAACCTCTTGATAGTATGCAAAGTTTGTGTGTTAAAGCTAAACATATTGTTAAGACTGTGTTCTGTCATATAAAAATAAATGT
Source organism: Millerichthys robustus (assembly GCA_034783495.1). Lineage (NCBI taxonomy): Eukaryota > Metazoa > Chordata > Actinopteri > Cyprinodontiformes > Rivulidae > Millerichthys > Millerichthys robustus. The sequence continues at coordinate 14,981,460 of JAVKLF010000064.1, read as the reverse complement.
TTATTCTAAAAACATGATTATCAAAATTCGTTTTATTATGCTTGACTTTGATTGTTCATCAAACAAAGAAATTTATTCTGAAGCAAACATTTTAAAATCAAAACTGACTGGAGTTAACTAAAATGCAGGGTTACTTGATTATGAAATCTGCTCAAATTAAAAGCTCTCTTTTTATTTTTCAGATTAATTGTAGGATAAACTAGAAATTCAAAGAAGTTATCACCATGGCTAAGACTTCTCATTTTACCCCAGTTTGCCTGGAATCTCATCTTCACCCTTTTACTACGTCCCCATTTTATATTTGGATGGAAAAAACATTATGTGTTTGTTTATTATCTAGTATGAATCTTTTTAAAAGTTATGAACGGCTATTGTTGAAGATATCTCACTGAACAACTTCGGTTTGGAGAAATCAAGTTTAAGCTAATTAATAGTTCAAACAGGGCCAAGATGAAAGTGGATTAGTGACATCTAAAAAAAAAACCTCAAAAATATCATTGCAGCAATGTAATTGACAGTAAAGTAAACGTTAACTGCGTCTACTTTAGTCTTTAACCTGCTGAGACTTGCTGTTAGTTTAAAAATATAAAAAAGAAATTCTTGAAACAGAGGTTGTTCAAAAAGCTATATACAGGTAAAATATTTATTGTTCGTAACTTTTTCACTAAACCTGACTGTAAAATATCTGAATTGTTTTACAAAATGCTCCCAGAATGTCAGAAGTGAAATATTCAACTAGTTTTGGTTTTAGGAACTCTTCTCTGATATTGACATTTAGAAACAAATGAACTTTCTTTTGAATCTGGTGCAGCTGCAAAATAGCTTCAAAAGTATGAATTATCCGTAAAGAGAAAAGTGACCATAAAGACAAATTGTTTTCATCGTCACAGTTCCAGTTGCCTGCCAAGGAAATGTGTTCTGCCTGCCTGACGCCCGTCTATCCAGTGGAAAAAATTGTGGTCAATAAAGTAACACTCCACTACAAATGTTTCTACTGTAAACATTGTAAGAAGAAGCTCAGGTGAGACCGTTTGTCATTATTAACCCAACCTTAACCATTTTAAATTATTATTATTATTTTAAATCTTTAATGCACTGGACACTTTTGAAGCAGCATTCTAATAACAGGCATAACATGCTTTTTTTTTTTTTTTGCAGCACTCACAACTATTCATCCCTGTACGGAGAGTTTTATTGCATTTCTCATTACCAACAGCTTTTTAAAAGAAAAGGAAATTATGATGAAGGATTTGGACATACACAACATAAAGACCTCTGGCTTTACAAAGATAAAGGATTAGTTGAACCAGACGCCAAGTCCACTTCCAAATTTACAAAAAGCATCCTAAACACTTCTGCTGATGTGGTCATTACGAAGGTGAGCACAAGAGAGCTGGGGACCAAAACTGATGCCAATGTTAAGGGCAGACTGAAAATAAGCTGGCCACCAGAAAAACAGAAAGTTGGAGTCAATCCAGCACAGGCAACAAATGCAATGCTGCTGAAAAATAAGTTGTCAGACATTGACAAAGCAGCTACTGAAAGTGTATCAAAGTGTAGGAAAACTGTCCAGATAGGAGAAACAAGAGATAAGGCAGTCAAGGAACAATCTAAAATAACAAGTTTAAGCTTATCTGAGAAGATGCCCTCTGAGACACCAAGTCCAATAGGTCACTTTCAAATCACCATCTCTACAAAGGAGTCTAATGTTTCCTTGACCAGCTCAGGAAATGATAAATCTGTTAAAAATACAGTTCAGAGCAGAAAGAAACCAATCTCAAAATCCAACAAAATGGAAGCCTCTCAGAATAAACATCGTAAATCTGTTCGGTTTGCTCCTGATGTTGATGTGTCTCAGATTGACCAGTCCTGTCAGCTGGGCTCTGACGATAAAAAGGAAATGGTCTCAAATCAATTTGAAAAAATCCCAAATGATCAAACAGATATGAGTGACAACACTGAAGTTGATTTCTCCAGCACAGAACAAAATGAAAGAGAGGGAAACCTCGAAATCTCTAAATGCAAACTTCGTGAAGAAACAGATAATACTCCGAACCAGGAGCTGGATGCTGATTCGTTTAGAAGTCAAAAGGTTCCACAAACTGATGTTGGAGGTTTCACTACACCCGTGGTGGAGGTAAATGGCTCACTTGATTCTCAAAGTCTCACAGAGACCTTTGTTTCAACTGCAGATACTGTGAAACAGCAAGAGCTCTCTGAGAAACTGGACATCATTTCAAGAGATCCAATCATTAAAAATGGCTCTGAGAATTTGAACGATACTCAAACTCCTGCAGGACGTGTGACAGAAGAGGAGGTCAGCGACGAAACAAATGAAAGCCCGTTGGTAACAATCAGTTCAGTTAATGGCCAAAAAAAACCTGTAGCGCGAACAAATTCACAAACTAAAAAGGGATCCTGGTCTAAAGGAAAGAGTCCTTTGTCAAAGCTCTTCATGTCAAGTGGAAATGACAAAACAGCCAAGTCTGAACCGAAGGATGCCAAGAAACCTGAGGTCAAGCAGAGCGGTGGGTTTCTTGGAAGGCTGTTTCAGTCATCTTCAGACATTGCAAAACCACCTGAAATAAATGACAAAACACACAATGATGACAAGAACGAAAAGAAGAAGAAACAAAATGCTCAGACAGAAGAGAAACAGAAGAAAGAGAACATGCCTGAAGGTGCATCTTTGGAGCCAGATAACAAAAACCACATCAAGTCAGAGTCTTCTGAGCCTGATTTACCAGAGAATAACTGCAGATCCACAGACCCAATCAACCACGAGTCAATGGCTGAAACAGAACTGGGTCTAATAACTCCAGGGGAAACTGATAAAAGCTCAACTAGTGAGAAACCTAAATTACAGGGCAGTGTTGCTTCTGATCTGTCTGTCAGTGATCCAGAAATACACTCTGAAGGTCCCCCTTCTGATGTAAATTTACTGAATGCAGTCCAAGAGGAGTCTATCAGTCAGATAAGACCTGAAAAAAGTACTGATGAGAATTTAAATAATCCATTTAATTATGATATTTTAGGAGAAGACCTCAGCCCAGCCTTTGGTGGTGAAGTCCCTATTCAGATGAATATAGATGGGTTTTCTCCAAAGCCAAACAAACCATCTGACCCACAAGATGAGACAGGAGGAAACCTGATTAGTGACGGGCTTTTTGATCTCACCAACGAACATCAAGATTTTTCCAAATGTTCCGATTCATCCAGCATCCCCATTCAGACCTTTTCATCTTCTGTGGGAGACCCAGCTGAGCCTGCAGCAATTGTCGTGGAAGATTTTAGCCTGGTAGACTCGGAGCCAGTACCAGCTGTGATTGCAGAGACAGGTCCACCAAATGTTCATGACTCGGAGCCCATAAATCAAGACAACTTTTTGGATCCCTTTGGTGCAATCAGCCAAACAAGCGAGCAAACTTCTGACTTCGACATATTTGGCCCAAACGACAATCTGTTTTTTCAGCTTCCAACTATGTCTGACCAAAGTGCAGCGGATGCTCCCACAAATCACGTATCAGCCTTTCCTGATGACATCTTTGGAGCTAGTGATGTCTCAAACAGCGTAGATGTGTTTACATTACTGCCAAGCAGCCCGGCGACGTCTGTTTCACTGAACGATTTACTCGGGTCTGACACACCTTCTACTGCTCAGGTTCTCTTTTCTGCTGACGACATCATTGCACCAGACGTACAGGCAGTGCGCCCGTCTGAGGCAAGAAATGCAAATATATTTGGTGACAGCCTGTTGGTGTCTGAAGACATGAACGCTGAGCAGAAATCAGAGAACAGCAGCTGGATGGACGACCTGCTTGGGTAACTGCAGGATTTTATTTTACCTACAGCTTAAAAAGAAATCCACTAGCAAATGGAAAACGTAGCAACAATCATCAAACAGCACACATGCTGTTTTTAAACCTAAATTAAGTTTAGAAATCTGTATAAAACACAATTTGTAACGGTGATTTTACGTTTCCTTGATAAAATGCGCTTCTAGAAGATTCAGCAAGAAATGAAATGATCTACAGGATGGCAAAGTTCAAAATGACCATCTGAAATTGTCTTTGTATTTCTCAAATTTTGCATAAAAAATAAGTAAACAGTCTTAAGGATTTAAAAATGAGACTAAACTAATATTGAATTCAGAAATTAAAACTGGGAAATTTCACAATTAAAACTATTTAACTCTGAATGTTTTCTTTAATGAGAAATAATAAAATTAAGTTTCAGCCGTAAAGACGGAGGTTTGTTTAAAATGATTTTTTTAGGCTGCTCCTCAACAACAATTCATATATTCAGAGAGTTCAGAGCAATAATAAAATTGTTTAGGAAAGAAATACAACCACAAAAATTGTGAATCAGCACTCTTAAATGATTTTAATTTTTTTTGTGTAAAAGTGTGCATTTCTTTTTTTTTTTTAAATAAAACATACACAAATCCCAGATATGCCACAAAGCCATCATTTTTCAAAATTCCAACTTTTTAGTGTTAGGAAACAATATCAGCAATAAATAAATTTAATTGTTGTAGTCGGTCACGGTTGCATTTTAAAATCAAATAAAGGAAAAAATTCAAATTGAAGAAATCATGGGAAAAACAGCACCATTTGTTGCTCCACGTCTCACTTTTCAAAACTTTTAAAGTTCTCTGACACTCTTCATCATTCTGCCTTCAACTATTACTGCTGTTTTCAGATCAGCTTTGCAGACTGGAGTTATATTGAACATTCTCTTCAAAGATTTTCAACTGGACTGAGATTTGGACTATTTGAGGGCCAGTTATGAATTGAAGAAAAGTTTTCACATCCTTTGCCCCTATGACAAAATGCGTTATCGTGAAAAAATAAAGTTATCATTACAAAATTTCCTTTTAACAAATTTTCAATGTAGACCTTGGCCTTTACTGAAGATGTAATGACAACCGTCTCCTTTGTGTCTTTACCTGACCTGCAGGGGTCGCTGTTTTGTATTATTTTTTTTACATAGTTGTTCATGACGTAATGGTTTTGTTTCGCTCTGTTATATTGTGGAAACATTTTTTTTAATCCAAAAATAATCCTTATCATTTGATTGTTTTTACTTTGTTAATGTACAGATGCTTTATATGGATTCTGCCATATTGTGTTAAAAGAGGAAAGGAAAAAATACAAAAGATGCAGCTTTGTTTTAGAACTACCATTTTAAAGATAATTTAAAATATTTTTTTCATAAATCCAAAATGTCACATCCAGCAATCTAAATATTTTACTGCTCTTTGTTTAAGGTAGTGTGAATTAGAAATTTAAACTCAGAAGAAAGTAAAAACAGCAAAAAACAAAATGCATTCATAATCATTTGTTACTTTTTCATTTTGTTTATTGATGCTTTTTGTTTAGTTTATACAATGCTGAATAGGCAACATTTGCATTTAGTAAAATCAGCATTTTAAACACACCTGAAGCTCATTTTGTTGTTGTTGCATAGAAGTTTTCCACACAGACAAATGACAGATAAAATAATAATTCAGTGATGAATTTTTATATACATATAACATGAAATAAAACAAAAGTTTTAGAAGAAAAACTATTTCTTCTCATTTTTTCATTTACACTATCTTGTGAAACTTATTTTGGAGCTTTCGGCTCAAAGTAACTGAAAGAAAAATTAACAAGAATATTGAATTCAACTTATTTTTGAACGAAACCTTCAGAACTTGGTAGATTCAGAAGGTGGAAAACTGTCCTCTTGTTTCGAATTTCTGAGAGACAAACCAGAAACAAATAAAAACTTTATAAAATAAAAAACAGGAGCTTCTCCAATAAGATCTCTAATAATGCAAAATATTACCTGTTGTTTTCAGCATCTTCAGCTGTCTCAGGAAGTTCTTTTCTTTTAGTCTCTGGGAGAAGGAAGCCCAACAGGCCACTGATAATTGTCAGGCTGCTTGAGACTGTGATGGGTATGACCCAGTGTAACACAGCCAGCATGTTCAGCAGCGGCGCTGTTAATCCACCTGCCCTTCCTCCGATCGACCCCAAAGCCGTGGCTGTTTGTCTAAAAAAAAAGACATCATATTCACTCATGTTGTCAGGTATTATTAAAAGTTTTCAGTGCAGAGTCACTGAAGCACCGTTATTACTGTTTTTCAGTTTCAATCATGATTTGTATTTGCTACTGTTCCCACAGTTTTAGAAAAATCCATACAAAATACATCCCAACTTGTGGCTCAGTCAGGATGATTGTGTTGTGACTTTTGGTAGCCAGACATCAAATAGCAAACGAAGAGAATTCTTTTCATTTGCACTGATTATTAGCATTACACATAATCCTCACAACCTTTTCTGTGTTTGAACTATTTATTTTTTATAACCTAATGTGTTACTACGTTTTAAATGATATGATTAAGCTGCCGGTGACCCTGAAAGGAAGAAGCGGGTAAAAGATAATGGATGGATGAATAAGCTGTGATTCAGTCGTAAAATATCAGACACAGACACTTCTGCCACTTACATTTTAAGAGTTTTCTTCGTGCAACTTGCAGCTTTCGCAAAAGGGATTTTTTTTCATTTGAGGTTTTGTTTCTGTCTGCCTGACTAAACAAGAGTGCTGCCAGAGCGTGACATACACAGCTGCATGGTTATTAGGACAATGGTCCAATAGTAGCACCTTCAGCATTTCCTTTCTTCTTGCTTTTTTAACACTTATTACACAGTTTACCATCAAAAAGTTTACATTTTAGCACCTAAGATTATTTTTAAGGGAAGTCCCAAAATACTTTTAGACTTTGGAGAAGAAAGCTGAAATTTCTGCCAGTAGCTAATTGGCACTCTTCAAAGTTATAATTTTTTTAATAGATTTTTTAACATTGGTTAGTTACTTTTTACAAACTGTGAGGACTTACCGAACAGTTGTCGGACACAATTCCTGCATATAGATACAAGTTACAGAACCAGCCCATATCAGGAAAAAGCGAGCTGTGACAGCTAAAGAAGTTACAGCAATAGGATAATCTAGAAGGGGAACACACACACAAATTAAAAACGGCAAATGGACCGAAACATAACAACACATAAGAAAACCAATGCTCTACCTTGGAAAACAGCTAAAATTAGGATGGAAGCAATTCCTCCTGACACAAGGGTAGATATGAATAATATTTTTCTCCCCCAAATCTCCAACAGCCACATGGAGAGCAAATTTGCTGGTATTTCAAAAACACCGAAAAGGAATTGCGTCACAAAGACGCTGAAGCCGAGGCTTCCCATGTCCAAGTACAGGCAGTAAATGCAAAGGTTGAGTGAAAACCTTTAAAACAGAAAGAAAAACATCAACAACTGTACAGAAATCATTCTGAGTTAAAAGATAATTACCCAACCACTGCTTCTTTATTTCTGATTCCTTGGCTGCCACTTATTTTTCTGCAACAGTGTTGTATATTTAAAATTTACGATGGTTTGATGTAAAAACAACTGTTTTAAAGAAAACAATTGATGACAACTATTATTTATTGCTAAGTCAGATTTTTATTAGAGAGTTTGGACTTACCAAGCCATTGTTACTGTCAGGAAATATTTGGTCAGCAGTGGTGATCTGAAAATGAGTCTTATGCCTCCATTATTCTGAGTGTTTTTCAGTACAATCTGTGACAGAAATGCAGGTTAAAGTAACGAAATAAAGTTAATAAACAATAAAACTATATTTAAATACATTTATTCAATATAGATAAATGAGGATAACATAAAATAAGATGATTTGCATAAATACATGTTTGTATGTTTTAATAGCTGAGTCCAAACTTGGGAAAAACGAGCACAAACGTTTCTGATGTTTTATGTGTTTATAGATTTGCATGTTGGTTTCAGTTCGGGGTTAATTGATGTTTTTATGAACCCTCATAAAAACATTTTATCCATCAAAATCTCTGCTGAGTGCAACAAGATTGTTGATGTTCCCTCAAAACAGAATGATCCGATACAACCTGACAGTGTTTTACCCTGATTCAAAAAGCCAAGTGAAGCAGCTGGGAAGAGGACCAGGACCTTTAAATCTGAGTCCGTGGTCTTCAATTGGAAAAGGGTGGATTACTCTCTCTGGGTTAGGGATGATGTTCTGCTTCAAGTGGAGGACTTCAAATATCTTGGAGTTTTGTTAGATAGATAGATTGGTGCAGAGTCAGAGTATTGTAGTCTCTTTATTGGTCTGTTGAGGTAAAGAGGGAGCTGAGCTGTAGGACAAAGTTCTTGGTGCCTCCTTAGGGAGGTGCTTCGTGTCTGACTGGGAGGAGACCCTGGAGAACAACCAGTGTCTCCTGTCTAGCCTGGGAATGCCTTGGAACACTTGCAGAAGAACTGGAGGGTGTGGCTGTGGAAACAGAGGTCTGGGCCTCCCTACTCAAGGTGCTGCCCCCATGGCCTGACACCGGAACGAGAGGAGGATGGACGGTTCAAACAGGTTTTTAAAAATAGCGAAAAGAACAGAGTGCTATTCCTTGTATAAAACAAGATAAGTGGGTGCAGCAAAGGTTGAGGAAGCGTTTAAGTATAGTTTATTTTATGATTTTTAAATGAAAACAAATGTTAAACAAACAGTATCATTGAAAACTCATGTTTTAAGTAATAACAGAACCTTGTCCAGCAGAGAGTGTGGGATTGGCTTTTTGTTGATAGCTGCTGCTTTGACAATAAGTTTTTTGGCTTCTTCTGTCTTCCCTCTGCTTAACAACCACCTGGCTGACTCTGGAATAAACCTTTAAACAGGAAAAAAAAATATATATTCTGTTGCACAAATTCAACATTACCAGATAATTAGAAACTTGATTTCAGAAAGGCCTAAAAGAGATCAGACATTCATTTTATAATAGTATGTTGGCCAAGCAACAGTACAACCAAAATAGTGTCCTGATGCATCTCAATAATCCAAGTAATAAAATCAAAAAAAGTTGTGTAAATCCTCTGGACAGGTAAGCTCAGCTTTATAAGCAGTACCTTCTCATAGTGGATCAACCCGTTTTCAGAGTCCTGGCCTGATTGTGTTGCTCTTCTGTGCAGGGCAATCTTTTTGGCCAGTGGCTGTTTTGTTTCCTCGATGTATAACTGGTCACAGTCCTCCTGGCACTTAACAACGTACACATTAGTCCGTTTGTGCCGGGGAGCGGGATCTTTGCTTAGTTTTTGCCGTAATGTGTTTTAGGTTTGAAAGTCACTGGGACAACGTGTTTAGAAAATAAATGTCTCGGTTTCTGAAACTCCTGGAATGACCACTGGTCTGGGTCTGAGTGTGGGATTCAACTTTTTTCCCCAACGGCTGACTGGAATCCTATTTGGGTTTCTTGTCTGCAAGTATTTCAGTCTCTGGCTAGGTGAGTTGTCTATCAGATAAATTCTGTAAACTTCTTTTGCTGCCAGACTGAAGAAGTCTCTTAGAGAAGAGCCGAAGAGACAAAATGTTTAAACAAAGAAGAACCTATCCAGAGGACCTGCTCAACTCTTTTTGATCAACCAAATAATGTAAACACATACCAAATATAGATGGTAACCAGTGCAATTGGTGCTGATGTGATGAGTTGAGCTATTCTCCAGTCTCGAATGGCATAAATGGTACCAGCAAGGACACACTGTCCGACTGAAGCAAACAGCTGTGTCACACATGCTCCCCATGAGCGTTTGGACACCCCAATCCATTCAGTGGCTGCAACAAAAGCACATTTACCTCTACCTGTGTTCTAATTAATAATGATAACACTCACATGAACTCTTTGAAACATGAGTTGAATGCTCAAAGGGTAAAGAGACAATAAAAAGCACATCTAAGTCCACAAAACATACTAGGCCACATCAAAAATACTTTTGGATAAACTCATCCTACTCACACAGAATAACACAATTGACTCGATATCCTCCAGCTCCAAGTCCCATGAAGAAAAGGGATGCTAAATAAAAATAAACATTGGGGCAAAAGGCTGTTGTCACGGTGAACGCAAACATCATAACTGATGGAACCTGGGTCGCTCGTTTACGACCAAACCTACAAAACAAACAGAGGACAAGAGTCATGTATCAAGTCCAAGAGTGGAGAGAATGATAATAAACATTTTGTCTAAATAAATGAATATAGTCAACCTTTAAAAATAATAGTTGCAGCATTGGTCACAAGGGTCTTGTCCACACAATCCACACAAGTGTAGAGAGAGGAGCATGTGGACATGTTTTACTATCCTTGTGTGATCATTTTTTGACATTATACTATACTTGTGACCTTGTGAGGACATTTTGCCTAGTCCACACAAGTGGAAACGCCATTTGTGGGGTCAGGGGTTTAGGGTTAAGGTGTGAATTAAGTTAGGGTTAGGTATGTACCTGTGAGGTTAGGTTTAGGGTCAGGGGTCAGAGTTAGGCTGTAGAAATTAATGGAAGTCAATGCAAGTCCTCATAAAAATAGTAATACAAGACTGTGTGTGTGCTTGTCTGTAAGCAAATATCAATAACCAATCATCCATCCATCCATCCATCATCTGTTACCCGCTTCTTCCTGTCAGGGTCACAGGGGTCACTGGTGCCCATATCCAGCTGTCACAGTGCGAGGGGCGGGGTACGCCCTGGACAGGTCACCAGTCCATCACATGGACACAAAGAGACAAATGAGACAAACAACCATTCACTCTCTCACTCACACCTAGGGACAATTTAGAGTTACAATTAGCTTAACAGTCATGTTTTTGGACTGTTGGAGGAAATGGTAATGAGGGTAAATGAGGGCACAGATTGAAGTGTGACATGCTTTGAGTATCCTGATTGGATAGAAAAGCACTATATAAGTACAGTACCACTTACCATAACAAAATTTAGATGCAGTTAATCAAAATAATTCACAATAACAACCCATAGTCTGAGTGCTAACAGATCATGTAATGTGTACGATCATGCATAACATCATTTTCAAGGTTTGACCAAAAAAGCCTTTACGTTTTGAAGTTTTTAAATTAAAATATTTATATTTGCAGGGGGGGAAAAAAATCCTATTTTGTAGCAGACTTACGATTCGGCAAAGGGTCCAAACAGGAGAGAGCCAAGAACAACTGAAGTCAAGAATACTGACTGAATCACTCCGACCAAGTGAGCCTGGCCACAGACCAGATCAAACTGCAAACATTGACAGAAATAACAATGGTTTCATAAAAGATCATAATAAAACGAAAGAAGAATGTGGATTTGTTTTTACATTGGCACTTACATCTGTAACTATTGTGGCCTCATACAGCATGTTGCCATACACCCATCCATTCCTGCACCCTGTGGTGTCATTAAGTCCGTACTCCCTGATGGCACTAATGTCCCACTCCACTGGGACAAACATCCGACACCGGCTGAAGGTCACGTCCTCCTCCCGGGGCAGAGTCAGGTTCAGCTGCTCCTCTGTGGTCAAATTAGGAGCAGCCCTAAGAATCCAATCTGTGTTACAGTGTCGATCTGGATCAGTCTCAATAAAAAGAAAACTTGCCAACATAAAAGACTGAACCAAATTTGGAAGGCTGAGCGCAATTAGAGTCAGTTTCTGGAACAACCCAAAGTCTCCAATGCTCCTCAGGATCTCTCCAAAGTCTGCCATGTTGATGTTTCTATTCCTCTTACTGTAAAGAATGAACTACAGCTTCCAACTGTAACCACTAATGTTTAACCTGCTACCTTTCCTTATATCAGTCTGGATCTTTGATTATGTGATGTTTGTCACCTGGACAGCACTAAAACGTTATCATTTCCAAGGGTATTATGCTGCTTATCACATGTCACTGATCTTTTCCCCTAAAGTCAAGCTTTTAGATCTTTATATTTTCTGTGCATTCATAAAGAAATAATGCTATCGTCCTACACACCTCAGCATTTCATTTTGGAGTTCAACTAACAAAAAGTTAAAGTTTCTAAGATTTCAGATATGCTGTACTATAAAGAATCAGACTAAAAATACCTTTGACTGCAAGTCTCTATAGTTTATGGGCCACACGATGCAGAAACCCATGCAGTCAGGGATGAAAGAACATTTACAATTCAGTTAAGGGTGAAGTGACAGCAGTAAAACAGAATTTAACTTTTTATGTTTTATGTAGTTTTATGTGCATGTTTTCTAGCTGTAAATGTTTTTTAAAATTGGTTAAATAAACCAGACTGAAAGTTCAACTTTTTACCTCGCCCTCCCTCTCATAAAGTTCTTACTGTACATCATTGTCGGTTTCATCTATTCAAGCGTATAAATGTCAGGGAAGAGCAATACATTTAAAAACAAAAGACCTACAGTCACTTTAAAGGGTTCAAAAGGCTTGAAGTTGTCAGTGGGATCAGGAGACATTTATGGGTTGCTACAAATCAAATTTAAACAAGTTAAAATGTCACTGTAAAGCGTTTTAGTTTGTTTTAAATGTCACTCCCACAATGCATTGCCTGTACCTTCAGTGCTTTCAGCTGTGTAGAGGTGGAAGGTACCGAATTACATTTTCTCACTTTTCTGTAACAGAGTTTAAAAATTTGGTAAAAATGTGAATTTAAACATGTGCATTAAAACCAGAAGTAGAACAAAAAAACACAACACCTGCAGTAACTGGATCTGTTCCTTACAAGTCAGCCGGTGAGTTGGTGATGTGAAAGCCTAGAGTCTTGTGAAACTCGTATCATTTAACTGAACCGTGAATCCAAACTCTTTTTCTTTATTTCCTCAGTAGCTCTGATTTTGTCACCAATACAGCTAGCTAGCTACAGCAAACTACAAAGAATAGATCAGCCAACATGCTGATTATATATATTACAGGTGTGAAAAGGGAATAACAAACTACATGCAGTGTACCATAAAAACTATGTTATTATAGCTACCTGTTAGGTGTGAAGACCTGTGTATAAAAAATATGTTAAAAAATATTTTGTCACCCCCAGAAGGCTCAGTTGTGAAAAGGAGTTGACTAGCAATCTAGTATTTATATGTCCAAAAGAAGTGTTTTATTCCGTTTACAGCCAGCATGTTGAACAAACTTTTCATAGGTCGACTTGACACGAGTTCTCTAAAACGTTACGGTGTGACAGGGCCTTGATTCAAATGAGTGAGTTAGACGTTTGATCGGTTTAAATCGCACAGCACTCACAGAATCAGGTAGGTTTATTAAGGAATTGTTGGAGAATCCTGATTCCCAGTTCAGTAAAAAATTACTCAAGTTTTGAACATTTTTTTCAGAACTCACACAAAATAAAAGTAGAGTTTAGACAAACGTTCTAAGACTTGTTTTCACCTTTGCCTGTAGGCCAGTAGGTGGTGCAAATAGCCTTAAGAAAAACCTTGTGAAACAGAAATGCAGTTTGACTTTCAGGTGATTTAAAATTTTCACATCTCATAACAAGATTTAAATATTTTGCAATGGTTTTGGAAGTTTTGTAGCAAGTAATCAGAAGAGAGGAGTGTGATGGAAACATTCTATGTAGGTATTTTACTCTGACTGTGTTTCAACATTTCACTTAAATTCAGCATTTTAATCTGATTCTGTAAACCACTTGGGGCTGAATTCTCTTTTTTTTCTCTTTTTTCTCTCCAGGTTGAAATATTTCTATCTGGTTTTTGTATAACACTTCAATAACCAGTAATGTTTTTAAAAGACTCAATTGCAATTGTAAAGGATGCATCCCTGCACAGACATAAATTTGGCAGATACGGTTTGCGTCTACATACCTATATCTAAAGTTTCCAGCTCAACTTGCTTACTGAGAAGCACTGAAATACTGGAAACTATAACGAGAAAAGTACACCACGTCAGGAAACGATGAAATCTGTCTGGCTCAAGTTGGTTGGCTTGGCAGGCCAATGTGTTTAAACTGGATCATGTAAAACCAAACAACTAAAGGCACATAAAGTATGTAGGCAGCACAAAAAGAACAACATTTTCTTTATTTCCCAGTGCTAAAGCATAAATTATTATGAAATGATTATTTCAAGATAAGTAAATATTTCATGCAAAACTATTACTGCAGAAAGCAATACATGAGAATAGAAAATCAAATTACTTGGATGTTATTGTGCATTTATCGTTGAGCAAAACACCAGGGTTCGATGGTGAGAATGCCTGAAGGCCAGGGTGGAATGTACACTGTACATTCTGAGAAAACTGTCACATTGTTTATTGATGTTTTTGTCAAAACAACACCCCCAGCCATGATCCGAAAGCTGCTTTACCCTTAAAACATGCAGTCAAATCAGTAGGATCTTGGCTTTAGAGACATCCCACCTAATCTTTTTTCGATAACACAGATCACTAGGAAATATAAATCTGTAAGGTTGGTACTGGCTCATGATCTGGTGGCTGGGGACTTTTAGGATTTTTGTTTTTTCTATGCCTTGAAAATTCTGGATTCTATGATGGGAAAACAAAAGAACAAAATTCACGCAGACAAAACTTTATGTTCCTTTAATTTGGATCAGATAAACTGCAAACATCAACACAAATAGCACTGAACGGAGAACTTCAGCATTGTAAATATAAAGTTCTAAAATCACCTCCTACATTAGTTTAGTTTATTTAAGCAAAACACTTCAGCGTAGCATTGAGGATCTTCCAGGACAAATACTTGACTGAAACCTGAGGTCAAGACTTTGGAACTACTTCATTGCACTCAAAAAAACAATTGGATTTACTCAATTAAATCATATCAAATATTTCCACGCAACTGAATCAAGTAAATGTGACATTTAGTATAACAGAAAAATGTGAAATAATGAGGTACATTTACTCAGTTCAGTTTAATGGACATAATCGACACAATTTAATTAAGTAAAACTAACACATTGTTTGTTTGTTGTTTGTTGTTTTTTGAGTGTATCCACAATGTTTTTAATACCACAGGGTTCTCAAAATTCAGCAGATTTTCCAGCAAACTTTAGGGCAGAGTCTTAATGATGTCCTTGTTCATGACTGTCGTGAGATCATGTCGCTTTTTAAAGAATTTCTTACGCCATCAGTCAAATGTCATTAAAGGATATTTGTTTAAAACTCTTGCAAGCAAGCAGTCAGTGTTTTATTTCTCCAAATGTTTAGCAGACAATCTGAATTACAGACATCACATCAGGACACAAAGTCACTTCCTGGTTAATCACTTAAAGTAGAAATCAAAGCCATAAAAAACAATCACTTGTCCAACTAGAGTTTGGTGGATTTTTTGTTGCCAGTTTTAGCCACGTATAAATGACTCCCAGTCTTCTTGCTCATCATATTCCTGTGGGAACAAATGATGGTAATGATGATAAATGCCTGAGACAACCATATAACAAAAATGAAAACTTGCTGATCAGAAGAAATACTTGTCTTCTTGAAAAAATTAACAAATCACATATGTATTTATATGTGTATATGTATTATAACCAAATATACCAAAAAGCAGATATTTTTCCACAAAGCAACATAAAACTAAAATTGTCATTGAAGTGGCCCATTATATTTTAAATTGTGGTCATTTATAAAGCACTGCAAGGTATTACTATTACAATTCTAATAAAATTTATATTTTAAAAACCTTATAAACTCTTATAAAAATGTTGGCTCCCCTCTGTGATGCCTGAAAGATAAGGTTTAAGCTCATTCTGTGGCCAGAGCATAAAATAAAACCAGATCATTGTTGCACTGTGCAAGTCCACTTTGGCACAGGCTTTAAATTTAGATGGCCTTTGAATTAAATAGTAAAAGGAATAAAAGAAAAATACATTTTGTCAGTGTTGCATTCTGTAAAAGAAAACAAATGCAAACAACCTGCCTTTGTGGGGGATTAATGTAACTCTTACCTAATTAGGATACCTCAGGTTTGTACTGAAAGTATTTAAAAATATAGCAACCATTCATTTACAAAAAGAGCCTCATTTAATGTCACCCTTTTAGTGGCATCCAAATCGAATGCATTTGGTAAAAAGCAGCCTCAAGTGTAAAATTCCCAGAAAATTTCCATTTTGCTGAAGAGAAATTAATTTGAACACATTTGTTCACAAAACTGATACTAGACTTATTTTTCTATTTTTACCCCAAATAAAAACTAACTGTACTGTTTAACATTTGCTTACCCAATAACTTTGGCATCACTGGTTGAATCAGGAAGCTCCTGCCTGGTCGTTTCAGGAAGAAAGAAGACAAGAACACCGGCGAGCACAGTTAGGCTGCTAAAAACAACGATGGGTATAGAGCGGTGGTACACAGCCAACATGTTGAGCAACGGAGACAGCAACCCGGCAACTCTAAAAGCTGTAGCGCCCAGGCCAACAGCCGTTTGCCTGACCAAACAGAGCACAAAATTTACATCCTAATATACAATGTAGTTAGAAATTTCTGTTAATATATTGCATATTTTCAATATTTTTATTTTACACACCTGACGGAGGTGGGAAACAGCTCCTGCATGTAGACCATACATACTGGCCCACCCCAGTTCAAAAATAATTTCCCTATGGTTACAAGGACTGTGATGACAATAGATTGGTCTAAAATTTAGGTAAAGGAGAAACACCGTTAATGAATTACAGATAAAAAGTTCAATTTAAACCTGTGGCCTTTCTGTCTTTACCCTGAGGAACAGCAAGAGTTACAAGGCAAACAAATCCACCAAGCAGAAGCGTTGATATCAGGGATATTTTTCTCCCCAAAAACTCCAAAACCCAGATACAGAGGAAGACTGCAGGTATCTCAGAAATCCCAAAAATGAACTGAACCAGGAAGATGTTCAAACCAAGCTTTCCCACATTCAGGACAAGGCAGAAGTAGCCCAGGTTAAGTGCAAACCTTCACATTCAGAGCAAACAAAATTAGCTAAAGCATATCAAATTATACGTACATTCCAGATGCTTCACTCACCAGGCAAAGGATAAAATGAAGAGGTATTTAATCAGCACTGCTGAGGTCAAAATTATTTTGACTCCTCCAGTTTGTTCTTTTTGTTCTGCGGTTAGCTGAGAGACAAAAGATCAGTTGCAAATGTTAATATTGATCATTAATTACATTTTACAGATTAAACTAACTATTTCAACATCAACCATTCAATTCAAAAGAACCCAAGTCATGTAGAACTATGCATTTTAGCAATCCACTTTTGCTTTAACCTTTTTCACCTCTATAACCCACAACCGTATCATGGTAGAAATGTTTGAGCGTCACAAGCTGCAAAGTTCCCCTTCGTAGAGTTTACCGTGGCAAGTTGGTTCTGGGTGAGGACCAAGATAAAGCATGATTCAACAACACTTATGATGACTATAAGATTTATGAACCCAAATACTGTGCTTTGACTAATGATATTTAATACTTAAGTCTTAAAGACCTCCAAGTCCTGATGGTCTGATGAACTCTCAATGTGATGGGAGTGGTTAGGTGAAGTACTACTGAGCATAGTCAGCTTTTGGAATTCTGGAAGCAGCAAACAGGTATTGGCAGGGCAAGTGGGCCACCGCTTGAATAGTTCCAATTTAATACACTGTTATACACTTAATATCTGCTCTAGCTTCAACTCCTGGGTTCCCATATGGAGTCCAGTATTTTCTTACATGCTGATGGTCTACTTATTTCCACTGTGGAAGCAGAGGGACTTGCCTATCACTGGAGTTGAGGTTGTAGAGGTAGTTAAACATACAGTGGCAAGGTTTGGGGTGGATGAGATTAGCAGAGTGCTAAAACTATGTATGTTGTTGAACGGCCATCTGCTCCATCTGTAAAAGTATTACACCCTTCGGCCTCCCTGAAAAGATCAGTGTCTGGGATACGGAGAAGAAGGTCTGATGGTCAAACCTTAAGTTCTTTATCTAGATAAGGATATTTGGGAGTGTATGGGAGTCAAGAGCCTTCTTACTTTGGCCCCTCTAAGGGCCATTTGGTCCTTGTACAATGGAAGAGTTAGGTTCCCATTGCTAGTAATAGGTCCAATGTACTTTCAGTAAATTTAGATTTTTACCAGGGTTACTCTTTGGCACTGATTCTATAAATTTCTTTTAGGGACAACATTTGTAAATGCAGCCAGATTGGAGGGCTGGGTTTGTATTGCTGGTATTTGTAGATGATAGAACATCGTGAAGGATTGAATTGGATTAGGACAGTGTCTGCAGTAATGAACACAATGTACCGTTCCCATCACTGTGAAGAAAGAACTGAGCTGAAAGGCAAAGCAGTCGATTTACTAATTAATTTATGTTCCAACCTTCACCTTTAGTCATGAGCTACGAGAAACTATCAAAACAGTGAGATTGCAAATACAGCTCACAACATCTCTAAATTATGCATCTACTTACCCACAAAGTTTCTCAGAGATAGTATAAAGTTAAAGCATAATTTGATTAACCTTCTCAAGCAGGTTTTCTGGTAGTTCCTTTTTATTGATCACTGCAACTTTTCTTATTAGTTTCTTTGCCTCATCGGTTCTTCCCTGTCCCAACAGCCACCTTGCTGATTCAGGAATCCACCTTAAAAAGATCAAAATTTAACAGATTCTCCTGATTAAACCAGTTTGCAATAGTTAATTTCCAAACACAGCACTGTTAGTTGTTTATGAATGGAAAGAAAGCTGTTTCCTCATACAACACTTACCATATGTACAAGAAAACAACGGCTTGTGCTCCTGCCATGATGTACTGTGCTTTTCTCCAATCACGAATGGCATATGCCAAACCAGCCATGGCACACTGTCCGAGACATCCAAACAACTGGCTCATACAGGGTGCAAGGGACCTTTTAGTGATCCCAACCCACTCTGTGGCTGAAAACCAAAAATAACCAGGGAATTTATGCAAAACATTAATTTTTTCCACATTAAATTTCAGAACAAAGATAAAATCCGAAAACCAATTTTTAAAAAAATCTAGTATTGATCGAAGCACTTAACAGAAGGCATACCTAACACAATGGCATTGATCCTAAATCCTCCCGCTGTAGCTCCCACAATGAATTGTGACACAATGTAGAGTTCAAAATTTGGAGACACACCAACAAGTATGACAAATATTAACAAGAGAACAGTTGGTAGCTGGGTGCTTTTCTTGCGGCCATACCTAAAGTAAATTGAAGACAGTGAAACAGTGGCATGACTGGTTTCAAGTTTTGTTTTGATGCATTGCTAAGAAGTCAATATATCGTTCATTTGATAAGACACTTACTTGTCAGCAATTGGTCCAAAGATAAATGAACCAACAAGGAACCCAGACATGAAGATCATCTGAGCGACTTCAGCCAAGTTAGACTTTTCACAGACAAGATCAAACTGCAAAATAAGACTGAGAAGTATCAGGGAGGTCATCAAAACACATGGTATCCGAGAGAAAATGAGTAAAGTTTCTTACATCGGTGACTATAGTGGCCTCATACAACATTTTTCCATACACCCATCCTCGTGTGCATCCTGTGGTGTCATTGAGTCCGTATTCTCTGATGGCACTAATGTCCCACTCCACCGGGACAAACATCCGACACCGGCTGAAGGTCCCATCCTCCTCCCGGGGCAGAGTCAGGTTCAGCTGCTCCTCTGTGGTCAGATTGGGAGCAGTCCTGAGGATCCAGTCTGTGTTACAGTGTTGATCTAGATCAGACTGGACAAAAATAAAGCTGGAGTATAAAACTGGCATGATAACGTTCGGACCGGTTAAGCCGAAAATAATAAGCTTTTGGAAGAAACCAAAGTCTCCAATGATCTCAAGAACTTCTCCAAAATTCCACATCTTTGCACAAGTGAAGCAAACTTTTGCAGCTCTATCACAGTTTGGATGAAAATCAATATTTAAACGTCTTACTACAATCAGTAACTCACTATGTAAAAACCCCACCTCCGAGTCCAAATTTAAACTTTCTTCAGTAATGCTTAACATAAGAAAAGAAACCTGGTGTTTACTGTGCTGCTGAACTACTAGACAGATGTACAAAACTAATTAAATCAGTGTTTTTAAACATGAAATAGTAAAGTGATCAAATTTTCTCAACAAGAAGACATGGTGTAAGCGAACCCTCCTGCCCAAATGGGACATTTTTCTCCGGATACACAATGGACTCCTGGCAGAAGTGGAGGATTGTGTGTCTGTCACTATTCTCAGTCGAGGATGTCGAAGATGTGTACACAATTGGAACTTTGATAACAGAATTTCTGCTTCGAGGAGTTGGCAGTTACCTGGCATATTGAGAAATTCGGAAAACGTCGGCAGCCGTTCTATCCATTGTGAGGCTGTTTGAAGGGATCTGCAGAGCTGTCAACACTCAGACTGAGATGTTATGGGAGCAGGACCACAAACTGGGTGTGATCCTTAGGATGGCAGCCTGGCTGTGGTTCCAGGACTCAGAGGTGAAATGGGATAATCTTAGAGAAAGCTGTAAGCTTGGATCTGGCAGAAAGGACCAAGAATTCGGCGGGTTGGATTTGCCACTGAGAAGTATCAGAGAGACTTCCAAGGCAGACAGAAAACTAAGAGTCGGCCTGATCCAAAACAATAGCTATCTGAATCTGGCTGCCCTGCTTGGCCTTGATGGCCGGCTATCTTAATTCTCTCCTGGAATTTATGCAAACAAAGATGCTCTGCCCCTCCCTTCCCTGAGGACATCTGTGGACCTGCTCAGAACTGAATGGGGCTGATTGATAAATATTCCATTTTAATATAAAGGACAATGGCCTCCATGGCACTGCTTCACAGACTGACTTACACCCTCACACACACACACACACACACACACACACACACACACACACACTGACACTCACATGCTAATAGATAAACATACAGACCCCTACATACCATCTCCACCATCCTCCTGCAAGATGTTGTTTTGTGTATGTGTTGCTTCTTTGAGGTTTTTGCAATCTCAACTGTATTCTGTTAAGGATAAAGTGTGAAATATGATTTCCCCCCCTCCTCTTACCTAATGTGGTATCTTTCTGTCTAATGAAAAGATAGCACCTCTCATACGGCTGCAGCACCGCAGTAACCCGTCCCCCCAGGTCTTATGTCATGTTTTCTGTTCCGGATGGCTTAGTTGTAATTTCCCCTCGGGGATGAATAAAGTAGAAGTGAACTTAAGTGAACTGAAATGAACTGAAGTGAACTAAAGTGAACTGAAGTAAAAAAAACAGAACAATATCCACAGTCTGGGTCATCAGTTCACCACCTAAACCAAGCACAGCCTGGAATAGGGAATACTTTCCTTTTCTAAATCACCAAACCGTGTGAGAGAACCTCCTCAAGGCCAGCCAAAAGTCTTTTTTTGTTGTTGTTTGCAACTCCTGAAGCTCCAGTCCTCCTGGGCACCATGTGCCATTGGAAAAGCAAATATCTGAAGGCCTCCTCCTTCAGCTTGATGATGTCCATCACTGCTGGTGTCCATCAGTGGGTCCTTAGATTGCTGCCACAACGACCAATGACCTTCAGGCCACAGCTGCTGGAAGCTGCAGGAGTTGCAAATAAAAAAAGATGGAGTTTTGGCTGGCCTTAAGGAGGTTCTCTCACATGGTTTGGTGATTTAGAAAAGGAAAGTATTCCCTATTCCAGGCTGTGCTTGGTTTAGGTGGTGAACTGATGACCCAGACTGTGGATATGGTTCTGTTCTCAGTTTCCAGTGCGTTTTTTTTTTTTACATTATCAGGTTCTCAGAACTCACCAGATTCTCTAGCTACACAGTCAGTGAAAAATATCATATTCTTGTGTCCTTTATTCAATGAACAGGGCGTATAAACATTTTTAAGACAAACTGCGTTCAAAGTCAAAAGAAAAACAAATGTTTTCATGAAATCAAAAAAGAATTCACTAATACGCAACTTCAGTCATCCATCGTAAAAACCTTCTCACACATCTGAAATTTTAAAAAAATATCAAAACTCTTTAACCTCCTCTCCCCGAAGTCCTAAACACGGCAAAAACTCACTGAGCTGCTGACAGAACTTTATTTTAAACATATATTAAAAACTCTGACAAGCAAGGCAGAAGCACCATGTTGGTCTGCTTTTTATTTCTTTAAACATTCAGCAGTAAATCTAAATCACAAACAGATAATACTCTTGTTAATTATTTACTTTTAAAAGTAGACCCATAAAAAAGGTCACTTCCAATTAGAGTTTGGTGGAGTTTGTGTTGTTTTCAGTCACGTAGAAAACACTTCCAGTCTTCATATTTCTGTGGGAATAATAATATTACCAATGCAAAATGTTGAAAACATTTGTAATAAAAGCATATTGTGTGTTTACCAACAAAACATTTAGGTGAGGTGACTGAGATTTTTAATATTGAATAGAATAATAATAATAGAATAATAGAATACTATTTTGACACTTGCTTACCCGATATCCTTGGCATCACTGATTGAATCAGGAAGCTCCTGACTGGTGGTTTCAGGAAGCAAGAAGACGAGAACGCCAGCGAACACAGCCAGGGTGCTAAAAACAATAATGGGTATAGATCGATGGTACACGGCCAACATGTTGAGCAACGGAGACAGCAACCCGGCAACTCTACTGACAGCAGAGCCCAGGCCAACAGCAGATTGTCTGTGGAGCACAAAACTCGGTAAACGAACAACAATGCTAGAAGTATCGATAAATGTGCAATAAGTCTATTCCTTCGACAGTTGTTACACACCTGACAGACGTAGGAAACAACTCCTGAATGTAGACCATACACACCGACCCACTCCAGATCAAAAAGAATTTCCCTATGGTTACAAGCACTGTGATGACAATCGATCTGTCTAAAAAAAAAAAAAAAAAAAGGTAAAAGAGACATTTAATTTATTGTTTACAGTTTAAAAAGTTCCGTTTATACCTGCTGTGGCCTTGAAGTGTTTTGTGTTTACCTGGAGGAACAGCGAGAGTTACAAGGCAAACAAATCCACCGAGCAGAAGCGTAGATATCAGGGATATTTTTCGCCCCAAAAACTCCAACGAGAAGATACAGAGGAGGTGTGCAGGTATCTCAGAAATCCCAAAAATGAACTGCACCAGGAAGATGTTCAAACCAAGCTTTCCCACATTCAGGACAAGGCAGAAGTAGCCCAGGTTAACTGAAAACCTTTACGGGAACAAAAGTATTTTTTTTAAAAAAGGATTAAATTGGATCAACACATTAACTAAATATACATTCCAGGTGCTTCCCTTACCAGGCTGAAGACAAAATTAAAACGTGTTTTAACAGCTCCGATGAAGTAAAAATTACTTTGATTCCTCCAGTTTGTACTTTTTGTTCTGCAGATACCTGATGGGCAAATGTATTTGTAACATAAAAAAAAAACCAACAGCAGCAGGTTTTTATTATTCATTACTAAAATTTACAGATGTACTCATGTTTTAAAGCCTTAAACTTTACAGGTTTTGCTTTAGTTTGCTGTAAAACCTATATCTAGACAAATTTAGGCAGTTATTCCACATTTTGGCTTTTTTCATCAATTAAATGCTTTCCAACAAACTGAATCAAATTTTTATCTTAACTTCAGTTCTGACTTTCTGTAACATGTTGCAATTTATTCTAATTCAGGCTTGTTTTCAGGAGCATTTTCTTTTCAACCTACATGTGTAAACTTCTACAGTCGTGATAAACAAGTTTGATCACAGTCCAAACCTTCTACTCTCCTTTTAAAATTACTTTCAGCCGTCTTCATCCACTGTCACTTGAAGCAGCACAACATATTTTTCTATGTAATATTATAAATGATTTTGCAGACTTTCTTTTAAATAACATTGGCATTATAAATATATATAACATTTTCCCCACAATTTATTTCATATACACCCCTTCAAATCACAAAATTATTTTGTTAAACAACCTGAATTAGTTGTAAATTGTTTTACTAATATTTGTTTAAGCAGCAGTAATCACATGGTTTAGGCATGTTTTTGTTGCAAGTTAACACACCTATCCAGAAGTGTAAACATGACTAAATATTAACTTTTAAAACTCAGTATGTGCACAGTCATGATGCGAAGGCAAAAAGAAAGAGAGAAAGGCATGACTATGCTGCTTTTGTGCAATATTTAAGTCTAGTTTGATATTTAATTTAACCTGGTCCAGCATGTTCTCTGGTATTTCCTTTTTATTGATCACTGCAACTTGTTGTATCAATTTCTTTGCTTCCTCAGTTCTTCCCTGTCCCAGAAGCCACCTCCCAGACTCAGGAATCCACCTGAAAAAAAAAAGCATGTGTACTTGAATTATGTCAGAATCAGACTTCCCTTTCCTTCTGGGTGCATAATTAAGGGAAATATAGTTCATAAAAGCAAAGAAATGCAAACCTACAACACTTACCATATATACAAAAACACAACGGCTTGTGCTCCTGCCAAGATGCACTGTGCTTTTCTCCAATCACGAACGACATATACCAGACCAGCCAAGCCACACAGTCCAAAACATCCAAACAACTGGCTAATACAGGAGGCAAAGGACCGTTTGGTGATCCCAACCCACTCTGTGGCTGAAAACAGAAAATAACCAATAAACGGTTACTTATTTATTCTTTTACTATAAATTAAATCATATATAAAAGCAGAGACTAGACAGGAATTTAAAAGTTAGATAGACTTACTGCACAGAGAGCATACCTAACACTACAGAGTTGATGCAAAATCCTGCAAATCCAGCCCCCATGAGGAACAGGGACACAACGTAGGTTTCAAAATTTGGAGACACACCAGCAACAATAACAAATATCAACAAGAGGACAACCGAGAGCTGAGTGGTTCTCCTGCGGCCATACCTAAAGTTTGGACAGGTAGACAGTTACGTGATTGTTTGGAACATCTTCGTGGTTTTCAAATAGTTGTATCAAATAAAAAAAAACACTTTTGAGGTTTTCTTTCAAGACACTTACTTGTCAGATATTGGTCCAAAAATTAAAGATCCAGCAAATATACCTGCCATGAAGATTGTCTGAGCAACTTCAGACATGTAAGACCGTTCACAGACCAGATCAAACTGCAAAATAAAACTGATATATCAGTCAAAACAGATGGTATCCAACAGACAACTTCCTCATTATGCTTACATCAGTGACTATAGTGGCCTCATACAGCATGTTGCCATACACCCATCCTCGTGTGCATCCTGTGGTGTCATTGAGTCCGTATTCCCTGATGGTACTGATATTCCAGTCTACAGGAACAAACATCCGACACCGGCTGAAGGTCCCGTCCTCCTCCCGGGGCAGAGTCAGGTTCAGCTGCTCCTCCGTGGTCAGATTGGGAGCAGTCCTGAGGATCCAGTCTGTGTTACAGTGTCGATCTGGGTTCGACTCTATAAAAATAAAGCTGCAGTAAAAAACTGACAGTAAAAAAATTTGAAAAGCTAAGCTAAAAATAAGCAGTTTTTGGAAAAACCCAAAGTCTCCAATGGTCCGGAGTATTTCTCCAAAACCCACCATCTTCACACAAGAAGCAGCAAATGTCTGCTAATAAAAATGAATGGTTAACTTTCTGGCTGAAATCAGTAAACTGGTATTTTTTTTATTTTTTTTAAAAGCCCACCTTCAAGGACAAATCTTAACTTACTTTACTGCTGGCTTACATGTAAAAAAATTAAAAAATACAGTGCATAGGATATTAACTGACGAATGTTTGCACTATTTTTACTCAGATCAGTTGTTTTTAAGTGCAGATAATTACGAATCTACCAGAAAATTGTTTTATGAAAAGTCAGAAAGAAGGAGATTTCTTCAGTTGAGTAAGGCTGCTCACAGAGTTGTCTGAATAACAAGTCTTCAATGGCTCAGTTATGTAGTTTCAAATGGTTGCAAAACAGGTTAAGCAGGTTGCCTCTTTGATTGGAATCTGAGAGAGACCTCCACCTTCTCCTGTGGCAATTTTCACTAAAAACCAAATCGTATTATTTAGCAATAATAATAGGACAAGTGTTAGCATCACAAGTGCAGCTTTATCATGTTATCAGGTAGCAGTTGGAGTGTTACTCCCTGAGTAAAGGTCACCGGGCACAGTGTCTTGTAGACACATTAAACAGACTTACCAACACTTGACAGAGTCTGACAGGAGGAACATTGTAAATGTGCATGAGGCCGGGTGGTTGTACTTTGAAATTGTCCGGCATGCGGTGAGTACTGGCGTCACAACAAACTGATGTTGTAACTAATGGATAAGTGAGTGCACCCACACGGCATGAAAGGTATGGTTACCCAAGGCAGGACTCACCAAGGATTATTGAATTGGGGATCGAGTAATACAGAACCACGATGGGCACCTGGCATCCAGATTAAGGTAATGACGTCTGTACAATATCCTGTGTCATCCTGCACCATGTCTCAATGACTGGAATGAACAGGACTACAGGTTTAGCATCTGTTCCTGCACTGAATCACCACGTGGAACCGCATCATACTGTAATGAGACCTGCAAAGACTAAACTACAACAAAAGTAACAGCAGGGTCATTACGACAGGGATTGTCATTTTTAACACAACTTACATCAGTGACCACAGTTGTCTCATTTGTGCACTTGGTGGTTTATTCCAGTTTGTACTTCTCGACAGCATGGATGCCCCATTTCGCAGGAGCAAACATCCAACGCCTGTTCAAGGTCACGTCTTCCTCCTGAGGCAGTCAGGTTCTGCTGGATTCCAGCAGACTGCCTGGGAGTAGGTCTGAGGACCCAGAAAAAGTTGCAGTGTTGTTCTGAATCAGACTGGATAAAAAAAGAAAACTGCAGAAGAAAACTTATTTTGGAACAGAAAACCTAAACACAACACGATTTTAGAAAAAAAAAAAATTCAATGATCCTGAAAATTCCTCCAGAACCCCTAATCTTCATCCTATTTTTGTCTAATTATAACTCTAGGAAAATGTAATACTCAACTTTCTGACTACAATCAGCAGTCAAAATTAAATTTAAACTTTTCCTTAAGGCTGACAAATGTTACAGAGATGAACTGATGAAAACTGAGGTTTAAGCCATGGCGTGTTTAAAGAAAGATCTCGTCACCCTTTTAATTCCATCATGTGACTTTATTCAAATACTACAAATCAGCTTTTTAATGTCTTGCACAATGAAGATAATCCATTTAGGAATATCCTTTACACCTTATCACAAATATTCTGCGTTAAATTATGTATTTGTGGGCAGACACATTTTCTCAATTAAACGTTTTAAAATACATAGTTTGAGCATTTCATAAAAAAGACAAAGATGTAACTGCCAATCAAACTTAAGCATCATCATTTAGCAAAGATGTAGAAAAAGGTTTGACTTTCAGCACAAAGTCTTTAATCATTTTACCCTCTAATCACACATACTTTACACACACACACACACACACACACACACACACACACACACACACACACACACACACACACACAGGCAGAGAAATGTGTAACGGTCATTTGTTAAACTTTGTTTTGACTACAGCAGTGAGAAAACATGACATCAAAGCAGAGTGTGATATTACAAGCCCCTCCCCCCGCCAAGTAATTTCAAATTCTTGTTAATACTTCAATAAGGTGCTAACTGAACGAATAATCTGTGCACGAATAATGACGCGTTGAGAAAAGGCCAAAAGTGGAACACTACAAAACAAACCCAAATGCTCTGAATAAAGTCTGAATCCATTTGGAAAATTATTTACAAGAGAAACGTTCCTTTCGTCCGACACTTAAAACAGTCG
This sequence comes from Millerichthys robustus, assembly GCA_034783495.1. Classification (NCBI taxonomy): domain Eukaryota; kingdom Metazoa; phylum Chordata; class Actinopteri; order Cyprinodontiformes; family Rivulidae; genus Millerichthys; species Millerichthys robustus. Next base: position 14,953,859 of record JAVKLF010000064.1, on the reverse strand, counting down.
ATGTATGTTACGTTAAAAACTCATGATGCTTGTGTGACAGTATGTGGAGTTGCTATTTCGTGTACATTTACATCTTCACATTTACATCAGTACCTGACCTGGGAGTTGGAGTGCAGCCTTTGTCCGTAGTACTAAACAGCCATACAGGTACACCGGGAGTGATGGCGGTCATTTGTTGGTGTATGTTAATAGCGCAAACTACAGTACTCTCTTAACATACCAACAATAAAACACAGCTGGCTTTTGTTGTAATGTTTGAAATGTTCCCTCACTGTGGAATTCTGTCATTCAGACAACTTTGCGTTGATTTAAAAAGAGGAAAAACTAAACAAATTTAAAATGTCACATTTCTACGTGCGGCCTGTCAACATAATGGAGATGAATGGACTTTGTCGTGGGGCTAAACTCAGCTGAACCTAAATGCCAAAAATTCCTGTTCACCATTTTAGAATGTCAGCACGCCAACAAGAGCGCAGCATTTTTGTGAAACATGTTCTAGCGCGTTAATGTAACTTTGCTGACAAATTCACAACAGTGAACTAAAGCTACTGCGTAAAGGCACTGAACGAAACTAAAGGAAAAATGTCTGTTTGGTGCCAAAGTTAAGAACAATCCTTGAATAGTTGTAGAGCTACTTTAGGAAAAGAAGTGTGAACCAGCTGGGGTTACAAAAAAAAAGTCCAGGGATCCCTCTTTATCTGACATCACGTGTTTGTGTAATCTCTTATGCTAGTCCGGTACACACTGAAACATTTCACTAATGAAACAAAGACACTAAATACCAAAAAAAAAGTCAATTTCATGGCATTTCAACAAACACCGAGTAAAAAAAAAAAAACTGCCCACTACAGCTATGACTCAATATTCATCTTATTGTTGTGGCGGCCAATTCTCACAGGCATGGAGCAAAACTTTGCAAATGAAGACCAGAACTACCTGCAAGCCAATAAGAATTTGCACAGAAATATAAGCAAACTGTCCCTGTGAGTTTGATTTCATGTTGGAAGAACATACTTTTAGTTTCTGAGCATGCACACCTCCACAGACGTTCACTAGCAGTCAGAGCATTCATAATTCTCCCAAGCGTTGTCTTTTGATATTGATGACCTATCTTTTAAAAGGCATGTGTGGAGTCAGAAGAAAAGCTGTTATCAGTGTCTTTTTGTGAGTTCAGTTTTAAATAACATGAAAAATAAATTCCTCTAGCAGCTTTCTAAAGCTGCCCTTTGTGCTCAACTCCTTTCGAGTTGCTCGCACAAAAAGCAGTACTCTGCAAACCAGAACAAGCCATTCTATCAACCAGTGATCGTAGATGAAGAAATGAACGGCACTATTGCATAGTAGAAAAATATCAGGAAGAATGAAAATAAATCCATCTATACTACATTAAGAAAAAATACTAATTAACAGCGTTGTGTTGTAAATGGAGCTGTTGACGCTTGCATTAGGAGCTTAAACTTTTTGTTTCTTCAGAGAAAAAACTAAATATCGAAGAAACAATTTTTCATACTGATTTTGGCTGCTTTAAACAAGGATTTGGGTGGATTTTCTTGTTATTAACTTCATAAAACCTCATTGAAATTCTTAGGACGTTAAAAATTAGCTGTGGTATGTTTTGGTAAAGTGTCAGTAGAAATGTTGAAGGATATTCACAGACTTGTGGAATAGATGTATTCAGAGCACATCCAATAACAGACAGATCTAGCTTTTTACCAAACACACTGGTATTCTTGTTTTGTTTTTAACTAAGGCTGTACTTACACTTTTGAAACTTTCAGTGTACAATAAAGTGCCGTGTTAAGATGGCACGACACATTGTAATTTTGTGGCACAACTGATTTACAAAAAGGCAATCATTTTTCAATCTTGGTAGGAGATGAATTGGATTGTGCTTGTGTGAAAGGAAAACAATTAAAAACAAGGAAATTAGGAGCTGATGCGGTTGATTGTATTTCTTCTCCCATTTACTGTATAAGCGCACTGTAAACATTTCAAGTGTGATTCCTGTGATGAACTGAACCCTCTGTGTGGCCTTCGTGCATCCCGCAGTAGTGTCACACTTCTGCCAGCCTCACGTCTTCTTCTCTTCCTCTTTCAAATCATCATCGTCTCCCCTCTTTGGCAGTAGTGGTTTCTTGGAGTTTACTACAATGCACCTGTGCAATACCGTATTTATCTGTCCTTTGTCGCTCTGCTCGACTTAACTGATGCTGAGCTGCGCAAACCCAATCAGTTTAACATCATCAGGAATCTCTGACTCCTCCACACCAGATGCCTGAAAAAGGGAAATCACCATTGATACTATTAAACTAAAATAACTTATATCAGTGTCGGTACATTTAATTTGTCATTTTAGACATTAGTACAAGATATTTGCCACTGTATTAAAACATACTTACCAGTTTAAAGGTGACATTTTTGTTACTTTGAGGATCCTCAACAATCTTTTGCAAATTGGCAGCAACTAGCAAAATAAAGACATGTTTATTGATCAAATTAACATTTTCATCAAATTATGAAACCATACGCTGCTAAAAAGATACTGTCTTGATAACGTACCGATTACTAAGTCCCTCCCATCAACCAGGCCAGCTGAGACCAACTCCTGAGAAACTCCATCAGCACAGTCTGTTGACAGAAAAAAAGGTAACAGCAAGAGTTATGTGTGAAAAACAGAACAAATAAATAAACAAAACAACTTTTGAGACTTCTCACCTCTGCCTGGCAGGAACTCGAACCGAATGTCATTGAGCTCTTTCTTGCAGTTCCTCAATCTAAGCACGAGGCAGATGGGAATATTGGGGGCAGCTAGGTTCTAAACGGACACAGCAATGAAAAAGGAAGTTCGTCAGACAAAGTTTCACAAAGAAAATGACAAGTTACTTTGAGATCGGGTCTGAAAACAAAACAGGAATCAATGAGAATCCGTGCTGCGTATGTTTTAGTTAAAGAAAATTCAGAAAATAAATTATATATTATAATAATAAAATGATAATATTTAAATGAGCTGTAAATATTCAACAGCAATGGGGATACCTCAAGACTAAAAACACAGAGGTTGATGTGAGATTTGACCATATTGATTTTCTCCCCCCGCTGTAAGAACAATCTAAACACTTTAAACATAAAAGTGAAAACGCAAAAAATGCTTCAACACAATAAAAATAATAGCTATATATACATATAAAAGCCACACGTGACAAACAGAAAACACTCATCACTCTATAAACCCCAATACAAAGGCAGTGGTGTGCTTTGCGTCACGCTTCAAAACACAGATTTTTATGCCATTTGCCTCGATGCACCCAAGTTGGAAGCCATTTTCTACAACCATACTTTCAATAAATATAGATATTTTGGCAGTCCGTGTATTTCTGAGGTGGTTTTTACCGGAACAATAAGCCTGTGTGAAGGGCTCGCCGTTTCAGCGGCAGGTTGAGGTGGAGCTTGATCTCCTGAGGAGTCTGCGGTTGGAGGTTTCTCGTTCGGTACGCCAGGTGGCTGCAGATGAGTTCCGGAGCCATCTGCTGGTGGGAAAAGCTAACAGAGAAATTGCAAATAAACACTGGATAAATCCCTTCACAGGAATAAAACTTTAAAAAAAAAAGAATAAATTGAGAAAACTCAAACAAGGGTCATGCAAATTGCGCTTTGATGGTTGATAACAGAAATCAAGATATTCAGGTCATGTCCACTACAAACAAACTCACCTCCATATTCTGGGACCCGTCCTTCACTCTGGGTGACTGCAGAATGGACATGACAGATTGTCAGGATCAAATACATGCAATTATTCTTTTTATCCCCTCCATACGTAAACAGATAGGAGTATTGCAAGACTGAGAAAATTTGAAGGCATAGGATGAATATCAGTTGAGACAGAGAAAAAGAAGAACCCACACCCAGACATTATTTACAGCTGAACACACTGAAGGTGGCTTAAAGCAGGTTTTATGGGCAAATTTAACCTGAATGCATTATTTTAAGTAACTAAATACAATTGTGTATTTTACATAAGGAAAAGTGTAATATAAACCTCTTTAAATAATGGTGTCTCATGATTATTGCGCAAAACTGTGTAAACGACATACGTAAGTTGTTTGCTGGGATGTGAAATTTTACATACTGCTGTGGGTAAAATTAAACGTAATGTGTGATTTGAAGCGAACGAAACCAGATAAACCGCAACTTAAATGAGACGAGGCTTCAACGAAAGTAAACTTCTGCTTGTTTGAAAGGATTGTTCAGAACAGCACCGCAGATAGGATGCTGCGCAGAACTAGTTCTAGAAATTAAACTGGGCTGACAGAGGACACACAGGCATGCAGACTCTCACCCGCAGAGCTGCCACAGCGGCTTTTCCCTCCTCGCTCTCCTCATCCAGCTCGTCGTCGCTCCACTCCCAACCGCCATCTTCCGTCTTGTGGAGACGGCCGCTTGAGCCAGGCACGCGACGCACCTACACGCAGGATTAAAGAAAAATCTGAAACTGACTCATCCATCAGTTTGATCCTTTTCGGGCAAATCCCGGCACGCTTTAGACAGAAAGCTGGAGACCTGGGACACACCCTGAATGTAGAAGATCACTTTATCCTCATAATACTGAGTTTTACAAAAGATTAGTGGAAGTTAGAGTAAACGTGTCGAACCTTTTTAGATCGATCGGATATTGTGGGACCTTTCATTAAGAGCTTCTCTTGCAAGTACTCGTTGTTCTGCCAAAGGAAGACAGAGTTGGAGTGCGTATTGTTTTCAAAACATGCAAAATAAATTAATTATCATAACAGAAACCCACAGCTCACCTTGGCTTTTGTAAAGAACTTGTGCTTGAGCAGCTCGGCAGCAGTTGGCCTAAACATTAGGGAAAAAAAGAGAGCTCTTTATATTTGAGACACAACCAGAGCATCTGATGGAAATGTAGAGTCTGAGACTGACCTTTTTTCAGGATCCTTTTGTAAACACAAAGACAACATTTTCCTGAATGACTTGCCATATTTTTTCACCATTTCCTTGTCTGTAACACCTGTCTCCAGAGTAGGGGGGTCGTTCTGCAAAGTCAGCATCAACACCTGGACACCAACATATAAAGCCTAATCTTAGCCTCAGTGGGAAAACACACACATGGTAGAATTCGTTTCCACTACGAGGTCAGAATTTCTAAATTCCAAGTCAAAAAAATCAACTGCAACAGAAAAAGAGTCAGATTCTTGACCAACCTTGAACTCAAAATCCAATATGTCTGTCTCACACAAGAAACGTTGAAACAGCTACAGTGAAAAACTTTTTTATTTTTACTTCTGTTAGTTCGTATCTCAATAACCCTGTCACCTACATACTTAAGTCCAACAACTATTGTGAAAGTTTTGCTGCAGGGTTTGAATAAAAAGAAAGCAGAAAAATCCATTGATATCCACAGTTATTGCTGACTGAGTCTCAGTAAATACAAGCAAATGAACTTTCTTCTGTGAAACGTGATCCTGGAGTATGATGGCAACAGCCTACAGGACTCCGAAAAAAAAAAGAATCATTTTTTATTTTTTTAAATTATTTATTTTCTGTCCAGTTACCTTCATTGGTGGGTATTTGTGATATGGTGCAGCACCGGTGGCCAGTTCAATTGCTGTTATCCCAAAACTCCAAATGTCTGCTTTGAAGTCATATCCACGGACCTGCAAACCAAAATTGTTTCAAACGTTTTCAATTCATTAAAAAACAGGCGGGCATTAGAAAGATCTAAACAACAAGGGGACAGAAACACTTATACCTGCTCCATAACTTCTGGGGCCATCCAGCAAGGTGTCCCAACAAACGTCTTCCGAACCTTATTCCTTGTCATGTCTCCTCCAGTGGCAAGAAAGGCACTCACACCAAAGTCTGAAGTGTCATTCGGAATGTGTAAAAAAAACTAAAATATTTGTTTTACAAGAGTATTATTTTCAACCAGATTATTATCATTTCATTATTCAGCAAAGGATGAGTAATCAATAATCAAACAATACCCGCAATCTGCACTGAGCCATCGTCTCCGAGAAGAATGTTTCCAGCTTTTAGATCCCTGAGAGTGTGAAAAGTGAAGAGAAGAATGACATCATCGCGAACAGACGAAATGTCACAAGTCGGTGACTGTGCTGACATAGTTATGAATCAGCTCTAAGTGATCACTTCTTACGGTTATAAACATGTCAAAGCTGATTCCTTGATTCATTTAAACTTACTCTTCCTGTTTTCTGTGTGCACACTACGAACAAGCTGCACACAGAGAACAGGAATGAATCCAGTAAGCTTCAGCCTACCAGTGAACTAAGTTCACTGATTAGATTTAAGTGAGTTAGTCCTATCATCTGAGCTCAGTCAGCTGCTGTCTCCCTCAGTCTACTGAACTGCTCACAAAAACAGCTAAACTTCAAAAAGCAAGCTATATTCACCAGCTAATCATAAAGTTCTATTTAATAATTCTAACAAAACTGTTTTCCAAAGAAATAAGGAAAGCCATCAAGTGAATGGCAAGTCTGTGCATTTGAAAGAACCGCACTCATACTACTAGTCACTCTTGTCCGTGGTGGTTCATTGTGTTCCTGAAGGAAACTTTTATGTAAAGTAAACCTCCTCAATTATGCAGTTTCACAGTATTAAATATTAAAAGAGTGAGATCTGGTTTAGACTGCACACTCCAATGCAGAAAGGAAAAGCTCAGAATCGGACTGATGTGAAACCATCAGTCATACATGATACTACAACTCACCGATGAATCTGTCCGTTTTTGTGAAGGTACTCTAGCCCCTCCAAGACTTCTTTCAGGATTGTAGCAATGCTGGCCTCATCCAGCACTCCATTCTTGTGCTCACCACGTGAGATAATGTGTTTGATTATGTCCAACACAGAGCCTGAGAAAGGGTAGAAAGCGGTCACGAGACATGCTGAAATAACTTCTTCGACCTCTTGAACCTCTACAGAGGTGCAGCTTTATTAGGAGTTCAACACTTAATTACTTGTGATAAGATGAAGATGTGACAGAACCAAATAGTGTAAAATAATGAGAAAAGTTGGTCTAAAGCAAGTTAATCCAGTAGCAGGTTTCTTCTGTATTAAAGCACTTACCCCCACTGAGCAGTTTCATCACCAACCACAACTCATCCTTCACCACAAAGGAGGTATAATAAGACACAATGTTTCGGTGGTGGCACTGGCTCATAGCCTGAATCTCTTTCTACACAAACAGACACATATACACACACAAAACAAAACACAAATTTAACATACCGCACCAAATTTAAGTCATAAAAACATAAACTTCATCTTAGAGACATGATTTCATATTTTCATTTGAACTTTATTTATGAAGGACTTATTCCCAATCTGGCTTGAAAAAATTAGGACATTGTAACTAAGTGTTTACATTAGACAGGATAAACACTAATATTGATATTTGACCATGTCTGAATAGCAGCTTTGAGCAAAAAATGAAAAAGTCAATAACTGAAACAAAACCAAAGAACTTGTGATGCTTTGCTGTATCATACACTGTTCAAAAAGACCTAACAGTACAATAAAGTACATCTACAGCTTATGGAAAAATGTCTTGTTGTAATATTACTTATATTAATAGGTTTAGAGGATTTTGCAGTCTTGACCTTTGAGGCATTTATTTCACAGGATTAAACAACTGCTAACATTCCACTCACTGTGATCGCTCCACAACCCAGTTTTTTAAAGCAATTACAGGATGATTAAGTCCACTTGTAGGGCATTGTAGGGCAACATTTTGTCGGTTTTGTTGCACTGGTAAATCATAGTTCATCAAGTACGAAAAATATAAAATGGGAAGAAAAAAAAAACTATTTTTATTGTTCAAAATATAAATGTAAAACCTTTCTGAAATATTTTTATTCTTTTAGGGGGACGAGTGTTAAATTATTGGATGACTCGGCACACATTTGAATTGCTGCGCCCGTGTGTGGACCCTCAACAACAAGAGCTCGACAACCTAAAATGAGCTTCAGTAATCAGAAGCTTGTGAATTATTAAACTTTGGATCTGGCCACAATATGAAGCCACAATCCACTGCTAAGTACATACTTATATAGCTAGATAAATACATATTTGTATACAGTTAGATACAGTCTTTCATTTTTGCAATAGTTCCATACCAGCAGCTCATCCATGCTAGTTTGACACTTTTCCAAGTTGATGCGTTTGATGGCCACCTTCTCCTTTCTCGGCTTGCAGTATGCTGCTTGAACAACTGCAGTGGCTCCACTCCCTGTGGACATCAACATGAACATTAACAAGAAGTAGCAGTGTACAATAAATCAATTTTTAGAATAGGCTACAGTTTGTTGTAGAATTGTTTACAAGAAGGTTAAAACTTCAAATCATGTTTGTTTTCTTGTCAAACCCCAATGTAAACGACATACAGAACACTTTGTAAAACACTACACTACTTACCACATATAAACAAATCCGTTTTCATAGCATTTAAATTTGCGTATTGCGTAAAATTGTGTATAAATTGAACATAGAGATTCGGAGTTTCTAAAAACTGCTCTGCACGAACTTGCAGATTTTATGACAAATAACATAACTTTGGTTTTGTAGTAGTGAAAAACCCAAGAGCGTTTGTCACTTTCAACTTTCACCTAGTTTATAAATGGAAAAGGAAAAAATAATCTACTTTTAAGTGTACCTTCTACAGTGGGGCTAGTTTTCGACATAACACCGGCTACATTGCATTAGCAAGCCGATTAGCTTCTTGTTGCTCGGCTAGGAGTCAATCCTACTTTAGCTTTTTACCTTGTAGAAACAACTGGCCTTGCCAGAGGGAAACTATCTGACTGCTGGGAGGGCTTGACTTTTGTTAGCTACGGACTTCCAATGCTAATAGCCACTAAGGCAAATAGCAGGTGGCAGCCAACGCTGCAGTACAGCTAGGGGAGGCTAGGATGCTAACAAGCTAAGCTAGTACTCACCTATCACCTCATTGAGTTCATAGTCATCCCGGTCGATCGACCAGGACTGAGAGGACTGCTCGTCTGCCATAGTTGTTTCTTTAAAAATATGGAAAGCGCTTAACAGCCGTAACAAAAGCGCTAGGTAGAATGATATGTGTAATTTACTCCATTCGGGTCTGGTGAAGCTGGATTCTGCTGCTCCGCTGACAACTCCTGCTACTACCGCCCCTGTCAACACAAGTTTACGCGCGACTGACGCAGCGCCCTTCTTTCCACCCAGGAGGAGGAGCCAAGATGGTCATCTTCAGCAGTGGCAAATGTTAATAAATAAAACTCAAAAATCACAAATAACATTGTTAAATTGAGTCTGAGAACTAAAAATACGGTTCACTATAATTCTTTACCTGACATATTTAAGTATTTCCGGTATAAAAATCATTTAACTTTCACGTCTATGAAATGTCTCTGCCACTAGAGGACGCTAATGTTTCTGTTAAATTAGTATATATTTTTTTATTTTTGACACAGCATTGAATGTTGAATGGTTTTGCACAGTTTAAATCATATCCTGCACACTTTAAGTCAGTTTATGTACAATTCGAGCTCTGTTTTTACAGTTTTGATGATAATTTGCATAAAGACTGTTTACACAGTTGCAATTTTTGCACTTCTTATATACACTCTAATCTCACACCTAGGGACAATTTAGAGTTACCAATTAGCCTAACGGTCATGTTTTGGTCTGCGGGAGGAAACCGGAGTAGCCGGAGAAAACCCACGCATGCACGGAGAGAACGTGCAAACTCTACCCGGAAATGTCCCAAACAGCTAACGCTTCTAACACCGCTGAAGATGGTTTAAAATCTAAACTCAAAACGTGTTCATTGAAAAATAATATGGATATGTATCTGTTGTCCAGCAGTTTGAAGTGCAGCTCGGACACAGGCAGCAACTGCAAGTTTGATGTCTTTTAGGGAAGCGTTAGCTGCCTCGGACCGTTTGCATCGTCTCAGGATGATGACGTCCTAACATGAATTGAGCGCCAGCACTAAGGCTGCGTTCCATTCCAAAATACTTAAACGTAAACTTCAACATATAACTTCAACATTTACATTTAACGTTTACATTTAGATTTAGAATTTAATATTAACATATTTTAAATACATTTATATGTAGTAAAAAATAGCTAAATGTAAAAGTACATTGAGTTAAATAATAAAATCTATTCATCCATCCATTATTTTAACTCACTTCTTCCTTTCAGGGTCAGGGGTAAAAAATTAAACAGTAGTAGAAAATTTGTAAGTAGTAATTTACCCTCAGAAACTGTGCTAAATAATTAAAATGTATAAGTGACATTTTTTAACAATTTCTTTTTTTTTTTACTTGGCGCCCCATATGAGAATAAAGTCATGATATTTTGAGAACACAAAAAATCAATCTTACCACTGCATTAAAATGAGGAAAGTTGAGCGTCTTGTGAAATACTTTGGTATCTGTTTTACAAATAGGCAGGTAATATTTTAACACATCAGCATCGAATTACTATCAGTAGCAGGACTTTGAAACAATTGTGCAAACGTCTGTGTCTAATTCAAAGAAAGAACCACACTATCACGACATTCTTTCCTTTTGCTTTTTCTCACATGTCCGTTTTTGCTCATATTCCTGGCTGGCAGTCCTGCAACATGTCACATACATGGTAAATGTGTGGTACTGATGATGGGAGCATTAAATTAACAAATATGTGCTGCTACATTTTGTGTTTTATAATACTAAAACCACCTTCAAATAGAATAATGACATGTATTTTAGACTGTGGTGCTTCGTAGCTGTAGTGAAACAAAGAATGCAAATGTAGTAGAACTGAATAAATTCTGGTAATATTCAAATAATTTAAATATGCACATCCATACATTGTTTGCAATTGCCTTTTAATCTAACGAATGAAGTACTGGACTCTTAACACCCTGCAACAAACAATATGTACAAGATTATGTGGAAAACAATTAGAAAAAATAACATTTGTAATCTTACTCATTTTGATATTTTTATGTAAACCACAAGAAAAGTATACGTTACAACTTCCTATCTTCTCTTTAAACTAAACTTAAGAGATATCTGTTGAAAGCTAGACGCTGCTTGTTTGGGGATTGAAGAGTGTGCCTTTCTTTGCTTTTTCTTTCTTTTTGCACACTTTGCTTGGCAACACTCTATGGTCTGTGGCGGTGAAGCAGAACTCTGATAACGGAGGAAAAACACAACACAACTACGGATGGCATCAGTGGTATGTGAGGAAACAGCTGGGCCTGTTCTTGCTTGTTTTACAAGCACACACTCCGAACAAATACACAAACCTCATCCGAATGTTAGCTTCCCCCCCCCCAACACCACGTCTCACTGAGGTCCCTGCCTTTCTGTGAAAGTGCATTTTAATGTGTGAACTACAAGAACACATTTGGTCTGTAAAATGTAGAACGTTTTGGTGATTGCACATGTAAGCCACAGCCATAAACACGACACAAGCGTGGCTCCAGATTCTTTGTTTTCCTGCTCATTTCTCTGAACTCTGTCAATTTACGAAGAGGTAGTCTGCCCCCACCCTGTCCGGACGTTGTCCCTTCTGATGCTGCATTAAAGCTCAGTCATGATGGTGCTGACAGTGCGTTGAGGGTAAGCCAGGCCTGAAAGGGAAGTGCTGAAAGCCACAGGAGCCTCCTCATCCCAACACACACACACACCACTGATTGCGGCACGATTATCCTGCCGAGACAAAGCTGCACGTGAAAAAGGAAGTACAGACTTCATCTGTCCCATTCACTGCCACCAATATCCTCCAAATGTACAGGCGACTCTTTGGGCTGGCAGTGAAGCAACTCTGCTTAAGCAGGAAACAAAAACTATGGTCATATTAACTTTGTGTGCAAAGGAGCAGCAGGTGCTCACATGAGAATACATTTGCCAAAGGCTCCATCTGAGTTATAGATATTAATTTCAGTCTTTATTATGAGTCGCCTCACCTCCCAGTTCACTCACATTGTTGCTCCTAGAAGAGTTGGCTCTAGGTTTTGTTAGCAAGTCTTGTGTTCCCACTCAACAGGATTTCAGTTTTCGAAAGGATATATATACCCAAAAAAGGAGGGTGCTGTAAAAGTCATTTTGAAGCATAAATTACCTTGCTGGTAACAAGGTCGTGTTAACCTGTGCTGTGCATGATGGCACAGGCCAGGAGAAGGTGTAACCCTACGCCGTTGTGACGTCAGCAGCTCGAGCTTGAATGGCAGGCTGGTCAAACCGGTGTTAAAGCCTGCAGCGGTGCCTGAATGCAGTTCACATTACCAGCATTTACTCACCTGTGCGGCTGCGCTTTGCCTTCTGCTCATTATCACTTTAACTGCATTAAACTCCTTTTTTTAAGCCTGAAACTGCGCACATGGAAACAAGGGGCAATCATACTTAAAACGGTGGAACAAAAGGAACAAGTAAAGAAAGGAAAAAAGTTAAACAATAATTTTCTGGATAAAGGAGAATAAAATAAAAGGTGGAGATGGAAACAAATGGAATTGAAAAGAAAGTGACAGGTAAGTTTTTTGTTTTGTTTGTGTTGTGAAGTTTTTTTGATGAAGTGTTTTGTATCATGGGTGTCGCCTCCTTAAGTGCGACACTTCTATGACCAAATTAAATCTTTTTAGTGTTTCCCCTCACATTTAAATTTTTTAAACTACGGATATTTTAGCTGTAGGCCTACAGTAAAAAACGAAATCTCACCGCAGTTGTTATTTTGTATATTTTAAGATCTGTTTTCTCTGCCGAAAGGTGTGGCCGCGTTCATGCATCTTTCTTTCATTTTGTTGCAAAAACAAGCAAGTGCTGCCAAACTACAACAACACCTGGTTTTTATTTAGACAAACAACTCCACTTCAGTATGAGGAAAAAACGGGTTCAAATTTAGCCTTTCTCAGCTTTCATTTCTTATTTTTACACGGGTTGTTTGATGTGTACCCACAAAAAAAAATTACGTGTAAAGACACTACGTAAATAAATCACAGCGTCCGGAAGTACCGCAGTATCAGCGCTAGAGGGCGCCAGAGCAAAATGTAATATTTTCAATTTCCAAGCGTCACATGTTTCACCTCCTGTGTTTTATAGTTTAAAACGTAACACACACACACCACTGATAACTTTAAGCGTGTGGCTTTAGTCTTGGCTGCGCACGAAGTGTTTTGTAAATGATTTCTATTGCTCGCGGTTGCAAGCTAATAATTCGCTAGCAACCGCTCAGACAATATTGTTTTGTAGCTTCCCCGTCTCCTGACTAATTTTTGAAAGTAGACTTGGACCCTGCTTTACAAATCGGCAGATTCGGTCTTGTTTTTTTTTTTTTTTGTTGTTGTTTTTTTTACTTCCTCGCGACTGAAGTAACTTTTGAATCTGGTTTAAACTCGTAAAGCTTTCTGGGTCGTGTTTAAAGTTGAATAAGCTCAGGTGGGTGTCGGCGTGTCTGTCAGCTGACTGTTTGAGGGAAGTCCTGCAGAATATAAGTAAACTTTCGGGTCAGTCCACGCCCTGCTGCAGACTCCCTGCTCCTCTCACCGAGTTTCTCATAGTGTTTCAGTACACGAGAGTAGAAGCAGCATGTCATGCGTGCAGAAACAGCCTAAACTCAGCAGGTCTGAGGAATTACTTCACTATGCCAGCAGCCAGAAGACCATACAAATAAGCGCTAGACTTCTAGGTATGTTACTGCAATAAATATCTTTAATGTGTTATTTTATCACAGGGCCAGACTGCAAGTTTGTGCTCATAGTGTTTTATGAAACTTTGAGGCTTCTTGTAAAACCGAGCTGCCATTTGAATTCAGTTTTATTTCGAAATTAATGCAGAAAAGAGGGAAGGGGGGTTGTCTAAATTGGATCCATTTAAGTAGGTTTGAACTGTTTTCAGCCAGTCTTTGTCTGAATTTTCCTAAATGTTCCTGGTTTGGTTTTCTCAGGTATGGAGGGAGATCCGGACCTCCAGTTCCTGCTGAGTGGGGGGGACCTCCTCAAGGTCCGGTCCCAATCCTGGAAGAAGACTCGATTTCTAAAACTGCAGGACGACTGTAAGACCATATTGCGTCAATCCAAGAAACCCTTCAAGGCCAGCCAGACCTGTGAGTTCTGCACCTGCATCCCACCTGTGCACAGAAGTCTGATCGAGTCTTGCACGCCTCCTTTGACTTTTGACTTTTTATTACTTGGCAACATCAAACTCATGTTTTCATTGTTGACACACTTGAAGCTATCCCTGATAATGTTTCACCAGAGAGAGATTTCCTCGCAGGTTATAAGAATGGAGAATCAATAATAAAGTTATAAAGTAGGTTTTTGGCCTCGTTCTTATCACATTCAATTGAGTTGTTCATGATATCAGTTCAAAGGGTGTGTTTGTAGGATAAGTGTTTTTTATGAGTAGTGTCCTAAAATAGGTCTGGTTATAGTATTTGCTTCCTGTATTACATCCACAAACTTCTGTCATGATATCTCATTGATTTTAGTCATATTTGTTATACTATATTGCACTTAAAAGACTGCAGACTTAAAAAAAAGGCAGAGACATCTTGTTTGTCAAAAGAGCATTTAATTAATGCTTAAAAAATGCCTAAATATATTTAATAGAACAACACACACGATGCAAAAAAGTAAAATGTTAATATTTTATTTTTTGGTTTTAACCCGCCCCAATTTTTTTTCTTTTACCGGTAGTTCCAGTTACCAGCATCTCAGCAGTGCAAATTGGTCGTCAGTCGGAGGTTTTCAAGAAGAGCACAGACGAGCAGGTGGAGGGCCGCTGCTTCACCATCGTGTTTAAGGGCCACCAGAAGAATCTGTACTTGATGGCCAGCTCTGAGGAGGAGGCCGGGCAGTGGGTCAGAAGCCTGCAGAAACTCATCTCCAGCACAAACAACCAGAGCAGGCAGCAGACCACAGAGCAGTATCCTTCAATGCACGTATGAGTTACAGAAAAGAAAAATATTTTGTCAAATGGCATTTTTTTGCTTCATAAATATGACTGTCTTTGTACAGCCCTTTTACTGAAAATTGGAACATTTGACAGAAACTCTCTTCATCCTCTCCTTACATCAAAACCATCACAGCTGGATCTTCAGCTGCTTGAGGAAAGCAGACAAGAACAAAGATGATAAGCTGTCTCAGTCAGAGATGAAGAACTTCCTGCAGCTGATTAACATTGAACTGGATGACAAATATGCTGATATGATTTTCAAGGTGATGCTGAAGTGCAGATGCCCCCAGAGGACCCCCAAATCCATAAGTTATAACGGTCTAAACACCGGTTCATTTAGAAACTGACCTAATTAATGAAATATTAGGAGAAGGAGATGTTTTCAAGTAGGAAAAATTGGGAGACTATAGAAAAAGCTAAAATAAAAGTAATTCCTGTTTATTTTAGTTTTCATTTTATTGCAATTTGTTCAAACTCAACATATTTCAGGTTTTTGTCGTTTAATATACATCCATTCGTGCGCTTCATTTCAACACATTCAAGAAGTTGTCTGAAGGATTCAGGTTAGGGCCAGTATTGAGTCTATTAATGCTAATATTATTATTTATAATAATAATGTTACATTATAAAAAAACTGATAGTGGTTTAAAAAAAAATCAGCATCCCAAAAAAGCTGCGTGAAATGGGCAGAAAATGTCCAGGTTTTAAAATGCATGTCAAATAAGGAATATTGGGAAGGACTGGGTTTTATTCAAATCAGAGCATATTGTTTTTAAGGAATTTGGAGGAGAACCAATGAATTAAAGAATAAGACATTTTAGTAAGATGTATATATTATCAATATGAGAATTCTGCCCAGTTTTAATACTTTAAAATATTTTAAAGTTAAAAATAGGACAGAATTTTAAAAAACGCATTTCAGATCCTTGTGTTCTTCATGTCGGAACATATTTTAACTCTGGTGAGAAGGACTGGCAATATCACGGGGAAGATTTTACTGCTGCAACTTGTTTTGAAATGTGTTGCAACTGAAATGAAACGTCAAATAAGATCTTGGATTCAAACTCTCATTAGTGAAGAGAAAAATCCCTTTCGTATCCATTAAACCTTATTGTGGACATTCTGAGCTCAGTTTTCTGCCCAAAAATCTTTTTGGTGTTATCGTCATGAAAAGGTTACTTAAGAGATTTTAGTAAAAAAAAAAAAAAATTGTCCACTAATCAAGTGTTATTAACATTTCCACCTCACAGAAATGTGACACATCAAACTCTGGATATCTGGATGGAAAAGAGATTGAACATTTCTATAATCTGCTGACCCATCGTGAGGAAATTGACGTCATCTATGGAGAGTACGCCAAGACCACGGGCTTCATGAGCGCTGAAAACCTGGTGGACTTCCTGATGAAGGAGCAGAGAGAGAAAGCCACTCTGGCTGATGCACAACGGATCATTGAGACGTTTGAGCCAGATGAACACGGTCAGTGTTTTATCGGAACAGTTTTACCTCATGGCTTCACCCTCTGCTTTTTTTGTTGTAGTTTTTATTTCTCCTATCTTACATGAACCTGCACGGTTCAGGCAGATAATCATCATTATTTGATTTGAGTAAATACACAAATATACAATAAAACAGTGTTTATTCCATTTTTTTTTTGTCGTAATGGAAGTGTTGCAGGCAACATGGTGGATCAGTGGTTAGAGCGGTTGCCTGTCAGCGAGAAAGTCATAGGATTGCGTCTTGGCTCGGGGCCTCTCCGTGTAGAGTTTGCATGTTCTCTCCGTGCTTGCGTGGGTTTTCTCCGGGTACTCCGGTTTCCTCCCAACATACCAAAAACATCGCTTTTATCGCTTTTTTTTAGCTAAAGAGATTAGTTTTATATCACCTGCACTGTTTTATCCTGGACTACAGTTTTAAAGAATAAGCATTTACATTTTCTTAGGAGGGCATGTTGACGAGCCTTACGTCCTTTTCTATTAAGAAATGTGTGTTTTTGTTTTCTTTCAGCCAAAGAAAAAAAGTTGTTCAGCAAAGATGGCTTCCTCATGTACCTGCACCACCCGGAGGACATGATTCTCAATTCTGAGCACACAAAGGTGTACCAGGATATGCACCAGCCTCTCAACCACTACTTCATCTCCTCCTCGCACAACACTTACCTGATGGAGGACCAGCTCAAAGGGCCCAGCAGCACCGAGGCTTACGTCAGGTAACAAATCGTACGTCTTGGTAAAAGCATCCTTGTTTAGCCAGAGATCATTAGAGGCTTTCAACTTAAACCTACATATAAAAATAACCATTGATAAACTTTTATTTTATCTAGAAATAAACAGCATAATTTCTGTGCCAAAGGTTAGTGGCCTTCAGGGCCGTGTGGCGTTGCTTCACTAATTGCAACATTACACACATTGCATCACTAATGATGGATTTGACTATCAGAGCTCTGCTGAAGGGCTGCCGCTGTGTGGAACTGGACTGCTGGGATGGATCAGACAACGAGCCCGTGGTCTACCATGGTTACACCCTAACCTCAAAGATCCTCTTTAAAGATGCGATACAAGCCATCAAGGAGAATGCCTTTAAGGTGTGTTTACCTTCTAATGTCGAGTAGGATTTTGTATTGAGTTAGGTAGTTTCCGTAAACATTTTTTTTTTGTTCTGGTTCTCCCCCAGACATCTGATTATCCTGTTATCCTCTCCTTGGAGAACCACTGCAGTATGGAACAGCAGAAAGTCATGGCACAACACATGAGCTCCATCCTGGGGAGCGCGCTCGTCACCTCTCCCCTGGGCGACGGCATGCCCAAAAACTTCCCATCTCCTGAGGTTTGTCTCCACTCGGATTATTCCATCAGGAAACTCGTCAAAAAAAACGCTGTGGTGAGAGAGGATTTTATTACAATGTTTGCACACCTTCCTCCAGGAACTGAAAGGAAAGTTCCTCATCAAAGGAAAGCGACTAAACAAACTGGAGGTCAGCTTTGCTGACGAGGCGGCAGCTGCTGACAACACTGACGTGACTGAGGAGGAGGAGTCAAACGATGAAGATGAGCAGAAAGAGAAGAGCAAGGTATGGCCGACATCAATGGTGTGCACGTAAATCTGCACTTTAACAAGCTTCTAATTGTACTTATTGTGTTAAAGAAAAAGCTGAAACTAGCCAAAGAGCTGTCCGACATGGTGATCTACTGTAGAAGTGCTCACTTTAACAGCTTTGAGGACGCCAGAACAAAACAGAGCTTTTATGAGATGTCGTCTTTTAAGGAGGGAAAGGCCATCAATCTGGCACAAGAGTCCGGTAAAAAGAAATATCTCTGATCTTGTTTAACTTGTGCATCTTCCCAATGAGAGACTCTGTGAATGACTCTTTGGTTCACATATTTTTGTGCTCTGCAGCAAACGCCTACATCCGCCATAACGTGGAGAAGCTGAGTCGCGTTTATCCGGCAGGCTCAAGGACCGACTCCTCAAACTATAATCCAGTAACTCTGTGGAACGCTGGCTGCCAAATAGGTGCAAAAACCTGACGGGAAAATGGAGTCGTCATCTGCCAATAAAAACAGCAGACGCCGTCCGATAACGCCGTCTGATGAAAGATGACCTTCTACCTCCATTTGTCACATTTTCTGCATTCTCTTTTTTTTTAATTTTCTCAGTTGCCTTGAACTTCCAGACAGACTGCAGAGAAATGGACGTGAACCAGGGCAGATTCCTGGTCAACGGCAAGAGTGGGTATATACTCAAACCGGCCTATATGAGGGACAGCGCCACTGAGTTTGACCCGATCACCCTGACCCGAGGAGAGTGGCTGAAGCACAAGACTCTGCACGTCATGGTAAGATTATCACAGTGTAGACGCCCACATAGCAGACAGGTGTGGGCCAGATCTGATGTCAAAGCTGGTACTGCTGGCTGGCTTCTGGCATGGCAAGTGATTTGTCAACTAGATGTGGGCCAGGTCTGACAATGATGGCACTGTTTTTGAAGATGGCACGCCACAACTGGCCTGGTTGTGGTGCGGTTTATGTGGTGCTAACCCGTGCGTGGACCACGTCTGGGCCACTTAAGAGCCATCGTTCTATGCAGTATCTCAGCCGAGTGTTAGGGCAATGTGTGGACCAGACAAATTTGGTTATGTGGGCAAACATTCTGTTACAAATATTTACAGTCTTGATCTCTATCAAACAGGTTATATCAGCTCAGCAGCTGCCTAAAGTGAACGAGAAGAAATCCTCCATCGTGGACCCGTTGGTTAAAGTGCAGATCTTTGGCGTGCCAGCTGATGTTGCAAAGAAAGAGACCAGTCCCGTTGACAACAATGGTAATTTGTTTTTAGGCTTTGTGTACGTCTGTCTGTGGTGCTTTGTACTTTTGTAAACTTATTTTTCTGATATTTTGTTTAAATGCAACAATGACCCGTTGCTTTAAATTGTTCATGATAAAGTCTGGAGTCGTGCTCATCACTGTTTTGCGTAGCTGTAGGTTAAAATACCACAGATGCCTGACTGATGAGTCGGTTGTGCATTTCCTTGTTTACTTTGACACGTAACACATGCAGCACATCATCAGTGCACTCTGGTAGCTGTCATCTCATTCAAGGAAATGTGACCAAAAGATTACCAAACGATTCCTGCAATGTGCTGAACGTCAGATATGAAGTGATGCATGATGTCGACGAAGCATTGCATTTCTGACCTCATGTTTCTGCTTCTGTGTTAAAGGTTTTAACCCGTCTTGGAATGAGAACTTCCAGTTTGATGTGTATGTGCCAGAGCTGGCTCTAGTTCGCTTCGTCATCGAGGACTACGACTCCGTGTCTGATAATGAGTTTGTCGGACAGTACACGCTTCCTTTCGACAGTCTAAAAATGGGTGAGGTTTTTTTTTTTTAACAGTGTTGTAAATCAGCTGACACTCCTTTGCTGTCTGTTTATATAAAGGAACAGAAAAAGGAACTTTTGTAAATTTGGGGAAGCAGTAGAGATCTTTGTTTGCACACTGAGTTCTTGGTTTGTGTTTTCTGACTGCAGCTGCTTTCTGCCTCCACAGGATACAGACAGTTACCCCTGTTCAACAGAACTGGAGACCTTCTCCCCTCGGCTGGACTCTTTGTTCACATCATGGTCCTTGATGAAGAATGAGACATCAGACTACACACAGCCATCTTTGTTTTTATTTTTTTTAAGTTCTCTTTTAGAATAACTTATTAGTTTTACCCCAGTAGTTGCTGTGACTCCAGCAGAGAAGCAGTATGATTATCTCGTCTGTCCAGGGACAGATTGGTCACTAATTACGTTTTGATTGTTTTATTTAATCAGGTAAAAAAAAAAACTCATTGGGATTAAAACCTCTTTTTCAAGAGTGACCTGACCAAGACTGCAGCAACATTGCAGAAATGATTCTGTCCCTAAATTTTTTATCATTTAATTGAGAAAAAAATCAATATAAAAGCAAAGTGCCATGTTTTATTTAGTAATTTTAGCATTGAGATGTAATTGTTTTTGTGTAACCTTAGCCTTTTTTAAAGCAAGAGTAATACACTCAACGAAAACACCTTATGTGCATTGTTTTTATTCTCTATTTTTATATATTCATTATCCCTCAAGATAAACAACTATTGCCTAAAAAGCTTTGACTGTTCAGTTGCCCTTAAATTGAAAATACCATTTTCCTTCTCACATTATGGTTCTAAAAGCGTGAGAAATACTACAGCTTCCAACCTTGTAACATAACACATTAAACACAAGATGGATTTTCTTTAGCCTGAGCTCCAGTCATTACAAGGAATAAAGTTATTAGAAATGAACTTTGGGTGGACACACCCTTTGTCCAAAGAGTGTCAATAAAAGAAGGTTCAGGAACAGGTATTACAAAAGAACAGTATTTGAGAAGCTTAAGTTTCTTCACTGTAATTTAAAGTGATCACAAAAGGCAGGAAGTGAAAAACGGGGATAAAAAGAAAAATGTTTAGACACTCCCAATGAATTTAACAATAAATCCACATTTAAAACTAGCTTTAAAACGTTTAAACACCAACATTTAATACTAGGTCTGCAGCCTATTTAAATAATAAAATAGTTTCATGTGGTTTATGAGCACGGTTGGATGTATTTGTGGCAGCCGCAGCAACATGTAGCAGTCGTGGATAATATTTTTTTCTTTAAGTGGCAAAGGTGTGATGAGGTTCTAGCAGGGGGAAGCAACATTTTCAAGAATGAATTGGACACACCGTTACCTGCTGCTCCAGGTCCTCAGGTGTACCAGCAGCTACTTTGAAGGTTAAGGAGTCCAGCATTTATTTGGAAGTAAGATGTATATATATATTTTTTTAAAAAGAACAGGCCGATTAGACCAAAAACAGTTACCATTAATTTAGTGACAGATGACAAGCGCCAGCCGTCTGTAAAAATGTACTTTATTGTGACATCTGGAGAAAAATAAAAAGGCAAAACACATCCAGCTGACTGTAAAAGTCTTAAAAGAACACTAAACATAACAGACATGTTGAGTAAAGACAGAACACAACTCGTGCCTGTTGAAAGCGATGGTCTTTGGCCTTTAGTCGTGTATCGTACTGGAAGTTAGAGGGAGGAAAATGAAAGACATAACAAAATAGTTTAAATGAAGCCTTTATTAAGGAAATGGATTAAAAGACGATGCTCAGGATGATCAAACACTGCCAAAACTTAAGTCAACAAAAACCAAAGTGATTTTTAAAAAAAATGAAAGTGAAGAACGTGACCCAAACGAGCACAGTGACCCAAACTCAAGTGTTTCAGAACTTTGGTGTCAATACAAAAATAATGAGTGAGGTGATACATGATGAAAAAGAAAACAACTAAGGAAGCGAACACACGTTTTCTGATAAAAACTTGACAGCAAATTCTTACCTAAATGGTTTAAAAGATCTAAAAACAGAAAATAAAATCTAAAATACGCAGTTCTTCAAACCAAATACTGACAAGATGAAGGTAGAAAAGTATTACAAGGATAAACATTTTCAGAGAAAGGTAACTGTGAAGAGATTGAGAAGAGTTGAAGGAACGCTTCATATAAAAAGGGCATTGCACCAAATCCATCAATTATGAGCTGAAAACTCGCTACCGAGACACGGTAACACTAAAGATAAAAGATAAGTTCAGCTTTTTCAGTTTCCTGAATGAGCAGCAGCCTTTATGTAAAAAACAAAAAAGTAGTGTAAGTTTCAAATTAAATACCAAGAACTTTAAACTATGGGGCATTATTGATAACCCAGGTGAACCACATCTGCTCTACATATGTGGGTAACCGTGTTTAAACTCCAAATGCAAATATCAAATAATATTGATCTTGCAAACACTGGAATCGTTTTGTGCCTCCACAGACAGCAAAGCACGAGTTCTCTGCAGGCCTTTTTGGCACCCCAGTAGTGTTTCTTTCTAAGGTGGACCCCAACAACTGATGGGGGGGTCAGGACAGAGCAACTATCTGTAGGTTCCCAAGGCATCCTATACTCAGCTTTGCTCAACAAAAGCTGGGAAATATGGCAATGTAGGTGACTCATTTGGCTGCTGTTACTGGACTCAACCAAGCAACATTCAAGTTGTTCCAGCATTTTTAGATTTTCTTTTTTTAAAGGATGCTTGGCGGTTTTTTTTTTTTTTTTAATCTGTACTATCGGAACCAGGTGAACTGTTTCACCTCGAAGTGCTCTTAGACAAACCGAACAACTGGGATGGAAACTCCGCTCCAAAAGGTTATTGCCATTGTAGCTAATGTTGCAGCATTTGCTTTTGCTGGGCTCCTCTCAAACGTAGGCACTGAGGTGAAGAAGAGTTTTAAACACAAGTCTGGGAAGATAAATATCAAATATGGTCTTCACTGATTTTACAGCAGGTCTGGATGAAGGCCAGGGCTGTCCCCATATGTGAATCAGGAGAACGCTGTCCTGACTGAACTCGGTTCCCTAAACTCTCCGGTATCACAAAGAAACAAACAAACATGGCACTTGACCATTTGAAACGTCTTAAAAAGGACACCGTTGTTAATGTGCACCATTTTGGAGAAAAATCCATGAGTGCTAAAAAAATAAAAATCAAGCCATCTAAATAACATGACATAACAGAAAAGGGTCTCATGATAGCAAAACCAAAAATGAATTAGGCATTTCGAATAAAACCATCATTTGTGATGATTTAACAGTTTTAGTTCTAACCCTGGTAAAGATATGAAGCCTGTTAAAAATAATTTCCTTATTTGGCGAAAAAAAAATAGTAAAATGCAGAAAGGGTAATAAAATCTAAAAGACAGGATAATAAATGTCACAGTTTTATCTGAGCTTTTAGAACATAAAATAGAAACGACTTTACTTGGCGGTGGGAGGTGACAAACACGATTGCAAGCAAACACCTTCGCCTCAAACAAAAAAATATATTTCTACATATAATGAAAGCAGAAAGAAAAACAAAGTCACACTTATATAATGGCACAAGCATACTGGAAAAAAACAAAAAACAAAAATATATATATCATGAGACAATTACCCAGCTTGAGCAGATTGAAAAAAAGTGAAGTTAAACTTTTCATTTGTGTCCACTTTAAAGCATATTGTGTGGAAAAAAAACTGAAGTAATCTGAAAATATGTCATGTACAAAACAATTCCTCATAGAAACAACATTCACACAAGGCACTTCATTCAGTAAGAAAAGAGTCACAGTCCTTTCTACTACCAGAAACTGCCTGCATAGCAACAATATGAGGACAAAGTATTTTCTTTTGGGCTGTACCACAAAAGAAGTCTCAGATGGAAAGGTGTTTTCTTTTCTTCCTTTTGGTTTTAAAAATAGCACTTCACCAAAAAGTAAAACTTTGTTGATTTGAAAATAATGACCAGAGTTTATTCCTCTTAGTATTTGTCCCCAATGCTATGAACTAGGGCTGCTCTGTACACTTTCTGGTGTTGTTTTTTTTTTTCTTCCTCTGTGAGACGCAGCGGTCTTGGGATGACAGATGTTTTTTCCTGATGGCACTCAGAAGGCAGCCAGTCACAAAGGAGAAGAGAGCAGAGACACGGCTGCATGGAGGTTTCCACAGTGAGATTCTAAGGTGTGTCCTTGAGGTCATCTGCCCAAGTCTGGAGGAGATGTGGCTGCAGAAAGGGGCAGGTCGACAGAGAGGTGGCTAAAGAGCACAGACAGTGCTGCGGTGTGTCCTGCTACCTGCTTCTGAGATTTTGCAGGACTCCATAAACCTCGTTTTCTTTGCTGATTCCCTCAAAGAAAGGCAGCAGGTCCAGGAGTTCTGTGTCATTCATATCGTCAAACCAGGACTGAACTGGGACCTGGGGATACAGAGAAAGAGCTGTCCTAAATTATGTATGTACTGCTTTTTTTAAATAAGGCTTATCAAATAAATATTGATCTTACAGCATTTTCTGGATGGAAAATATAAGAGGCAGGTGAATTGTCAACAATAACAACGTTGTTGAGCTCTCGCCCCAGTTGGCTGAGGTCTTTCACATAGTTCCCTCTATGAAAAACGCAGGATTCTCTGAAGAGTCGCGCTCGAAACACACCCCACTGGTCCAGCAGGTCTGCCACAGGGTCTGCATACTGTCCAAGTCAAAACAAAGACAAATGTTACTCTGCAAGCAAACACATGTTGAATATTTACCAAGTTTCAGTCAAATGTAAATAAAGTTGATAATTGCAATTGCTGGATTTTAAAGGAAGCACATGTCAGAACTGAAAAAAAACACAACAATTTAAACTAATAGTTCTACAATTAAATAAACAGGAAGCAAAGCATATTGTCCATAAATGTTTACCAAGCGAGGAAGATGTTTCAGGAAACTATGACACAAAAAGCACAGCTGAATCGTAACCGATATTAAGCATGAGAATTATCAGCTAAGGCAAAAGCATTAATCACATTTACCAGATGGGAACAACTTTGTTTGTTCCATTTCATTAAAGTAGAAAAAACACACAATGTCACTGAAGTTACTTGAAACTGACAAAAGTAATTACAAAATGTACTGAAAATCAACCAATAAAAATCAGTCATTGCTTTTGATTAGAATTATTTTTTTAGAAAAAAATCCAAATGAACCTGACTTTTGCCCTTAACTTCAAATTTTGTTGCCCAATCTTTTGAGGCAATTGGTGAAATCAAGCGGTTTATGCAGCTCTGAAGCGTCTGCACCTGTCCACAGGTACCACTCCTTGTGAACAAACTGCTCCAGATATCTCAGGTTTGACGGGTTCTTTTTCTAGACTGCATGTTTCAGCTTCTTCCACAGATGTTCAACAAGATTTAGATCAGAATCAGAAGGCTACTACAGAATAATCCAATGTCTTGTGTTTATGATTTGTTTGCAAAAGTGGTGTGCTCTTCAGTCGTTTTCCAAAAAGTCCACTTTGGCTCAAGCAATGACAGATGATGTGATATATTCCTGATGTGCTTAGACTTTAAAGTTCATCTCTAATCTCTTATTGGAAGTTGTTCTGGGCTTCTTGAATAACATTTGTATAATATATGTTTGACTTGTCATCAATTTTCCTTTGGCAGCCACATACAGGGAGTTTGGCTACAGTTCTATGACCTTAAAGTGCTTGTGACATCGAATTTTCAGTGTGCAACTGGAAAGATAACATCAGTGTTTCCCCTTCCATTATCCAGGAAAGACCCCCGCTTTGTCAACAGAACCGAGCGCCCTGCCTACCGTTATCACTACCCCCACTGAAAATACTTCTGGACTGGGAGCAGATATTGTCACCACAGGCAAAGTGGATATGACCTACCGGTAGTAACATTAGCGCTCTACTACCTGCACCCCATTCGAAAGCAATGACTAATTTTTTATTTGTTGTTTTTCCGTATTGTTTTCCCTATGATTACTTTTGTCAGTTTCAAACTATTGTAATAACCTTTATTGGTTTTCCTTTCTTTAATGAAAATGCGCCAACAAATTTGTCCACGCCTGTATATAATTATTTCTGTCTCTTTCTCAAAACTTACCCAAATATTTTTTTTGCAAAGAAAAAAAAACAAAGAAACAGGAAGAGAGAGCAAATCAAAGGACGTAAAAAATTAAGACACTAAGAGCAGATTTATTGTTCAGCATGTGTCACTGGTTGGTAAACAAAAGTTTGAGCAGATATCATCATCATATCGTCACATACCTTCGCAAGACTGGCTGTGAAAAGTATGCATTCAAACAACTCTCCCATCTTCTTCAGAAAATCATCCACGTGGGGCCTTTTCAGCACGTATACCTGAAAAAAAAACCCACATCTTTTAATTGAAAAAATCTAAGAAATAAATAATAAAATAAACCTCACATACGGACGATGTCATCTCCAAACTGCAGTTTACAGCAGAACCACAACATTAAATTAGGACTATTATCACCCACAATCATGGTCACTGATGACGTGTCTCACTCTTCGGCCAGCAGCTGACACCCAGTGCAAGTAATCTTGAATAGGCCAACCAGGACACACACAGCCTATCCTGGATTACTTGAAGTGGATAACAGCCAGTCTTTCAGGGTCTTCACACACAAAACAAACTGATCCCTTCCCTCCAAATAGAGCAGATCTACTTGACTCAACATCTTTTTATAAGATTTTATATTACCTGATGAACGGTCCCATCAATCTCCACTGGTACAATGAAATCAGCATTACTGATAGGCTGTGGAAGGAAATAACAGGATATTGAATCTTACAGCAATACTTTAACTGACCAGTAGAGGTCCTGCAAGTAGCACTAAAACTAATCACTGGTTTAAACATTTGTAGATGTACTTTTCTAGGAGAGTAATGGATTTGTTCGTTTGTGTGTTTTGTTTGTTTTTCACAGCCATGCCAAATCACTCCCTCACTGTAACCAGAGTAGTATTTTACCATCTCAAACAATGAAATGATTTTCTTCAGACAAAATTGTTCTTAAGAAGTATTATTTTACGTTTAGGGGTGGGGAACAAAAGTTAAAGCAAAAACAGTTTAGGACACCCAATATTCTGGAGACAAACACGCCCTTGTATTGTATCCAACGGAAGCCACAGAAAATTTTATCTATTTTGAATTGGCTTTTTCTGTAAAAAGAAGAAAGTTTGATGAAAGCAGCCAAGAGCATTTCATAAAGATTTTTTTAGACTCTACACTAGAAATCTTTTGTTTTTCATGCATGATTATATAAATAACAGGTAACAGGAATCAGTGAGAGGATCCAGGGGTTACATTCAGCAGGAATTTCTTAGTATTTCTGCCCAAAAAAACCACATAATGCAAAATTGATACAGATGTTTTTTTTAAAAGAGCATTTGCATGAACCACTATGAAATTTTGTACACTGAAGCGGTTTTAGGATGTCAAAATCCACCTTAAACTTTGGCTCAAACGCACAACATATTTTTTTAGATCATCTATACGGTAGAGATAAACCTCAATTTAAGAACCTATTTTTTGTTTTGTCTTACCTTAAAGGAGCTATGTACGAGTGTTTCATCCAAGTCAATCACCACACATTTTCTACCATAGTCAGATATTTTCATCTCTGGTAGGAGGTATTTAGCTGGCGGCTGGAGAAAGGACATAGTAAGCAATGTTAGATGAGTTTACATTATATAACATAAGAACATTCAAAATGTGTAAAGAAAAGAAATACTTTTTTTATATTTCTGTTTTGGCAAACAAATATCATTAAATCCAATGTATTTTTTTTAAAAGAGGCACTCAAGTTGTAACTGAAGTGCAGCCTTTCACTATTCATTCAATACGTTCAATGCACATGTATTAATTCTGTAAAAAGCCTTGCTAAAAGACAGCTCATTACAAAACAGGAGCCACTGTAATGAAAACGAAGGAACTTTTCAAAAGTTTCAGAAGTTCCATTCAGGATTAATGGTTAAACCGCTGCTCCCGATGGCTACAGTACAACTGAACTGACTTTCCTCCCATCTCACCAACATTTGGTGCAACAGAATATCCTCGCTACCAGTGTGCCTAATATTTTGCGCCTTAGTTCACAACTAAGAAACAGACATTTGCCAAATCTACAATGTGCTCATGCGCACACATTCTGTTCAGCAACATCAAACCCAGAAATGACAGAAAGATGGATGGATGAATGGATAAATATTAAAATATATTTTTTCCCTGTTGACAAAAATGTTTTACATCCAGCAGAGCGAGTAGTACTTGCCAACATGTGTATTTTATTAGCCGTGTTTACAGATACCATAAATACTAGGGTTAAAAAAAAAAAACTACAATTTTTGCTAAAAAAAGAAAGCTCAAATGATGACATCTTTCTACTGGGTGTTTAGGAGGAACTAAACCAGGCTGCAGAAAGTTTGTAAAATGGCATTTAATACAAATATTTTGCACATTTAAGCTAAAAGTTTTAACAATCAGGAAACCAAACTGCATCAGTCACAAATAAAATATGTTTTCAGGATATTGTTTTTTTTTCCAAAATTATCTCTTGAATTAAGAAATGGAAAGCTCCCTAAAATATAAACACTTTCTCACTGGTTGCACTGCAATTAGCAGTTGTAGTCACAAAAAATGGAAGAGATGAGACTAAGCCAATAAATAAAATAACTATAAAAACGGTTTCAGTGAGCAGTATTATGGCAGCTGCCAAAGGAAATGAGTCAATGCTGTTTTAATTGATGGGGTGACGGCTGATAGAAGTAGAAGGATGAGGTATGATGTACTATTTTTACAACAGTCAATTTCTGCAAACTAATTTGATAGTGCTCTATAGTATGACTCTAAAATAGTCACAAAGGCAACCCATGTGCTGCACATAAATACATATATTATAAAATGGGCAATTAACCTCAGCTCAACTAGGCTTGCTCACCTAAAATAAAAAACAAAAAGACATAAAAATCCTTTTTATACCTTTCTGTGTATAAAGAACAACTGTTTTAATGTCAGACAAACCAGAAAAAAGAAAGTCAGCATTTGGTCTTTGTCATGACTTCCACACTTTAGGCTACTAATGATGAGGAATTTGTATTCCAAGTCCTCCATAACTTATGAAAACAAATTGACTTTGTAAACATCTGTGCTGATTTCTAAACATTTGATGCAATAATTGTGAGTCACTGTTTGAATTAGAGCTGGAGGTCAATTTAACCCTTGTCCAGATACTTTTTGCACTCAACTACTAAACATATTTTTTCCATTTGCGTGGGATAAAATATTCTTACGGACAAAATTAGTTTGACAGATGTATCTGAAAATGTATCACACAGCAGAATGAAATGAAACTATGACTCAGAGCAAAACTATTTGCTGTAATAAAGCAAACAAGCTACGAGCTACAGTCACTGATGGGTAATTTGACAAACTTCTTGACTATCAGCTCACATTAAGTCTTTCTGTTAGTGAGGGGATCAGTTAACCTAAGTAAAGAATGCAAACTTAAAGACAAAGCACCACTGTGGAGTTAATTTCTTTCTCTCAACATCATTCATTTGAGTCAATTAGTATCACAAAAAAATTAACTTCTTGCATGGAAGCTTAAGAGGCAACTAACCAAAGTAGTTTCAAGTCTCATTTATTAGACAGTTTGTCTTGTGTTTTTTTTAAGCATACAACAAACCAAGTGTTGTTCGTGCAGGTGAAGCGTGTGGACATTTAACACCATAAGTGTATATACACTTTGAAGTACAGCAAGTGATATGATTAAAATAAATTACAGTACGTGGAACAAAGCCCTTTGAGGAGCAATGGAACCCACAAAAAAGAAGAACACACTAGCACTAGCCCCTTCAAGTCTGCATGCAAAGAAAAATAAATTAAAATACAATACATACACTAGGAACAGGGCTGACCTCGACCTGGTCACACTACAACACAAGAGAAATTGACACATAAAAAAAACAGGGTGACGGTTAGAATAGCACTCATAAATAAACGAACAAACAAAAGGGTAACAGAAATAAAACAAAAAGAAGACACACGCAAACAGATTAGGTTTCAAACTGCTGAAATGAACATCCAAAGAAATATTTTAGGACAACTGGTATGTGTTTATTGGAAGGGAATCTTACTTTTGGAGGAGATCCGTTCTCCTCAACAGGTGGAGGCGGGGAGCTGGTGTTTGTGGTTGGTGGCTCCGCATTGTAGTTGCGAAAGCAACACAAAAATGTGCTGAATATGCCCCGACTCCTCTGCTTCTTCAGGCTGCTGTTTGACTGAGAGGCTGCAAACATATTAAGAATGAAAAGAGGAAGAGATGGTAAACAAGTGGATATCCACTCTAATTACCTGTCACAAAACTGCAGAATGTTAGTAAGGATTAACAATTAAATGGGGGTTGAAAAAACTGAACATTCAACACTATCTTCTTTTATTAATTATTTTTTACCAAAATTCTGAAATGTAGTGAATATGATACATTTCACAAGTAATATATTATAACATGAATGAATTGACTCTTTGCAACTGACTTTAATCTGAACTGAATTTGTGTAGGGGTGTGACATTGCATTGATCAACATCTACAGTATATATTGATTAAATGAATAATGATTCAATTATAAATCAAGACAAAATGAAAACACTGATCCATATTGTCACATGTACAATGTAAATCCACATCATGTGCCATGATGCCATAATATATGCCCATCTGACACAATCATAGCTAAATGATTGTGTCAGATGGGCATATATTATGGCTTCATATCGATATGGCATCAATCGCAGACTTGTGAATTGAATTGAAATCATATTGTGACAGACAGTACAATGTTTATCACAAAATCATCCAAACAGATCGATATAATTCATTGTATTATGATAAAGCCGGTGATTTACACCTCTAAATCTGTTTTGAACTGAACTGTATAAAATTTATGATTTGGACCCAATACTTATGTCAAATGTCCTGACTTGTTGTGAACTGGCACAAAATAAAGGAACCTTTCTGAATTATTTACTTGGCAAGAGATGAATTCTGCTTAAATTAGTAAGAACAAAATTTAAACATTAATCATAATTTTATTGTGATCACAGTGGTGTGAACTACAGGGAACAATGGCCTGTGAATAAATGAGTTTTTGTAGACAAATCACAACTGACCCACTGATCAGAAAATAACTTTGCTTCCCGGGTGACTTCATCACTCAAACACAGTGACAGTTCAGAGCATGCTCTTCTCCAGTTGCAAATCACCTCTCATACCAGGACAACGAAGCACAGGCTAATTTAGATAGTGACATTTAGAAGCTAAAGAAACTAGAGCCACTATGGATACAGTAGCTCCCATCTCCTGCTTGGGCAAGAGGTTCCGTCTTCATTTTAAAAACTTGAATATGTTTCCCTGCACTTTTTCAGCTGGCAGGTGAGCGATTGTAACACCATGAACATGCACAAGCTAGAAAGAGAAAGACGACGTGGGAGGTACTTGGACCTTAAAAAGACTATACAAGGCTGCATTCCTCTCCACCCATTAGAACCCCTCCTCACCCAACTAAAATGCTTTTGCAAATAAAGGCAGATGAGGAGAAAATAGCATTATGTCATATATTTTGACATCTTGATATTGTGACATTATGCACTCCTCACCTTAAACAACTAATACAAATAAGAGGTTAATGTGCAAATTTCAAACATCTCTCACTATCAAAATTACTCTTATACAAATTAAAGCAAAGAAACACAGTTATCAGTCATGAAAAAGCATCATGTGGAGGTTCCCTACACAATGTTTAAGAAGATTCATTCCGAAACTAAATTATCAGACACGATGTAACAGCATTTCAGATCTGCATGAAACATTCTCTGCACTCCAGTTTGTCATTTCCTGTCACTTGGCTTCCAGTAATATTATTGACATTATTTTTGAGCGAACGTGCATGTGTATTTAAATTATATCAGTGACTCCAGTTTCTTCACTTCAACACTTTATAACATAATTTTATAAACAATGAGGAAAACACTAAAATGCTTTGATTTCATTAAAAAACTGAACCCAGTATTCTCATACTGGGAATCGTTTTCAGAAAATTCGAAGGCCAATCCAAACTACAATGTCTGAAAAATTGAAAGAGTTCTGTAACATTGTGATGGATTAGCACTGTCCAAAAAACTATTTAAGGTAGTAAAATCTCTCAAGTTACTTTTAGTACACCCAACTCTAGACTGTTCACTTATACAGTGTGACAGTACAGGAATTAGACTTTTTCCACTCTAAAGACTAATTTTTCAAAAAAGGAACAAACCTGGTGTTTGAAAAGTCAAGTTCCTCAGTATATTTCTGATTTGTTTAAGCTTACACTGTTCAACCCAAACACTCAAGTAATCTAAAAGTAAATTATTGAACCCCCATTGAGAATCTTTGAGATGTGCTGGAGAAGGCATTGCGCAACGGTCAGACTACAATCATCAATGCCAGATCTTGGTGAAAAATTAATGCAACACTGGGTGGAAAAAAATCTTGCAACATGGCAGAAGCTTATCGAAACAATGCCACGGTGAATGGATGCCGTACTCAAAGCTAAAGGCCGTCCAACAAAATATTAGTGTGTGTAACCTTTTTTTAATTGGTGGCGACTTTTATTTTGCCCAGGCAGTGTTTTTAGCTGACCTAACCTGCTAAATAACAAATCCCAACCTCATAAACATATTCATATTTTAATTTACCCTTCAAAACACTAAAAACATTGTTTTTGCTCAAATGAATCAATATTTCAAATATTTAATTTAGAAAAATCTAAAACTAGCAAGAAAAGCCAAACAAATAGTGTTTTTAATGAATGTACAACTTGGAACATTGAGGCAGTTCTACTGGGGGAAAAAACAACAAGCAATTTCATGTTAATCATTCTACTAGGACGGCTCATTTCAGTGGAAATATTTATATTTTCTTTTCTACAGCAGCCCAGCCTTTAAACACCAAACTGTATATGATGAACAAACATGTTTGTTCATCAAAGACAGCTTAAACAACAATAACTTCAGACATGCGTCATGCACAGTAACTGTATGCTGATATGTTTTGCTGAGCAATAACCACAAGCTATTTTTAGATGGGTTATCACTGTAGTGGAATGTGCATAATGTACTGACAAACAATGACCAATGTTGTCTACACCTGCATTGTTTAATCTCTCCAAAGTCTCACATTATCATCACGGATCAAGAATGACGCCCACACTTGATGTTCAGACTTCCTAGGACTTCATAGGATGAGGAATACAATTGTATTAGGTGATATAACTGTATCCCTCAGAGAAAAATACAATGTAGGATTCAAAAGACTTGAGTTCTCACAACACTCATGATCCAAGAAGGTGGGTAGCAGAATGACCCAGAAAGTGTCTTAAAACTGAGAATTCATAAATTAAGCCAGTGCAAATCATCTGTATTGAAGAGAATAAGTGCAAATACTGAATCCCCCAAGTAAAGTGTAATACAAAAGACAGTCATTGCAAAAAAAAGCATAAGGCAGTCACGCAGTTAATAAAACAAAGGCATTCAGATAGACATCAGACATCAAAGCTGTCTTTACTAAAAAACTGTTAGCTGACATGAAACTTTGTCTAACACGATTGACAACAGTTTTAGAGACTACATTCCCCCCGAAGAAATCACTATATTTCTATTTTCATTTAACATTAACATGAATCGTGTCAGATAAACTTGTTTAGTTGTGCACAATAAACGCAAAAACTATAACTGTTTTGTCCTACGCAAAAGCCGAGAATCCTCTTTGAAGTGGACCGCTATCTGCTTGTAATTGTGACCAATTTTGTTATAAAAGCATATTAGAGCGCTCTTCATACGCAGTAAACAAACACTAAAGTAGTTTGCTAAGTTAAAAGACACAAAGCAGACTATTTATTAAACTTGTTGCGTACCATATCTTTTGATACAGATGTTTTAAAGGAGGTACCTTCAGCTAGCAAGCGCGAATAAAAGCTAACGTCAGTAAAGTAAATTAGCCAGCTAGCATTAGTTCTTTACCGATAGTTGACTTTTCCTTACCTTTTTCCTGGTTAAACGAAATTATCTCCTCCTCCTTGGGGTTCGAAACTTGGGTTATTATGGACATGTGGTCCATTGAGACTGCTGGTTATTCCCGTTTTATTTGTAGTAACGCGCTTGCTTCGTTTGCTAGCTGTCTAAGATGAAGAGAAGCAGCTTGGCCACAATGCCAGGAAACTGTCCGAGGCAAAGGGTTGTTGCAGCGGTGGTAGCCAGCCAGCTAGCACGGTGGTGAATGGAGGCCAGCGAAGGGCTGTCATCTATGGCTGTCCTAAATATACCATCCCTGCAAATAAGTGTTTGTGAGCCACTTAGGGAACACTTCGGTTTAGAAAACAGAACCCAGCCTTTATGCTAACTAAGTGAAGTTAAGACGCAAGATTGGATTAGCCAGTTAGCTTCGCAGCTCCGATTTTCCTGCAATGAGGCCGCCGTGTCTGGACCGACGCAGAAAACACTCGGAAGCCCGTGGGAGGATCGTTCACGTCCAAAACCGTGCATTAAGTACACAAAAGTGGTTCAGCATCCGAGGAGGCACGCACTTTTCGGAGACGTTTTACATCTGCTGGCCCGACATTCCCTGTGCAACATGGAGGCTTTTTGTATTTTGAGTTCCATCTGAAGCGGGGGCGTTGAGAGTGGGAGGGGGCGGTTTGTTTCTCGGATGGATTCTCTCAGGCAGCTCCAAACTCTCCGCACACGTTGCACAACTCAGAACAGCTGTCTGAACGCTACAAGCAACAGTTCAAAACTCGTACAAACTAGTGTTAAAACGCAACACAGTTTATTTAACTGAACAGTTTGAAAAGATTCAATATGCTGTAGGTTAAAAGAGAACTTGTGCTGAAGCTGATACAACTCAAGTACTCATAACCTCTGTGCGGGTTTTCTGCTCGTTTGGGGATTTCTTTTAACATTTCCAGAGCGCCACCTAGTGTCCGAATAAAGAAAAACTTTACAGAGAATGGATGGACCCGTAAAAACCGTGTTTTGTTTTTTGTAAGTTACATAAGTCTGAGTCTAATAGATCTACACAAAGTAGTCTATGAAGTGGAATAAAAATTACACATGATTATTTTTACAAACAAAATGTTGAAAAGTGTGCTGTGCAAAACTACGTTTTGCTGTAAGCTGCAGGTCTTTTGGGACATGTCTCTATCAGCTTTGTACAGCTAAAAACTGAAATTTTCATCGATTGTTCTTTGCAAAATAGCTGCATCTCAGTCATATTGTGAACAGCAGGGTTTTTCCCAAGGATACTTTGACATGTGACCAAATATAGCGGGGGAACTGAACCCCCAACTCTCTCAACAGAGGTTGTTTTATATTCATATATACGTATAGTAAATGAACTGAATTGACATAGCACTTCTTTTAAGTCCATAGAGTCTGAAGCACTTTACACTACAGTCATTCCCCCATTTATACACACATTCACACACTGGTAGTGGTAAGCTACATTGTAGCCACAGCTGCACTGGGGCAGACAGACAGAGGCAAGATTGCCATGCACCAGCACCAAAAGGCCCTCCGAACATTATCAACAGATAAGGTGGGTCAAGTATCTTGCCCAAGGAAATAAAAGCTGAGACAGACGGAGCAGGGGTTTAACTGTTAGGCTACAGGACCAACCCCTACCTTACCATGCCACCGTCGCTAAGGATTTATATAAGATGTATCCTATCTTATATAGAGTGAGACAAATATGGTAAAATATTTACCCACAGCGAAGATACACTGCACAATAATCATTGGCTGAAATGTATGGAGAGCCAGAGAGGACATTGTTTTTTTTTTTCTTTTGCATTACCTCACAATGCTTTTTGTATTTCTACGCAAAAGTTTTGCATTGACTCGCAATTTGAAATATACTGTATATGTCCATGTAACTTTAAAGCAAAATATCAGAAAACATTCAGTTTTTATGTTAAATTAAGAATGTTTACCAGTTTGTTTTGTGGGCAGTTTGTCATGTGCACTGCACAGCATTCTCTAGGTAATGCAAAACGTTGACGAGGTAATGCAAAAGTTTTGCGTGAGAATGCAAAAGAAAATAAAACACTCCCGGATGTCCCCTTGGGGGCTCCATTAAAAGAAATAAGCTACTTCTAAACCAAAATTTATATAAAAGAATGATAAATAAACCTAAAGTAAAAAAGAGCACACGTAAACCAAATAGGCAGGACATATTAGGCACAAAACAATCTTTATGAGACAAATAGAAAAAAGAGAAAAATTTGAGTAGGTCCTCTGGACGGGGTTTTCTTGGTTGAAACGTTTGCGTCTCTTCTCCAAAAGACTTCTTCAGTCTTAGGAGTTACAGGTAAACTCAGCTGTATAAGTAGTGACTTCACATAGTGAATCAGCAAGTTTCACCGTGACAATCAAAACTTGTCTGTTCACATGCAAAGGAGGCGCATCAGCCTAACAAATGTTTGCTTGTATCCCGATCCTGTCTATTGATCATAAACTGCTTGTATACCTTGTTAGTACCTTGATACTGTCTATTGATAGGGGGCTGTCGCGATAACAGCATTATAAGAGGGGGGCAACTGAAGGAGGCCTCCACCCTTGTTTAATGACAGACGGTTTCACTTCACATAAAGGGCTTCCTTTACTCCTCTCTAAAACCAATGTTCCTCCCTATCAAGAAGATCTTCATCCCTGAAAGAGTGACTGCTGGCCTGTAGATGAGTGTAAACTGCAGGACGGAAAACTCGTCCGGAGGACTTATTAAATTTTTTCTCTCTTTTTTTCTATTTTTCTACCTGGGCTATTTAGATGCATCAGGATAATTAGGAAACAAACTTCATTATCAAAATTGATGCATAAATGTGCAAAATGACCAAGCTGATCCTTAATATCAGGGGACAAAAATAAGTCATATACTTTAATGCTTTATTCGTTGTTTTTGCATTTTTACTTCTATATATTTCTTAAACCTATATTTAGCTCATCAATCAAAAATGCCTGCAATGCTACTTGTTTGTGTATGAAACTATTGTCAGAGCGTTTGTTCTGTGTACCACTGCGGACCACCCCTCACTGCAGTGCTGTATCGAAGGATAAATATATCCCCCTCCTCCTCTTCCTCCTCGTCCTCCTCCTCCTGCCGTCGAGCCCGCAACATCCTGACTGAGAGGAAAGCCCGCACAAGGACGGATGAATCAGTGAACCTGCTGTTGCTGCCACTTGTTTTTCTGCTGTTTCATCTCTTTGTTGTCGAGTCCTGCCCTGACACTGACTGTGCGCAGCGGGATCAAGGTTAGTGGAAACAAAATTTATGTACAAGTGGGTCGATGGAAAAAACAACAACAATAAATCACTGAGCATGTTAGATTTTTGTATGCAGGGCGCTTTGCTAGAGTCCTGCAAAAACCATGGTTACGTCTTGGCTCGAGCACAACAGACTTTTTAAAGTCCAACTCCTTTAACTTCGTCTCCTGCATGAACCCGACGCGCGCGCGCGCACACACTCTGTGCCAGGCGCCAGTGCGCCATTGTGCGCTGAAAAGTAGCGATCCGTGTAGTTTTCTTTCTCCCGTACACCTTTCTTGGTCATTGCAGTCAGGGCTAATTATTCTGTGCTGTGAGTCCCAGTCCTCAGATCACATAGCTCTGCAGCAGACCAACTGCGAGAGCTATAATAGGAAGGAGAGGTAGGGTTGCGCAGCTGACGGTGCTGATTCCGAGGAGCCAGAGCTCTGCAGTCCTATTTAAGTCAATGCTCCCAAAGGCTTATTAGTAAAATATTTTCTCGTAAAAGTGTTCATAAATACTGAAATGAAATTTTAAAAAACGGTCTTTATCTGTCATGAAAACATGTATCACCTAACATGTCCCTTTTACACATGATTTAAAGTAAATATATGCCTTTAACAGCTGTACGTAACATGATTTAATATTACCAAGAATATATGCATTGTATACACGATACTGATGACTTAGTTTAATTTTATGTACATTTTAGTTACCTAACTCTATAGAAAATTGCTCAAATTGAACTATCCCCATTTTTTTTCAATCGTGTCTGACTCAGAAAACCTCAAAGAATTTGTTCATTTTATTGCTTCAGAATGTACATGTCAATATTTTAATCTACACATGCATTTAGAAGTTGTTTGTTTTTACACAGATCTTGTGCTAAATCTGCTTTTCAGCCCTGTTAGGATTCCTGAGAACAGATCATGGGGATCAAAGCTGCTCTCCCCAGATATGAGCTCTATCTCTACTCTGCTGTCCTCGCAGGGGCACTGATATGGGCAGGCAGTTGGATATTCGAAGCCTCAAGTGGTGAGTGAACACCTCTTTCAAGTCATGTCCAAAGCACTTGCTGTCAGGGTAAAACTAAAAAACTGGTCCAACCTATTGGTGTGTATTCTCAAGAGGTCCGTGTGAACCGATACGTTTCAAGAAGCTGTTAATTAATGAACAAAAACACTGCAATTAAAACAGACTGAAAACACCGTAAAAGAGTGCGGCCAGTTCAAAAAGTGGGTCTTCATTTGTTACTGTGCTCAGTGTAAAATATGTAGTTCATTCTGTAGATTAAATAAAGATCAACTTTACCAAAGGCATTAGTTTAAATTAAGCAGTTTGATTAAACTGAGGATGCTATTATTCCAAATAGATGTAGACAATCTAGCCACCTCCTGAATTTTCTTTTTAAAGTGATTATGTTGACTATAAAACATATTGGCCAAGTTCAAACAGCAACAAGGTTTTTCTAGAGATTCGCAAAGAATATTGTGTTGTGACGTTTCATCATATCATATCATATCATATCATATCATATCATATCATATATCATATCATATCATAAATTGTACTGTATCGTATCATATTTTGGGATGTTATATTATATCAGTTATATATCATATCACTTCATATCATACTGAATGGCTTTGTATCATTTTAACGTATCTAAACTCAAACCCAATTAGAAAAAATACTAATAAATATCATGTCGATCTGATCGGGCAGAGTGAAATCTGGTGGCTGTTTGTCACAGCTCTGTGCTGTCAGATGGGCCTGACGGAATCCTTCTGCCTGTTGTCCTCATCCTCTGTCTTCCTGAGTGCTTACTCTCTGTCACTTAAAATCTCCCGTCTGTAGGCAGTTTTAAAGTCCATGTCTGTATGCCACAGTAGCACTGTATACTGTTAATAGAAGTTTGGCTGTGTTCCCAGAAGTAAGAGCCTTTCCCTGACCTGCCCTCCCATCATAAAGTCCTTTTTCACAGCTGTTAGTGTAATCAGGAAAAGCTGTGAGAGCTTCTGTGGGGGTGCATGTCAATCATAT
The DNA here is from genome assembly GCA_034783495.1 of Millerichthys robustus. Taxonomy (NCBI): domain Eukaryota; kingdom Metazoa; phylum Chordata; class Actinopteri; order Cyprinodontiformes; family Rivulidae; genus Millerichthys; species Millerichthys robustus. The sequence continues at coordinate 14,914,615 of JAVKLF010000064.1, read as the reverse complement.
GTTGCTGTGCATTAAATGTCTCAGCACCGAGGCTAATATTGTTCTACCTTTAAATGTTACATTGTTTTGAATTTTTGATGGCAAGTTTTGATAAAGCTGCACACAAACTATTTTCCTCAACAAGATTATGAGTTTATGATTCTAGATTTCAACCCTATAAATAGAAAGCTGTGCAGCAAGTGTGTTATGTAATGTTTGATTGTTTTATTAAATGGACAAGATGGGTTTTCACACACTAAAGTCACACTGTGGATAATCCAATATTCAGAGCAAATCTTTTCAAATACATGCAGGATCATTTGTTTCAAAAGAACTAGTGAGATTATTTAAAACAGCTAAAAAAAAAACCTAAAGCTGTCTAAAGCATGAATTTTACATTTCACACAGATGTGGAAAGTTTTGCCTTAATTTTAATAACTGACTTAGCATTCTTCCTCATATGCAAAAGTATACATTGAGGTGGAATTTTATTTTAGTTTTATCTCTTTATAAATACTGAACTCTTTTGTTATATACGTTTTTATATCTCTAGAGAATGTAAGCAGAAAGGCATTCAAAGAACATGTGAAACCAGGATGGCATTACTTTGGCAGGAAAATGGTATGTTTATTTTGTTCTGATTCCTTATGAACAAACAGTCATAAACAGAGTGAAGCATCACTAATATACCTTTCTATTTTGCAGGATGTTGCAGACTTCGAGTGGGTGATGTGGTTCTCTACCTTCCGCAATCACATCCTTTTTGCTCTTGTTGGTCACGTGATCTTTGCCAAGATATTTACCGTGGTAGCACCGAAGGTGTGTGCCTAAGAGGAAATGTGTGTGTGTGTGTGTGTGTGTGTGTGTGGGGGGGGTTGCACACACTATCATTCATAGGAGGAGTGGAGGTCCATCTGATGGTCAGATATATATATATATGGGATGCAGTTTGTGTCCGTAATTCATTAAGACGGCTTGTGACATAGGTTTTGCACATTTTGATATTGCAATATAAATAACTTTTTGAAATATTGTGCAGGAAGAATAGTCATATTATAGTCCAGGGTCCAACACATTGTTGACTTCATGCATGAACTGCAGATTTTGTTCGTTGGCTGCACTTGTTGTTTGTTTTCTTTACTTTGTATTTAAAGCAGTTCATTATGCCTCAAAGATAGTTTTTGTCTTGCATGTTTACAATGATGTTTGGTATGGATGAATGTAACTTTAATAAACTTTGTCATGTGTTTTATTTGAACTTATTATTTAAGGCCTCTAGTCATTATAATGTACTCCAGTGTTTGTGTTAAAACTGTTTAATTGTACTAACACTGCAGTTCTTATTGACGTACAAGTTAAAAGAAATTATTTTCAGGCCATCACGCTGACACTGGCTTCTTTTTCCCCACAGTACAGATCCCTGATCTTTGCAGTATACTGTGGTTTGGCAGTTCTGGTCACGATGGGCTGGACCTTCATGGCTCTGGTTCTGTCTCACTGCATCATCCTCTACAGCGTCGCCATGGTCAAGAAGAGGTGGATGTGCTTCGCTGCAGGCCTGAGCACACTGGCCTCCATCAAGCTGGAGCCGTATAACTCCTGGCAGGTGAGTGTGTGCTTCCTTCACATAAATCCTTAAGTTACAGGCTCTGTGCCTAATTTAAAGGAAGACAGAGCAACATACTGTCAAAAAAATAAAAATATCACCTGTTCAGGATGTATACTGTCATTTGATGACTCTCCCCTCTTGTAGGAGAACTTGGTGACGGGTTCTTTCGACCTACAAGACATCCTGTTCTACGGAGGCTGTGGCTTCAGCATCATACGCTGTATGAGTTTTGCTTTAGAGAACTGCGACAGGAAGGAAGGCAACTACACATTCTCTGACCTCCTGAGATACAACTTCTACCTCCCGTTCTTCTTCTTTGGACCTATTATGACTTTCGATCGCTATCATGTGCAGGTGAGGTTTCAAAAGCAAACAGTGCTTACAAATAAATTAATGCAGGTGAGAAGTTTGCAGATAGCCTTTTGCCACTTAATAGATGTAACAAAACAGCAGGACCTCTCTGGCTCAAAAACTGTATCAAAAAATGGAGACAATAGAAAACTTTTTTTTTTAAAGAAAGTAAAGAATATATACTTGTCACGCTGAAGCAGCACAACACCTACATCACTTCCATCCACCTAGAGCTGAAACACGGTCCATGCAGGGTGACAGAAGGAGAACACAGAATGGTTTTAGTGTGTTCAAAACCAAATAGACGTGAACCTGACCAGACAACTCTAACTCTACTCCAACAGATCTGTGAAAAGAGAGACAAAAGAGAGAGACAGTTTAAAATTCAGACAAAAAAACTATGGTAATAACCCACAAGTTCCTTACTGGTTGCCACTGAGTATTTCTCAATAGTTAAAACCTTGTGTAAATGTTTTTTTGGGGTTTTTTTTACAAATACTTCAGGTGACACATTGTTTCAGAATTTTTTTAGCCAATGTTGTAACATCAAGTGCAATGATTTTGTTATCTTCAGGTGATAAAATGTTAGATAAATCACTTTTCACAGCATTTGCTTCTAACACCAGTCTAACAGTATGCTGTGGCATGCTTCTCTCTGTTTTACAAGCCTGCGCAACTGTTGAGTAATCGGGTACGGTAGGTTAACGTGGCAAAGCTGAGTTTTTCTTTTTGTGGTTTGGTGATGATAACTAACAGTTCTGCTCAGAATCCAGATGCACAACAATTTAAAGATAATAGAATTTTGCCTAACAAGGTGTCCAGGGAAGTTGAAACAGCCAGAACTTGAACACCAGGACTGAACCGGCAACTTTTGCTTTATGGAGGAGGTGAAGACTGTGCCATTGAATCGTGGAGCGGAGTTAGTGGTCACTAACTCATTGAGATTAACTGCAGCCTTCTGAACAAAAGAATACGAGTGAAAATCCACCCAGAAATATCCCCGATTCGGCAACCTTCTCTCTTGCTAGGAGGCAGCAGCTCTACCAACTGAGCCACTGTGCCACCCACTACAGTTATTACGTAGATCTTAAAATTGTGATATACTGTATACCCGCTCATGTCTCTGATCACATTTTATTCTACAGGCAAACAACACCCAGTTAACACGTAAGGAAAGGGAGATGTGGAACATCACCACCAAGGCCTTGTTGCACCTGGGAGTTATTTTAGTGGTGGACGTGTTCTTCCACTATCTGTACATCCTAACCATACCCAGCGACATGAAGCTGGTCACCAAGCTTTCTGACTGGTGTCTGGGTGAGTGAACAAATGTCTCTAATTTATATACGTTTTGCTTTACAGGATGTTGAAACTGCGTACTCTATTAAAAATAATTTTAGTGTCTCTGATATTAATTTATTAACATTATTTTAAGGATTAAAAGGCTGTGATGAAAGATGTTGCAAATGTTCAGCAAGTCAATTTAGCTATACTGGAGACATTTAGTTAGTGGTAAATATTTGAAAAAAAAAAAACCAACCAAAAAAAACAGGCGTGTCCAATTGTGGTCCTCAAAGGGCCGCTATCCTGCATGTTTTCGAGGTTTCCCTGCTCCAACACACCTGATTTAAATGAATGGGTGATTAACAGGCTTCTGCAGAACTTGAAAAGGTCATTAAATCATTGAATCAGGTGAGTTGGAGCAGAGAAACAAGTAAAACATGCAGAATAACAGCCGTTGAGGACAAGGATTGGACACCCCTGTATCCAAACAATATTCACGTAGTCATAGATTTGTTATTATCTGCTCTGATGTTTATAAAATTGTCCTAATTTTCTCATCTCTGCACAATCGGTTTTGTTATCACAAAGCAGATAACATATTATCATTATTCCATGTACTTTGCAGCTGGACTGGCGTATTCCAACCTGGTGTATGATTGGATTAAAGCAGCTGTAATGTTTGGTGTAATTAACACTGTGGCCACACTGGACCATTTGGATCCCCCTCAGCCTCCCAAATGTATCACCATGCTCTACGTCTTCGCTGAGACGTATGTTGGATTTCCTCTCGTTGTGTTTAGAATTAGTAAATCACTCTGCAGTATTTTTTTTATCATGCACTGCAAACAGACAAACGTTACGCTTAAATAAATCTGTGTTTTGCAGGCACTTTGACAGAGGCATCAACGATTGGCTTTGCAGGTAAGTTTGTAGATTTAAACTCCTAGTTGGGGCTGAAATGACAGAGCCTTCTGGAGTTCACTTTTTGAATATGTTAAATCTGTGTTGATATTTTGCAGATATGTTTATGACTATATCGGTGAGGATCACAATAAGATCTTTAAAGAACTCCTTGCAACCGTGTGCACTTTCGCTATCACCACCTTGTGGCTGGGTCCGTGTGAACTGGTTTACATCTGGTCCTTTTTCAACTGCTTTGGCCTCAACTTTGAGCTGTGGGTGGCAAAGTTCTTCTCCCTTCCACCATTTTCAATCATGGAGGTGAGAAAACAAATACTTCATGGCATGCCATAAGATTCTCCTTTAAAAAGCAGTAAAATAACTAGAACTGTTTAAATGCATTAAGTCTCTATATTTGTGTGACTAGTAAAAAATCAACCTAGTTTGTGTCCACAGGCAGCGATGGGTGAAGCCATGTCTCGCAGGATCAGGGGTGTGTTCAATGCTGCCAACTTCTGGGCCATCGTCCTCTACAATGTTCTCTCCCTGAATAGTTTGGAGTTTGCCAAAATGGTTGGTAGAAGGCTGATCTTTAAAGGTAAGTCACGACAAGCCAAAGTGCTCCACACAATGCAAATAGTAAAGCAAACAACTACGATAAGTTCAAGTAAAAACCATTAAAATAATACCAATATGTTACCACTCATGCTGCGTTCAAATCTTATGAAAACAAATGTGTTTTAAGAAGAGACTTGAAAGCACCAAGAGAATGAAGTGGCTGTATTTTTGATCAAACATCTGTTTATCTGGTTCTTCCACTTTAGGTTTCCCTCTGTCCACACTGTCGGTGCTGCTGGTGACCTACTGTGGCGTGCAACTCATAAAGGAAAGAGAGCGACAACAAGCCCTGCTGGATGAGCCAGAGCCAGTGAAGGCAGTGGATGGAGGCAAAGAAAAAGCTGAATAACCAGGCAGATAAAGCATCCAAAACAAAACAAAAAACAGAGGTATTTTGGACTTGATGACAGCCTTTGCATGGTTTGGTTTTCAGTCTTGCCAGCTGTATCAGGACCACACTGTGACAACCACCCGTGTTCCTCACATGGAAGAACATGTATTTTGAACTGAAAAGTAACCACAAGTGCACTTGTTGCAGATAATCATCACATTATTTGGCACACATTCACCAACAATGCATTTTGTATTTGTATTCAAACAGACTGCAAGCCTTAAAATAGGGACAATATTCATAAAAATAGCATGCTGTAAATGAACAGCTACTTTGCTATGGGTGACAGTAATCATTCATTCATTCATTTTGGTTTCTTCTCAAATATGAACTTTTATCACCATCATCATTGAATGATTTAAAGAGGATGGTGTTTTTATTTTTCCTTAGACGTTTCACAGTCTGTTGTTGCTGTTCTTAATCATACTGTAAGGAGTAAAACTTGAAAAAAGCTCCACAAACAGAGGTGCAATAAGGAAAACAAAGTAAAGGTGCTGTGGAGATCTTCCACAAAGCTTGCAGCTGATTGTATCATATAGTATTTAAAACAGACAAATCATTAGATATACTTCATGTTGAATGTAGTTGTGTGACTGATAAGTGTCCAAAGAGCGACTGCCTTATTTTCCACAGCAGATCACCGAGGCATGTCAGCGTATCTTTCCTCTTACTCTCACGTGCTTCAGGCTCTCTCACTTTGCTTTGAAAAGCAACAGGCCCAACAGGGAGTATGGGTCCGACCCATCCTGCCACCAGAAGCTGCTGCATGACTTCAGTGCAGCAGATGATAAAGAAAATATTAGAAACACCACAATGCCTTTTCTCAGTCCAGTGTTTTCATTCAAATGTTTGTCTTGAAATAAAGTTTTATTTCATCTAGTGGTGACGCTTCTGCAGTGATTTTATTTATTTTTATTTTTGCGGCAAAGATAAAAAATGTTATATTTTGTGTGAATAACTAACCTCTATTATTAAAGATTTTGCAACAGGTTAATTTTCTTACTTGCGTTTTGGAAAGTGACTTGTATCTGTATGAAGTTTTCTGATGGTGATGCATTACCATCAATCACCACAAGATGGCGCAATTTAATAAATGTTTTACAGAAGCCAGGTTGTCACTCAGTCATTCTACATTTAATTTTGTTGCATTTGATGTAAACATATTTGCAAAAAATAATAGAAATGAGAATATAAAAGTGCTCGCAACAAAACCATTAAAATCTAAAGTGTTATTGGCTACTTTTTCAGTTTCTACAGACAAGCAATACCCTAACCATTAATAATTAATAATTGTCTAAAATGATAAACCAAACTCTAAACTGTCACAATTTAGGGAAAACAACATTCCACATCTATCAGTTAAACTACATACTGTAAATTTTGTAACAGTTTGCTTGATTTTTATGTAGATTTTTATCTTTTTTTACTCACTCTACAGAACATTTGTTTGTCACTCACAACTAAAACCAAGGAACACAACTTTGACGGGCCTTGTACTGAATGCTTCAGTTTCTGTATAATGTACTGAAAATACATTATGTACAAAAAATGTACCCGCTTTGATGTTTTATGCTTTTAATGCTGCCATAAATAATATCAATATAAATTGACCGTTTTTACAAGAGCGCTTCAAAAACCCTCCAGTGTCAAAGTGACATTTTCTACAGCAGTGGTTCTCAATACCAGTCCCTGAGGGCTACCATACAGCTAAAACATGCAGTCTTCAAGTTCTGAAGAAATCCATTCATTACTCAAAAAAAATAAAATACAATAAAATAAAAAAATACTAACGAACGGTGTGATGTCTGCAGTTCTGTGCAGCATAAAAGGTTCAGACCTCTATATTTAAGAAACTACACAGCCTCTCCACAGACACAAAGCTCAACACAGGAGGGCCAGTTCTTCAGGAAAAGACTCAGCGGTACGCCAATAACTCAAGAAAAAACAGGCACTCTTTTGAAAACTAAAATGTTCATATTTTGGATAGCGAAGGTAATTGATTAGAGAGGAGGTGAAGAAGCCATTTATGTCAAATGAGAAAAACCTACTTTATACAAAGCAGCATTAAGCCTTAATATGGTATAGATTTGTCTTAAAGAAATCACATTTTCCTTGATAGTCCTGTGTCTCTATGCACAATAAATACAATATGATAAAGGCAAATTTGTTTAGGCAAATAACAACCTGAAACAAACATTTAGCATTGGCAGAGGGACCAAACGAGGTCCACATGTGTGAGGAGCTGTTCTGCTGTATTTAAAGAGTGGCATCGTTCAGCTGTTTGTTCGAGATGTGTGGGTGGGTGTGTTGAAGTGGGGCTTTTCTCAGCTTTGTGAGGCTCCTGTCTATAAATACCACTGACTGACTGACAGGCAGAGACAGCTGCAGCCATCACCCTGCCAGCCCATTGAGACTCTTCGTGGCAATCTGAGCTGCCCCATGAACAGTCTTGCTCTGTTGTGATAAGTAAGGGAGCCCACAGATCTCAACCAGGACGAGGGCACGGAACAAAATGGCTGCTTTGACGATTGACCCCATGCAGCAACCTCGGATGTACCAGCAGACTTTGCTTCAAGATGGACTGTGTGACCTCTTGGAAAATGACAAGTTTGTGGACTGTGTCTTAAAAATTCAGGACAAGGAGTTCCCCTGCCATCGTTTGGTTCTGGCAGCCAGCAGCCCCTTTTTCAAGGCCATGTTCCTGTCGGAGCTGGAGGAGAGTAAAAACCGTGAGATAGTCCTCAAAGATGTCGATCCCAGTGTTATGGCAATGATCTTGCGTTATTTATATACATCTGACATAAATCTGACAGAGCAGAATGTTCAGGATATCTTCATGGTTGCTAACATGTACCAGATCCCCTCCATCTTCTCTGTGTGCGTGTCCTACCTTCAGGAGAAGATGGTGCTGGGCAACTGCCTCGCCATCTTCAGACTGGGTCTTCTTCTGGACTGTCCAAGACTCACTCTGGAAGCCAGAGACTTTATCTGTGAACGCTTCCAGGTTGTGGTTAGGGACCAGGAGTTTTTGCAGCTTGCCCCCAGCGATTTGGCCATACTCATCACTTCAGATGCCCTGAATGTTGAGCAGGAGGAGATGGTCTTTGAGTCACTGATGGACTGGGTCAAGTACGATGAGACCAAACGGTTAAAGGATTTGCCTGAGCTCTTACACTGTGTGAGATTCAGGCTCATACCTGTGGATTACTTCAAAAACAAAGTTGAACGTCACCAGTACATCCGATTCAACCAAGAGATCCAGAAGGAACTGGACCTCGTCAAAGATGCTCACAAGGGGCGTCTCCCCAAACCTAAAAGGCTTTGCAGTGATGGAGCAAAGGGAGGACAAGAGAGCGACGAGGAAGAGGAGGAGGAAGGATACCTGCCCGGGATATTAAACAACAACCCTCGCTTTGGCATGTTTGAGTTGGATTTGATACTTATGATCAACACCACAGGTACTGTGGCTTATGAACCAGCAGGAAACGAATGCTTTGTGGTGTCAGAGTCCACAGAGATTCCCAAAACCCACTGCAGCCTGGTGACAAAGCAGAACCAGGTATTTGTCGTTGGAGGACTTCTCTACAATGAGGAGGACAAAGATGAACCATTCAAGTCCTATTTCCTACAGGTATACCAGTCATAAAGACCATCTGTTTGTCACCCTAACCTGATGAACAAAGTGTTTCTTATCTTCTCCCACATGGCTGCTTTCAGTTTGACCCAGTAAGTTCTGAGTGGTTGGGAATGCCTTCACAACCCAATCCTCGCTGTCTGTTCGGCCTGGCGGATGTAGAAAACTCTATCTTTGTTGTTGGTGGAAAGGAACTCAAGGACGGAGAACACGCTCTGGACTCGGTCATGATCTACGACAGACAGTAAGTTTACATAATTCAGAAGACTCGTATTACCAAAGTTTTTCTCAAGATTAATAAACTTTCTACAAAAGTCTCAACTTTTGTTTAATTGCTGTTTTTTTCTCAAAAAGCATCAAATATAAGAAAAGAGGATTCTTCTTGAAGAGAAATTTAATCTTCTTAAGAGTTGAGACTTTTATCATTATGTCCAATCAGAGTTGTTACTGTGTTTGCACATTCAGCCTAAAGATAAAATCAGCTAAAATCAGCTCATAGGAATATATTGTCCTCATTGTACGCAGGTCATTTAAATGGGGAGAGTCTGACCCATTGCCTTACGAAGTGTATGGTCATGGAACTGTGTCACACAAGAGTCTGGTCTATGTCGTAGGAGGAAAGTCTGAGAGCAAGTAAGTATAAAAGTATAAAAAACATGAACACACACGTATATGTACGAGGTCCTTGTATACCTAGGCCATATATGCAGGTATACGAGGCATTAAGTCATATGTTACTGAATTTATAGGAAACAAATTTTTCAAACATCCTAATAACTACAGTGATAAACCATTGCTCATCAGCCTTTGGCATAATCATAAGATTTTAATTCTAAAAACTCAATAAAAGGCGATGAGATCAAATAAAATTATGGTTTAGGTGTTTTTTTGGAAAACTGTCCAAAAAGCTTTTCTAATCAGAGTAATTCCTGATTGAGAAATGAAAACCCAGTTCAGGACCAGCTAACTAAACCTGATTGTTAGGCTGGTCTGGACCTGTCTAACGTCTCAGAGTAAGTCTTCATGGTAGATTGAGTGTCACTTTGTGAAATCGACTCAAGGAAAGTTTAAGCCAAGATAATCAGAAAATATTTTTGTAGGTTTAGTGAAACAACCCAGAGGAGCCCAGACAGAAAAAAAAGGGGGGAAAAAACTTACCTCAAAATGTCTAAATATTAACAGAAAAACTGTAAGCACAAGAAAACCCAAACTCAGTTTACACATACGCATAATGTGTGTATACACACTCCTCAGTGTATTGTAGCTCCTATACATTAGTACCTCAGTATTAAATCCAATGTTTAACTAAGATTTTATTTGCAGGAAATGTCTGAGAAGAGTCTGTGTCTACGACCCCTCTAAGTTTGAGTGGAAGGACCTGGCTCCTCTGAAAACAGCTCGCTCTTTGTTTGGTATGACTGTCCATAACGAGCAGATCTATGTGGCTGCGGGGGTCACTGACTCAGGTCTCACCAGCTCTGTGGAGGTTTACGACATTACCAACAACAAGTGAGTCCCTTTTTTTTATGAGGCATCTGTCCACAGAGGTGAAATGACTCACGGACTGTGAAGAGTAGATCATTAAGTCATAAAATATTCCTTGATGCACAGGTGTGACGTTGTAGAGTGATACAGCAGCTACTTTAACACATCCCTGTTTGTGCGTGTGCGGTTGGGTTATGTTTCAGGTGGTCTGAGTTTACGGAGTTCCCTCAGGAGCGAAGTTCTCTCAACCTGATCTCCATGGGAGGTTACCTGTACGCTGTGGGGGGCTTCGCCATGATGCCCAGTGAGACCAGTGAGAACCCAGTCCCCACAGAGATGACGGACATCTGGAGGTGAGAGTTAAAATATATGTACATATACAGTAATATATGTACAGGAGAGTGGTATAACCCTCTTTAAAGTGTACAATTCAAAAGGAATCACAAGCAAAATCGCAAATTACATTTTAAATAATGATTTCTAAAATGAGCAAAGTACTCTACAATACAAAAAGCATCGTCTTTTAAAAAAATACTTTAACAATTGCAAAATGTGAAATAGTGCCCATTTCTGCTTCTAAAGAAATATCTTTTTTTTTAAATCTTTTGAGGTGCTTTTCAACAATTTTGTACACTAATTTAGCTGCTAATTCAATCTTTTTTTTGCCCTTGTACCTGACCATCACAAAATATTGTGCAGTGAGGGCTTCAAAATGAGTAAGTTGGACAAGTGGAGGATGAGAAATGAAATGGTGTGGTTTAAAAAGCTTTCTAACAAAAGAACAATATCTGGAAATCGTGTCTTTAAGAAAAACAAAACGGCAAAATCCTCCTTCAGTTGATCATTGCTGTAAGCTAAAAGTTCATCTAAGAACTGGGGCTAAAACATTTTATTTCTGTTAAACTGTTATTCTTGCAGTTTTTAAAAAATAGATTCAATAAAGACATTGTGTTTCTACATATAAAAAGCTTAGTTTTATTCATTGGGAAATATAAAACACATGCATACAGTAAATATGATATATCTTCTTAATGACATCATATAATTCTGTCTCGTAAGTAATGACAATTTCAGTATTAACTTCAATTGATAGAAGTTAGTTTCTTTTTTTTTTACAGTTCTTAAGTGTGGGCTGATCCATCACACCACACCTACAGCCCACAAATATGAACAATTTGTTTGTGTGCCACTGGATCTAAATTTGAATTGGCTGCTAAATGGTCTGTTGTGTAGCAACACAACACCGATTCATCCTTTGAGTTTAAGAAAGTTTTTTTTTATGATTGAATGATTAAAAGACATTCCTCTGAAAGCTGCCAGAAAACCAAATGAAAAATGTAAAAGAAGTGAAGAAAGCTGTTGACTCTTCTGGACTTTTTCAGAGATTTCTTACTGTGCTTGAAACACAATCCGCACTGACGTGCGTCTCTCCCGCAGATACGACGAATCAGAGCAAAGCTGGAACGGGATTTTACGTGAGATCTGCTACGCAGAGGGATCCACCATCCTCCCAGTGCGTCTCAACACTCTTCGTCTCACTAAGTTATAACTGAGCTGCTGCTGACACGACTTTACTGTCGAATCTTTGCACTGAAGTAAACCAGGGAACTCTGGGTGGACTTCATATCACCCAAAATCCCTTAGGAAATCAGAATGAGTCATGGCAATATCTGAACTTGATTTCAGCGGACAAGAACAAAATCAACATAAAATAATTTTATTTTAGTGTTTCCAACAGGGGGAGACAGACACTCAGCTCAGTCTGAGCAGAGCTGAAGATAGATTTGTATGTCACACCAAATTTGTTTGATACAAATCTAAAATCTTGCTTTATTCATCTGTTTTTGGTACATTGTTGTAGTGAACATCTTTAAGTTGTGTTGTAATCGAATGAAAACGATAAATATTGCTGCGTTCAGTGATAAGTTCCAGTGACTGAGCAGGAATGAAACGGGAGCCCCAATCACAGTGCAAATATTTATAAACAACTTCCATTTGTTCAAGAACATCTTTCTTTTTTCTTACTTAACATACCAAACAGTAAGCTCACGGCTACAACGCAAAGGACACCCAGTCAACTTTAGATTGAGATTATGCAAAAAAAAGTACAAGTGAGAAACGACAATCTGAATGTAAACAATGATTTCTAGTTAACACCTGAGAACTAACATTAAAATCATAACTGTTAAAACAAAAACATTCACAGAAGAACATTATATACAACTACTCTGTGTGACATTTAGGTTGAGGTACCTTACTTCATTTTAAATGTTATACATACTTTAACAACAGGGATATTTAGAATAAAACAGGAAAAAAAAAACTGTCAAAACCTGTGCATTTAAGGATGTGGTTTCAGATCAATGTTTGGGTCTGATTTTGAATAAAACATACCATTTAGCTCAACAAACTATAATGACACGAAAAGATGTCTACGGCCATCGGTATCCAAACATGTCAATGCTAAACAAAATAAATGATTACCACATTCACGACAGAAGCTGAGCAGCTCCTAATAACCACTAATGATAATGTTATTTTCATAAATCTCTGAGGGGATCATTAATGTCTGAAATAAACTATGTAGTTGCTCAAAAACCACTAACATAAACCTAAATAAACTGAAGAAAAGGTTAAGGTTTCTCCACCGGGAACCATAAACAGTGACCTTGTACAGTTTTGTTACATGAGTGAAAATATCTCCCTGGCTTGTGGCACAAGGACACAAATATTAAACATAAATACGATCAAATAACTCATTCATGCACTCTGAGAAGAAATGACATTTTTTTTAAATTTACAGTGCTGTTTGCCTGGAGCTGATGAGACGCATCTGCTCCAGCTGTTCTGAGATCGTGCACTTAAATGAAACTAAAAGCCTCTGCTATCCGAGCTAAAATTAACGAGCTAAAGCTTTGGTCTCTCTTCTGGAATGTTATCCGGCAATAATTCAGCAAAGTATAAAGCTGTCACAGACAGGATAGGAACATCCCGTACGCTGGTTACAATATGGACTCCTCCTCGGTAACTACTGTCCAGAAGAGCCTGACACCACAGTTAATGTCCTTACAATTCGTACAGCACGGACCATCAGATTATATGACTCAACGTTTTTCCTTAAATCATGCCCTTGTAATAAAAAGACATCTTGGATGCAGCACGTCTATGGCCTTTCCCATCTTTTGCTTAGTTTCATGTGACAAACAGAGATTTCTTTTTTATTTAGCGCACTTTATGTCGTGTAATAGCGTTTTTAAGCTGACTCAACATACGTTTCAGTAAAGTACTAAACTCCTCTACAAGCTAATTTGCTTGTATATATGCCAGACTGATTTCACTTACTCATCAATAAGTAAATGTTGTCATTGGTTGATGACTTTCCACTCTGGCGAGGAAAAACGGAGCATTTGTCATTTTTACCAGGCGTGGTCTAAAATGGCAACAAATTCAACGCGCTGTAGTATTTACACGTCACACCGACCCTCAGGGCACCCAGGTTCCTCTGTAGATGTAGCTACAGTACGCAGGAGTCACGCACTCATTGCATGTTGATGAAAGCAGGAGGTGAGTCAGTCTGCAAAGGGTTTCAGATTGCAGAGAAGTGCTCCTCACATGCAGAAGCCCGTCGTGTCGTGGGGCTACTTTTGGTCAACATGGTGATCTGGGTGCTGAAGTTGTTGCCATTGCTGCCGATAGACGGCTGCTGGTACTTGGTGTCAGAGCCCAGGAACCTTTGCAGCATCCATCTACGCCACTTCCGCTTCACCTCAGACTGCACCTGCAGGACAGGCCAAGAAGACAAACAGAACAAGGAGTGGTGTTTAAAAGGGTACGACACACAGCGGGGCGAGGAGGAAAGATGGACCTGGTGACATAAAGGAACAGCAAATAGCACAAAGACCCGCGCCATGCTTGTGTTTACTCACCTCTCCGTTCAGGAAGCAGTACAAGACCGCAACAACAAAACCCTGCAGGAGAGACAAGTGGTCAGGGGAAGAAGAGTTACTGTCGAAAAGAGAGCTGCAGATAGCACAGCTGGGGAAATGCTCCAAATATTTTTCTATGAATAATGATGGTAAGATTATGACCAACTTCAGGCTCAGACAGGAGCTTCATCATGTTGATGTCTGGGACTTGTTCCCAGGAGAAATTATTTGGAGCCGAAATGGTTATAAATTGAAAATACTTTCCACTGCTAGATTTCCATTTTTGCCCTCTGCTCTCAGCTTTTACATTAAAACTTAAAAACAAATAAATAAAAAAAATAAAATCAGCCAATATAGAACCAATACAAGATTCTGATGGGGTGACTGTTGATTCAGTACTATTGCTCTTTTGTTGTTGGTTATATTAAATTGATTTTTCTATGCACTGTTTTCAATCAGTTTGTCTATATTTTGTCTTATTTTAGCCATTCATTTATCAAAATGTTCAGTTCATTCAGATGCTGGGCGCCAAACATTTTGTTTTTCGTTTCTTTTCTTTAATCTTTTATACTGGTGTATAAAAACACGTACTTGTATTTTCACATTCTTTTCCTGTAGAAATAGATTGGGATCTCTTCATTTACTTTAAAAACACCGTCTTTGAAGTCTGATTTATTATAGTTTCTCTATTTTTGCCTTTGTAGTTTTTAGCTACCATTTTGTCTTTTTTGTTGCATTTAGCTAGACATTTCTTACATTTAGCGGTCATGATCTGTGTTGGCTTTGATTACGCACCTATGGGATCTTGAGTTTATTTTTGGGGTATTCCCTTTGACATTGTTATTTGGAGTTCTGTTACTTGTGCTTTCCTGTTCTGTCAGGTCACTGTTTGCTCTGTTTCTCGGTGTTCCCTGTGCCATGCTTCATTTACCCTCAGTCAGCTTCTTAGTGTTTTTCCAGTCAGTCTGCCATTCACACCTGCTGCCAGTCTCTAATCAGCTCCGCAGCCTCCACTACCTCTTTATAGTCGTTTCTCCTGCCACCACCTCAGCAGGTCATCGTTTAGTTTCCATACATATGTCTCGGTCGTCTGCATGCTCTTCTTGTTCTTTCTCCTGTGTTAATCCTGAGTTCTGTAAATTTTTGCCACTATGTTGCCTTTTTTGTTTTGTTTAAACCTTTTTTTTCCCATTGTACCTTTGAGTTTCCTCTGAGGCTGCACTTTAGATCCAGTCCTTCCAGCGACATTAGCTACTATTCTATTGCTTTTAGTTTTTGCCAAGCTTTTTAGCTTTTAGACACTCCTATTAGCTTTAAGTTAACCTTTTATTATTTTAATCTTTGAACTAGTATTTAGCTATTAGTCAGCTCTTTGTTACTTTTAGCTTATACTAGCTGTTTGATACCTTTTAGCTAGCATTTAGCTTTTATTATTCATTTGCTACATTTACCATTTAAACTAGCTTTTCAATACTTTTAGTTTCTTGCTAACTTTTTTAGCTAGCTGTCTACAATTTTTTAGTGATTTGCTGCTACTCTCTAGTTTTGTTTTGCTTCTTTTAGCTTTAACATCAGAGTTTCAACTTGTTAAGTAAAGTCATTTAGCACTCAGTGTTCACACTCGTTTTTTTTTTAAAAGGACTACTCTCCAATCTTGGACAAAGGCTAAATCCAATTCTATAACATTACATCGGTTTAAAAGTAACAAACCATTGGCTGACTCTTTGAAAAAGTGTGCTTTACAAGCTCGTATGACGTTCTGGTGTTACCTGGAATGATCCAAGAACAAGATCAACTACCATCCTCACTTGTGGCTGGAGGTGATCAGGGATAAAGGCAAATATTATGTAGTTTATTCCAAAGAGAGGTATCAACAGCAGTGTAGATTTAGCCAATCTCCTAAAAGAGTTTAGAAACAAAGAAAAAGTGAAGAAATGGTTGGAGGTAGCTCTATTGTAAGTTCAAAAAGCCAAAGGTCAAGACTATATTTGTTCTTAAACAAGAGTTGTTGCTCAACATCAAAACCCAAAAACAGACAATAATTCACACAATGTCAGCTGATAAGACTTGACTGTACATGTTGACACACGCAAAAACTTACGAGTACTGATTAGATTCCTTCCTTCCAATGTCGGGGCAATTCATTTTTTGTCGCAATATCCGGATTATGCAAATAAAAAGGAAAAAGTTCACCTGCCACATGAACCGCACACAGGTTACTGTTGCATCATGCAAACTTTTATGCAAAGAGTTACTATTGAAAAGGTGCAGTGACTCACAAGAATAGCAGCTAAAATAGGCGTTTTGATGATCCACCAAGGGTTGTCATCAATTGTTTCCCAGCATCTGAAAGAGAAAATTAATTTTTGACACTGAACCAGAGACAGAGCACTATAGCGACATAAACAAAGAGATGGTTGATTTTGTTTCACTGACACAAAATAAATGGTTTTTTTACACTTTCTAATTCATGTGAACGTATGAGTGGATGTAAAATTCCGGTATGTGAATTTCAAAGAGCTAAAATAATGAATACATTGCAAATTAATCAGTTTTTACAAGTCTGGTGATTTTATTTTCAACACAATTTAGAATGCCACTGTTTGCCACACTAAGCTTTGTTGTTAGGTAATAAAATCATTTCTACATGAAAAAAAAAAAAAATCAGAGAAACAAGCTAATTTATATATAGCAATATTTTTTTATGACTTTGCTCATATTTCCATTTGGAAACTAATAATGACTCTTGGTTTCTATTATTAGAAGATCAGTCAATGCTCATGAAAGCGTTTACATATGTTCATGTTTGGCTTCTAATACCAGATAACACCTATCGCTGTCATCCTCGTGTCACCTCGTGTTCCCCGTTATTCTTGTGATGATCTCTGGTTTTTTGTAAACTTTATTTTGCTAAAACAAAATATTAATTACGTTATGAGCTCTTCAAAACATTCCTGGGTCCAGTCGAACGTCTTCAAACTGTGATCGACTACATGTTGTTTCAGTAACTACCCCTAGTATATAGCTCTGTTTGTTTAGGAATATTTTACTAGCCAAACTTATAAAATCACTTTCTCTTTTTGGACAAAGAAAGCCAGCTGAATCCAGCAAACAAAGGACTGACATCTTAAAATCATCTGGGTGTAATTATGACTTAATATTTAAATTATTCTATAGTTTAATATTTTTGTAATTTCTTTGTTTTTGTTGTTGTTATACGTTATATCAAATTATGTGAATAAGTCCTAAAAATTATTTTCGTGAGTGCAAAGTTTCAAACATTTTGCCAAAAACGTCTCATATGTGCATCAACTTGCACACAGAAGTAGCTGTACGAGAGACGGTCTGTTTTTAAAGCTGTAGAAAAAAGACAAAACTCACCCCGGATGATTTAAATAAGCTTTTGTAATCACCCATACAGAAATAAAGACAGTTGGAGCCCCTGTAAATAAGAAAAACAAAGGAGCTGAAAATTAGATCAACGTCAACATAATGTGTGTGTGTGTGTTAACAGAAAGGACCAATTATAGTAATCTTGTTAAAAACATGCACAGATTCAGGACAATCAAATAAATCCACACTATTATTATTTTTTGAATGAGTTTAAAGTCAAAGCAGTATTTTATTTGGGCTATCCATTCTCATTATAAACAGGATATACGGTGTATATACGGCAGGTGTTCGGAGCTACAATGCTGCTGCGTCTTCATCTCTACAGGAAAGTTACAAGCTTTATTCCATTTTCATTTTACAGACAGCAGTTACAGCACGATCATAGGTATTTTATTGGTGTTGTGTGAGAGAAAACATGGATACTGTACACAAATCTTAGAGGACATTTTAAGACCAGATAAACATAATACAATATAAACAATTTAAACATGACAAGATGTTTGCAAGCTCCTCTGTATTTGTATTTTGCTAAAAAAAACACGTCAAAAGGGAACGCATGAATCTTCTGCTAAAATATGAAATACAGATCGATGTATTTGATCTTTAATAAAGAAAATATTGATAATTTTGTCCACATATGCTAAAATGGCTTTCATATCAAATGAAATAATTCATTAACTTAACTGTATAAACAAAAAAGATCACTGTTTTCTACTGCTGATCTAAGCAGCGCTTAGCAAGCTCAGCATCTTTCAAAGCAAGTGCATACAATATAAGTTGGACAAAAGAGGCCAAGACACTTAGTGGGTCTGACAATAGCTGCCACTTGGACTCCCTAAGAATTTTTGTATTAATCAGGATATGTCACATGAGTGCTTACCCCAACCAATCAGAATGTACCACCAGAAGTACTTCCTCTCAGAGAAGAAGGAGACTGCCAGCAGAGCGTGAAGATAGAGGCCCTCTACCAGCAGCCAGAAGTAACTCGCCATGACCCCATACTGGAAGAAGACCACCACGGCCTTGCAGCCTACCTACAACACATGCACGTGGCTTACTGCTTCAAAAATGAATGCATCTATTAAACACAAATTGAATTTGATGTACTCGTTGGAAATATCTCTGACGTAAATGTCAAACAAATGGGAAAAATACAGTGGTCAGCGGGTGCAAATATGCAGCAAAGTCTTTGTAATTCAAATTCAACTTCTGTATCCCATATGACAGGTCTTTACAGGTGGTCTGGTCCCATATGACTTGGTGGTCAAGTCCGCCTAATCATCTGGCGCACTCTTGTTTTGTGGAGTGAGTTGGCAGGATCTTTTTTACTTGCAGTTGTTTTTGCAGTTATTTTCCATTGCATTTGTTTTGTTGGTTGTATGTTCTTGCTTCTATTTTTCTTGATTGCATTGAACTGATTAATACATTTTTAATTTTGCAGTCACATTTGTTTTTTTTGTGTGTATGTGGTTTTCATGTGCGTTTCATGTTTGCAACGGGTTTTGCAGTTTACTGTGCATTTGCACCTGTTGGCCACTGTAGAAAACTGATTTACTAATCTTTGTTCTTTTTTATATAAAGGATTTGCAAAATATTTGCAAACTTTCATTCATCTATATGCAGATGACACTGTTATTTATCGTTATTAGATATATTGCATTATTTACATTCTTCTCCGTATATGTGCATCAACATCAGTTGTTTCAAATATTGTGGTTGGTTATTTTAATTTTTTTAACTTTTATTTAGAAAAGTTTTTTGAATGTTTGAGGAGATTTAGAAGCTGTGTTTGAAGGGGGGGGGGGGGGGGGTGGGGGGCCAATTTGTGTGTCGCAAAGAGAAAATGGCTAAACTTAGTCATTAGGTATTAGCACTTAGAGATAAAGGCAAAGTTGATTTACAGTCTGATGATCTGCTTTGGAGATTAAACAGTTGACTCTAATGAAGTGCGATCTAAGAAAACAACCCAGAACTTTCTGGTTTCATCAATCAAATAAGATTTAAACAGTCATTTTAATAAAGAACTGCTCCAGGCCTGTTTTTTTTTTTACTCCTTACTTGAACTTAGCACTTATAGAAAAGTTGTTGTCAAGAGAAAGTAAGACATCACAGCCGCTAAATATGATTTATAGGCAATTCCGTCAGATTTAATGTTGAGCAAACAGGAACTCTCACAACATCCTGCTGGACAGAGGAATAGAAAAACATCGTCCCAGGAGTGGAATGGACTTGGCAAACACTGCTACACCCAAAACATTAGGTAAACTCTGAGGCAAAGCATTGTAAAGTCTGTAAAGTCTGAAAGAGCGACCACACCAGTTATGGACAAAAAGTGAGAGTTCACAGAGAGATAAAAAAACAGAGCACTCACCGATGCCTGGCAATTGTCCGTCTCGCCGACGTCGTACAAAACCACATCTTTAATGAAAACAGTCACAGCTTTCAGTATGAGCGACACAAACAGATTCATGTGGATGTAGTTTCTTGTACAGTGGAGCTTCCTGTAAAAAAAAAATCCTTCGAATCAAAAATAATTTATAGGCAGAGAAAACAGCAGTTTTAAGTGTAGTTCTAAGAAGTGTGTGGGCAAGAACCTATCTAGGTCACAATGCATTGAAAAATACAAACTTTGAGCATTAGTAATTGTAAAAGTCAGTTATTGAGCTAATGATGGCGAGTCCTTGGTGGACCCATTCCCAAAGTGAATGTAGCCATCCCAACAGCCAACCTAGTCATTTATTTTACTAAGCAAGCATAACTTGTTAACAAATGGCAGATTGTTTCACTAAATTCAAGAATATTCAGTTTCAAATTGAATAAAATATGATCTGCCATTTGCTAACAAATTCTACTTATGCTTAGTATATGATTGTCAAAACAAGATCGAAAAGACTTTTTGTATAAGATTGTAAAGTTTGGTAAGATGGAAATGTTTTTGAGGTGTAATATATATACACTGCATTAACTATTCAGAAGCACTTATCAGAAAAACTGAATTGATAGTCAACAGAACAGAAAAACAAAATCAATCAGTAGGATGGTGGCTAATGTAAATCCTCATTGGTGTGTTTTCAGATAAACGCCTTCCCGTGCTGATAACTTGGGGTGAAGTGTGTAAAACCATCATCCCAGCCTGAACACCCCATCCTGAAGCTGAACATAAACATGGAGGGCTGTTCACATCCTGCCTTTCTGCTTCAGAATGCGAGCCAGTGGCGTTTCATAACCCAGAGGAGTAAACACACGCCTTGTTATTTAGCCAGTTACATGCAAACAATCCGAATGCAAACTGAAAAGAAAGGGCTGCTCACAATAATCCACACAAACACCAGTTAAACTCATCGGTGTCACGTCATTGTTTGTCTGCGACTCAAGCCTAAAGGTCAACGTAGAACATGGCGTGAACATTAACGGCCCATCTATGTGCTTTGACTCTATAGTTGCCTTCAGTTGTTAACACTAAAGTGTTGATGATGTCTAATTGTGATGACGTGTCCTGCAAATATCTGGAGTCGTTTGTGTGGAAAACACTGTAAAACTTCTATAAAATCCAGGAAGAACAACACAATATGAGAGACTAACGTGGTTTTATTGCTCTAAATGATGAGGAAAAAAGGCGTATGCTATGACATTAGGCAGTATTTTTTTTACGAAACTCCTTACCGAAAAAGACAGAGAATGATGATGGCAACCACCAGAGAAATGAGTGACACGCTGTGACCGACGGTGTAACCAACTTTGATGGCTCCAAAGAATTCCCCCTGTAGGAACATATTCCATTAAACAAAACGGATCTTTCGCTTAAACTGCGTCTGAGCTTGAACATAAAAATCACATCAACACTGACTGAGTTTTCATCAACGGTGTTGTTGGGATTGTAACCACAGTCCATTATATACGAGTCCAGACTAATCGGGGTCCAGCCATCCGTGGTGCAAGTTTTGGACAGATTACCTAAAAGGGCAGACAAACAGGAGGAAGACATGTACTTGTGGATAAAAGTTTTGGCAGTGACAGAAATGGGGTTTTTACAAAATTTGTGGCTTCAGTTTTTGTGGTGGCAATTCAGATTTCTCTGTACTTTTGTCCTGGTACAAAACTTTCAGCTAATTTAATTTTTTTTAAAAACCCTCAGGTATAGTCAGATCAACAGCTCAGACCAATTTCGGTCCAGCTGTCAGCTAAAATCACTCGATTAGCCTAGTTACAAAAGAGGGGTGGACTTGATTTAAATGATTGTGTTCTTGTGTTAGCAGTAGTGATCTTCAAAGAAAACCGCAACCATCAGTTTAAACCAAATTAGCCTCACAGGGAAACTGCTGCTAAGAATTTTGCACCTGAAAAAAGCAGGGGTGCCATAATGAAGAGAGAAAAGGGCAAAGCCCCCATCCCCCACTTATATAAATTTACTGGTCCTCTTGACCAAATAGTCTCTAAATGCTTAATTTATCTGTTAGCTAAATATCTCAAGAACCAGTAGACAGATTTAATGAAACTCTCACAAAAAGCTGCATCTGCAACTAATTCTCTTTTGGGGATGACCTGATTGCAGATGGCTGTCACAGCTAATCAGCATTTACAAACACAAAAATGTCTATAATTCAGTTGGTTCTATAAATATTGAGACAAAATCTGGTTTAGTTGATGAGACTCAACCCCAACACATAATCTGTGAGCTAAGAGGTTCTTCATTAAAATTTTGCTACGCAAGATGGTGAGCAATATGAGTTTAAAGTGTTGTGAGTTTTAATGTAAATATGAATTTAGGAACAAATAGGACAAGTTTTAATGGGATGATTGGTGACGGCGCTGTACTCAGTCCAGCTATAAAGTAGAAAAACAAAGTGGCCTCCTGTCCGAAGCAGCAAGAGTTAAGCAGCTTCTACTTTAGCATGTTGTTTTTTGAGTGAATAAAATATTCACCACCAACTTGCTCAGCCAATGAGTGTATCCTTATGTATGAACTTCATATGTCAGTCATCCTATTAAGCTGAAAAAGCACTCACTCCAACAATAGGATGCATAAAGACAAAAGAAAAGCAGTTATGAAGACTGAAAAACAGCTCAAGTTTTGGGCGAGTAAAACCCCCAAATTTGTGGAAATTGTGGTCGTAAAGTCTGTGAAAAGCTCTACTGTGGTTTGAAAACACCTCTTACTGTGTTTTCTTTCACTGCACTAAACATGTGAAATGACTATTTCCTGTCAGATAAATTTTAGAAAAACAGATCGCAGATAACTGGAGCACAGTCAAGTATGGGCAAAAATAAGAGTGTAGTTGTGTCGAATTTGAACTGTAGCTGAATTTTAGTAGACTGCAGTGATCTTTAGATGAATTTGATGAGCTACTGTGTACCGGCCTTTGTAGCCTAAAACTAAAAAATAATAAAAAATTATCATTAGCAATAAAAAAAAGATAGTTCCTCTTGATACTTGTATCATCTACAGCCAGATGACCACATTTTAAACAGAAGCAATTTTTATGTAGAATGATTACAGAGCACGGCATGATTTCTGAACATCAAACTTGAATTTAAATGTTTTTGTTTTTGCTAAGTGTACTCGATAAATGTGCATCACTGAACCAGTACATGCAATGGCTTCTCATAATTGCTCTCTAATTTAGGATGCATACCATTAAATAAAAATGTTCTCAGTCTGACGGTTTATGCATTTCTTTTGTGCAGCATCATCAGCACACACCTCACCTCGTCTGTTCTTGTGGTGCAACTATTCCTGAAGCAACAGAACGTATACTGTTTACTTTATTATTGTTAAGTTGTTGTCGCCTCTAGGATTTCCACATCTTTCATTGTTTCGACAAAAGGTACACAGTGGCGACAGATTAATCTGTGGACTGACGGCTGCTGTGGAAATCTAAATGTTGGACACATTCCTCACATTTCCAGCGCTTTTCAGTCACATGCCGAAGTGTCCCGGGGCAAAACACTGAATCCACTGCCGCTGATGTGTGTCCCATCAGTGTATGAATGTGATCTAAAGTACTGACTAGTCTCCACAGAATGATTTATCTAGATTAGCTTTGTAGGGACATTTATTAGAGTGCTCAATGAATGATTTAATGAGGGCACAGATTGTAGCGTAAAGCGCTTTGAGTATCCAGGTTAGCTGGAAAGGCTCTGTATAAATACAGTCCATTTATCATTTACATTTTCAAACTGTATCGCTCCACTGCCACTATCAAATCAGAGAGAGTTGGGAATTGACCAACAATCCAAAGTCTTAGAATGTGTTTGGCATTTAAAAAAGTCAGTCAGCTCACAAATACCTGAGTGGCGTATTGCAGAGACGACTGAGGCTTAGTTTCTCTAAACAACATGACAAGACACAAAGGCAAAGATAAGCCGCTGACGTTTCAGCCAATCCTGCCACTGGATCTGGCTCGTTTGAGGGATTGCCAGAAGAATGCTTTCATCATTCCAAAAAATATGACTGCAAGGCTTTTCAGGAGAGCTCAAATTAGTTTATCAGTACAGAATTGTTTTTTAATACTCTCCTTTCTGTCAGTATTGTTCATTTGAATGCATTTTATTTTGTCATTAAAGTAGACATTATAAATATGAAGGAGTGTGGGTCAAAGCAAACATAAAGGCACTCGGTCATCGTGACTCTCTGCTCTTATTAAAAGAGTTGAATGACTGGGTGTCTGTGTTCGACCTGCTAGGTAAAGAGTTCATGAGAATGGCAAACTATCTTAACTAAATTTATGACTCAGCCCCTCAATCTCTATGGCGCCGTGTTTCGTAATGCTTGTTTTTACTGTGTGAGCCTTGTAAAATGAGCGACTCAGGATGTGTCAATAGCTTCAGTCTTTCACGAGTGTTCCAGACTGGGAAGCCACGAGGACTTTTTTTTTTTCCCCCCCCCCCCCCCCCCCCCCTCACATTTTGGGAAATAAATTCACAAATAAAGAAGCAAATCGACAAGTGACCACATTGCAACCTCACAAGATTACCATAAAATCCTTTCAAAATAACTCAGTATGCTGGGAAAAAAAATGGCTCAACTGTATTTTAATTTACAAAGTAACTTTCAACGTAGACTCCCTCTTTTCATCACTCTTTAATCAAGTTTTCCCCAGCTCAAAGCTCAGTAGGCTCAACAAGCATAAACTTTCACTGATTAGTTGATTTACCATGTTGTTGATATGAACTGATCATTTGAACAAAGGTCCATGACATTTTTTTCTCTTGATGCTCCTGTTCAGTGGGGTTCTGTTGACCTGTGAACCTTCGACATGTCAGAGAAATTTATCTTTTTTTTTTTAACCTCACAAATCTGGTGATTTTTAATCTTCCCCTTCATCTTTTTCCCTGGAGCACTATCTTCTCTCAGGTCACACTATATCTCATCTGGGTCAGAGCGCAGCTTCCCACAGAAGCCTTTCCTTTCTGCCCTGAACTTTCATATGCTCACAATAAATCTTTGGTCTGATCCTGTCTTGTATCGCAAAATGAAAAAAAAATAAATTTGAATGACGCATATTGCAGTCTGGATCAAAGCTGGAGACAGCTCTTCAGTCTGTCATCAGGTTGACTAAAGGAGCACGACAATAATTTATAGGTAGCATTTGCAACATTAACCTTGAGCAAAATACTTCAGAGGAGAAGGAACACTCGAGCGTGATGCATTCGTGGCTACAAATGTCGGTATGAGCAGAAATGTCCAATTTATTTTTCAGCAGATTTATCGTTCTCTTTTAAAAATTCTCATCTGTATTATACTGCATGCACACACAAGTCATGTTTCCACTCCCGTTTTTAGCCATAAACGAATACAGACCCGTTTAATGAAAGGTATGCACACACAAAAGGGAAAGTAATCATAAAGTAATGAAAAACAACTGAAAAACTAACCAACACGATGATTCATTCACCACAGATATAAATAAAGGCTGAGCACGCTTTGAAGAATGTTACTGCCTGCTGCCTTTCTTGCCAGTTTTAAATTAAGATCATCGTCTGTTGACAAATGATGGAGTTATACAGTCACGGTCGAAAGCGTTGGCACCACATTCATCCATATTATCTGTTACCCGCGTCTTCCTTTCAGGGTCACAGGGGTCACTGGTGCCAATGTCCAGCAGTCACAGTGTGAGGGGCAGAGTACACACTGGACAGGTCGCAAGTCCATCACAGGGACACATAGAGAGACAAACGAGACAAACAACCATTCACACTCTGACTCACACCTAGGGACATTTCAGAGTTACCAATTATACATGTTTTTGGTCTGTGGGAGGAAACCGGAGTACCCGGAGAAAACCCACGCATGAACAGAGAGAACATGCAAACTCTACTCAGAAAGGTCCCCAGCAAGGATTCAAACCGGCAAACCTTCTTGTTGGGAGGCAGCAGCTCTACTAACTGGGCTACCGTGCTGTCTGGAACAACACACACACACAAAAAAAACAAAAACAGAAAGAAGCCAAAATTGATATAAATTCATGCAAAGGTCCAAAAATGGTCTGCTGTCAATCTGTCAATGCCACAACTGGGCCAGTTGTAGTTTGGATGATGTGGTGCTGCCCATGCATGGACCAGCTCTGGCAAACCACATCTGAGCCACCAATGGGTCGGCATTCTGTGCAGTATCTGGGCTGAATGCACAGTATGGGCCAGAACCAGGCTAGACAGATTTTGCCAAGTGGGTAGTGGATGAACAACAAATTACCGTTTGGAGTCATCCTGATTCAAGACGGCTAATCAACCTTAGCAAACACTAAAATGGCTTTAAATGAGTCAATTATACAGACACTTAGCTAAAATTAGCAGTGGAGAGCCTTCCTTGTCACATTATCTGAGCAATAACACATTGCATGACATATTCATTTCAAATTTTGGCATACAACATAATTTGTTATGCATTCATTTAGGGGATGCCAGGTTCATTATAGCAAAAACGGGGCTTTGATCAGTGCGGCTGTGGATCAGTGGTTAGAGCAGTCGCCCTCTACCACTAGAGATGGAGACTTGATTTCACTAATTTGAAGTCACATGTCAAGGTTTCCCTGAGCAAGACACTGAACCCCTCTTAGCCTCTAATGTGCTCCATCAGTTTATAAATGAGATCCAAAATACTGATTAGACTCTACAGAAGGAGTTTTTCAGGTTAGCTTTGTAGAAATGCAGTAATGTTGTTTGAATATGGGTGTAAATTGGTAAATGTGGGCACAGATTGCATTATAAAGCTGTTGGAGTAGTCTTGTTGGCTAGAAAGTTGCTATATAAGTACAGTTAATTTACCATTCAGTTCCACCAAGAAGAATGTGCAAATCTTCGCCTTTACAAATTACAATTTATGTAGGGGGAAAAGGTGCATACCACAGAGTTAGATATCACTAGAGGGAGCCCCACCTTTCTTAACCTCTGTATCTGTGGCATTGTGGAGACGCAATGATGGCCCCCAAACAGGAAGACAGTTCACAGCAAACAGGCATCTATTACAATAATATATATACATTTACTATCATTTACCCGTTATGTAGTTGACTCTTAAAAATGTTTACTGTACACTATAGTGCATTAGTGGCCTGAAAGGAAAGAGAGACACCCTTTTCAAAATAAACACAACTTTATCTTATTAATTATTCACAAATAAAGAACTAAATTGGTGCTGCTTTAAAAAGTCTCTAGGAAGCCAAGTTTTTGTAAAGTAATTTAAGACTACTTCAACTCCTATTACGTTTCTTGAGGTTATAATTTGAATTTGGGGCCTCTGCTTGTTGAATACAAATAAACAGCTCCTATCGCATAATTACTTTGAGAAGACTTGAAGTAATTATTGGCAAATTGAGAAATGCAGGAAACTCAATGGGGAATAACTTAGGGATCTACAGAGCAAACATTTTGCAAATGATTCAATAAATTTACTGTAATCTTGCTCCAGCATAATTTGCATCAGGTTTTCACAGATTAAATGAAGGATGAATAAACATCACGTCTCTTTGTCAGGTCGGTGATGCTGAGGACGGGAGTTTGTTTATTTCATTTCACTCAACTGTGTATTACTGTTGCTCGGTGAGATTTGAGAGACAAAATGTTTGAAGGGATCTGCAGAACTGAATATACAGTATGTCTGTGTTTGATCACTGCATACAAGCCTGTTTTTCATCACCAGGGTGAAGCTAGAATGCTCCTTTTAAATTTTGCATGTATAAGACACATGACTTATGCTGTGCCAGAGCTAAATAGAATAAAATTGTAACTACCCAATGGTAGATTTAAGTATAGCTAGGAATTTGTAGTGGTGTGGACAAAAGTTTCGTATTGCTTGGACTTGTGTGTTTATATCATTTGCAGTATATCACAATTTCATCACTCAAACATCAACACAAAAAACATGTTAACGTTGCAGTTTGTGGTGGTGAAGCTACATCAGACTGCAGCTAACAGCCCTTGTCCTACAACACTTCTGACGATCAGCCTATTGTGTGATAGAGCTGCCATTACCTAGTTACGTGCACGTAACTCGTTAAGTTCAACTCTAAAGCATTTTTTATTTTACGAAAAGGATAAATCCAAAAAGGAGTCCAGCTATAATGTTTCCTTAATCCCACAATTCCTCACTCGGCTGCTGGTTTACAGTTTTTGCAATTATTTCTAAATCATTTTGCTAAAGGATGACAGAAGAGCTTAATTTAAATTCCACCATGCAAGGCAATAGGTAACATTTATTCCTTTAAGGAATACTATTTTAATTAAATTTTAAAGACCCAATTGTCATAGGCAGACAGTAGCAAAAGTCCTGTAAAAGACGGTCTTACTTCTTTAATTAAAATTCCATTCATGTCAATACAAAGTTAATACTTAACCCAACAATTGCTGTTTTGCTGAGCTTGATCACAAGAAACAAGATGAAAGAAGAGATATTTTCTTTGCTTTCATTGTGGGTTTTAGTACGGTATTAACAACTTCTCTCTAATTTAACAACTTACTGGATTGAAAACTTCATTAACAAATGCTGTAGTTACTTATCCATTTCATGCTTAACAAAGGTCCTATTGGTGGAAGTAATCTAAAATCAAAAGGTGGATATTGCAGTCAACAGACCACCACTCAACATTACCTCGTCCCTTGAAAACTGATGAAGAAATTAAAGTGGATGCTAACAAAGAGTTTGATTGCGGAGTCTTACGTGGGGAAACATTTCTGGAGAAGTAGAAGAGATATTTGGGGCAGGGGATTGTCACCACCTCTCCGATGTCAGCACTGGGCCAGCAGGTGATCTTATCCCACGTCCCGCCGCAGCCTGATACAAACACAGAAAGACAGAGGCAAGTTCTCAAAGGAAGAAACAACAAGCCATAAAAAATTGAGGGCAAAACAGAATTTTGCTCAGCTTTACACTCTTGTAACATTAATCCACCCCGGTGACAAACAGCAGCCTGATTAAGGTGGAAGTGAAGTTGCCATGGCAGCCAAAACCTGAAAGCTTGTTTCAGCCGTCATAACAACCCCGGGTCCGTAACAGCGCAGAACCTGAGGCAGCATGCTTCCACCATGACTATTAAATCAACTTCCCATCCTTTATTACACCCCGTTATTAGAATTCACCCGATCACTATGACTGACAGACTTTAAGATGCACAGATGCTCATGTTTATCAGAACAAAAATTAAAGCTCACCTTGATATTTGCACAACTAGAGGATTTAGCAACATTAAACACTAATGGGCTCTTTAAATTGCAAATGATAATGATGTAACAACTTTTGTGTTGAATGAAAATAAGTAGAATGACGTGTTGTGTGCTGTGGGGATGCAGTGCTCCACTTAGCTGCGTGTAATTCTAAACCTATCAAGAATAAAACAACAGATTAGCAAATTGGCTTTTATTATTGCATACTCACAGCTGTACTTTTTTTTTTTATAATCAAATGCCATTTGTGCAAATGAATGATGATGGACTTGTTTTGTTTGTGCAGCCACGGATTGGGCTGTCTCACTCTCACTCTGAGCTGGTTTCATTCTCTTTTGTGAGTCAGTCGCAAGTTCTCAGTTTGAGGCGAACTCCTCTCCTCATGCAGGGATGCACTGTGCACAAAACAACTCTTAAAGCAGCTGTTCAAACTTTTTAAATTAGGGTTCTGTGGAAAGAAGGTTATTGTCTGACAGGTTGCTGATAACTAAATGACCTCAGTACAAAAAAGAAGAGTTTGATTCTAACAGGATTGATAAAACATCTGGCTAGTCCGAGTGGGGCCAAGACCCAAACTGATCGTTGTCTTGAATGAATGAATATAAACACGACGAGGAAATGTAAAAATAAAGGCGTGTTTTAGGAAAAGACAAGAAATATGTACATTTTTTGATACAAATGCATGTCTAAAGAAAATATATTTCTGCTTTTATTTCAAATTATGACAGGATCGGCCCTCCATACAGTCGTGCAGATAAGTCAAACTTTATTCAACTTATTCACAATAACTCAACATTGCTCAGTTGTCAGACATAAAATACAAAATAATACACTCACTTTTTCAATTCATTTCGTATTTTCCGACAACCCGTCAAATTGTGCGGCTTCAAAGCTTACCAAAGTCAGACTAAAACATTTTGCAGATTTCTGAGCAAAGTGTACCACATAAAATCGGTTCCAGGTCAGTAAGTATGACGCCGCACCGGATTATAAAACTTTGTCAATTTTTGAGAAGAATAAAAGATTTTAAGTGCGCCTTATAGTCTGAAAAATATAGTACTTAGTGCAAAATACACATTCTTGCTACTTTTTAGCTGGTCTTAAAGTTTTGATATCTCTGACTCCTACCCATAATGCAGTGTGGGCAAAAAAAAATTCTAAATGTCTTATTACATAAAAATAATTGTGTAATTACAAAATTAAGAGCAATGTGAAGGTTTTTTTAATATAATTGTTGGTTAAATCACATTGACAGTTTTCAAGACCGGAGTTGTTTCGAGACAATAATCTGCTTTGGGTTTGTATCATTAAAACAGAAATAAACTATAATGGCTACAGACTTGTACTTGCTTTATGCGGTCCAAAAGCGCATATAAGGGAATACCTTATTTTACTTAAACAATAAACAAAAGTGTTCTGTAAAGAGCCTCCCTAAAACTCCAGTCAATCAGCGGAACACCAACCCAGCATGTTACTGTGCCTGAACTGATGGATTTAGAATTAGGCCTGGAAAAAAAAAGAATGAAATGATACTTTACAAGCTGACACTTCATACCAGTTACCTAGTACTCAGCTCAGTAATAAAAATCACCAAATGCTGTAATCATTTGAATCAAACCTTTATTTACCGGGGAGATTATCTGAAAAGCAGTTCTCATTTACAATGACGGCCCGGCCTGTATAACATACGCCTGCTCCCAGTATCCTGCTTTACAGTAATTATAGCAGTCCAGTCCATAGACAGCATGGATTGCTGGTATAATGGTACAAAGTATTATTATAAGTATTATTAAAAAGAGAAAACAGATAAATGGTAAAATGGATGGGTGGAGGGATGGACGAATGGATGGATGGTTGGATATTTAGGTAGGTAGATGAAAGGCAAATCATTGGATTTTTGACTGAGTCTAGTTTTATTCTCAGATACTTTATGGTCTGCTGCCTTTAAGGACACCATGTACCTGCCAACATGGCAGCATGAATTCTCATCTCATTATCAACAGGCTGTGTTGTTTAGCCGATCTAATCTAATGCTATTTTGGTGTTTCAGCCCAACTCAGACTAGCGATTAGCTCATCGATCATCACTATCGCATACTTAATAAAAAACTGAAATAAAGTGGAAAACTGGTTTCAACCATGCAAAATATAATTTAAAGTCAAATGGATTTTTAACAGCTTTTGTATTTAACAGAACTTGGGTCAATCATGACCTGGGTTGGGGGTTTGGAAAAGACTAAGACAAAATAAGGGCAGCTACCAAATAAAAAAGAACCAAGGACCCCCCCCCCCCCCCCCCCCCCCCACACACACACACACACACACAAAGACATGATGCTCACATACCCGTCGTTCTGTTTTCAATCTCAGCCTCACACATTTTCCTCTCCTTGTCTATTTCCAGAATCAGGTCACACATCTGACTCTGTGCTGAAAACACCTGTGGACACAAGAATTTCATGTTTGACATTTAAACAAATTCTGTGCAACACAATACAAACATGCAGGGGTTTGTGTGGACGAGACAACACTCTCTATGTCAACTTCTACTGAGGAAGTTGTGGGGTGGTTTTGGTTTTATACTCAGTTTTATGACATAATTGCTCAAAAATACGGGGCCAGATTTGCATGATGCGTCATCGTATAAATAACATTTGTTTTTTTATGCCATTCTGCCTAGAATAAAGGGCGTTTATTCCAATTTCACGCAATTCATGTGTTTTGGTGTATGAAAGAAACACGTTAATTTTCCCTTCTGACTTTATATTTTTATACAACTGATCACACCTTCTTAAAGAGGAGGCTGCATGTTATTCCTTAAGCATCCACCGTGTTCCTTATCTCCTGAAGAGGGATGTGTGGAAGCGGATTCATGAGGCAGAAAAGATTCACTGTAAAGATCCACTTCTTTTAAATGACACCATCTTTGCGATGTTTGTGTAAACCCAAAACCCACGAGGTTTTCTCCAACTGTTGGGTGATTTATTGTTGTGACGTAGCTGGCTCAGTCTTCGTTCTGTTGGCTTTAACCAGGCGGGAGTTAAGTGGCTACTGTTAGGCACAAAATAAACCTGTACAACTCCAGTTGCTGTGGTGACTCCTGTTAGATATATGATCATTTATCTTGCTCCTCAGACATCAGAGTTTCTCTTTCTGTTATTTCCCATAGCGATGATTGGACAGTACAGTATACTCCGACAGTGACGGATCACAGTTGCCTTCAGTTGTGCAAGGAGACGTGACAATTCAGGGGATGAGCTCACATTTAGGGTGTTTAGCCTTCACTTGACTTTCATCACAGGAGCTGAGAACAATCAGGAAGAGCTCATATATAAATCTGATAAAGATCTGACCGCCAGCAGAAAACAGTAAAATGTACGAAAAGAATAATAATAATAAAAAAGGCTGCTGTTCCCTTAGCATTTTGTTTGGAGTAGACCTTTCTCCTGAACCTTGGATATGCAAAGTCTGTATTAAAACAAACAAACAAAAAAATACTTGTGTTAAATGTTAAATTTAAATGTTAAATATATGGAAACGTTAGATCATCAATCTAAATCTAAATGGAAAAGTTAAATGTAAATGTTGAAGTTAGATCTTGAAGTTTACATTTAAGTATTTTAGATTTTTAACATTTAGTTAAAAAAAATAGCAAAACAGTGAGCAAAATAAAATGCTAGTGGAAAATTTTGGGATTTTACACTTAGAAAATGTGCAAAATAATGAAAATATGTTATATTGACACCTTTTAATATTTTACTTAAGACCCATACATTTTTAGTAGGCTAAATGTTTTGTACAACGTACCCCTTTAAATTAAATATATAAATTAGAGTTTTTACGTGGACAAAAAGACTTATGCAAGGACAATTTGTGGCACGTGTAAAGATGCAAAACAATAGATTGTCAAGGAACTCCAGAACTGTTCTGCTCTGCGTCCCATTATCTGGAATATTAAAAGTGATGCCTTAAACGCTCACATTCCAGAAGTTTGTAAATTGCCATTTTTCTACACCAGCATAAGGGAATTTCTGAAAGATTCTTCATGGATTTTTATTTTAATGTGCAACCCCAGGATTTTCAGTGCCCCCCACGGCCACGGATTAAAAACAAATCTGGTGACGTCACTGGCGGGAGGTGAGAACGAACAGAAAGTCCGTCACGTTCTGCTGGTATTAAGTAGATCCAGAAGCCAATCAGGACTTGTTGTGCCCTGAATCTACACCAGACTCTGGGACGTACAAACTCAGATTTACGCACAGATTACAGCTGATTAGGGTTTACAAAAATCCGGCTGACGATGCCCCAAAATTAACTGTGGCATCAAACGTGAAAACGATCAAGTTTTAGTCATGAGAAGTGTTTGGGTTTACTCACAGTTTTCAGCAGCACGCAGGAGAAAAGGAGACAAATACTTCCGGAAAACTGCTGCAGCATTATCCTTTGAATCAGTCAAATGGTTTGAAAAGAAAAAAAGTATAGATTCGGTGATAATCCGAGGCGGTTTGGATGACTCTGTGCGTCCTGCGCGCTCAGCCTGTGGAGTTCTGCTCCGCGCCACTGGTCCTCCTCCTCCTCCTCCTCCTCTTCCTCCCACCCCAGCATTGCCTTGAACAGCCAACAAGTAACCAATCAAAGAACATCGGTGCGTCAGTATGATGGTGCACCAATTTAAACAGAAAACTCGCAGAAACTCTGAATGAAGACAAACATCTATGCCACTGATTTAACAGCTTGTATATAAAAAGACAGCATTTTTGTTTTCCCACACATTAAAAACTGCTGGGTGATTTCAATAACTCCATGCGTTAACCCTCAAATAGGCCTAGTTTTGCGGAGATGATGCCCTTAGTGGGGAAAAAAGAAACAATCGAGATAAATTATAAACATGTTTTTTTACAGTATCTCATATTTTAAAATAGAATATTTCATCCCATTCGGTCAAACTGAGAAACGTTTGCAGACAAAAGTGCAGAACGAGGAGAGGAATTCAAGGTGAACTTAACTTTATTATAAAAATATGAAAATAAAAGCTTGGCCTGGCAGCAAAATGAAACAAGATGAATGAATGAATGAATGAATGAATGAATGAATGAATGAATGAATGAATGAATGAATGAATGAAAATTTATTTCAGACAAAAATTTTTAACAAAACAAACAAATTAAATAATAAATAGATCAATATCAGAAATACGAACTGTTACCACAAAAAAACAAACAAAAA